>CM059789.1:7248804-7633804 GCA_030435695.1 Brachymystax lenok tsinlingensis
TTTAGCACACACACACACGCACACACACGCACATACACACGCGCACACACGCACGCACACACCTACACATGCCTATCCCCTCACAGTAACATCACTGTGAAGGTTATTCCAGGTTCAGGAATGTGATGTACAACAGGCACACTCATCAACTCCTAGATCTTCAGAGCACCAAAAAGCACTAATTTGTTCAGGCATGCAGGAATATGAAGGGAGGAAAAATGAGAGGACAGGGAAGTCTCCGTAATGGAAATGGATGAGTGGGCTTCCAGGAAGAATTGGGCCATCCGTCTATCATAGCTAAGTTAAAAAAAGTTCAGACCGTCAACATTTCACAGGTGGTACGTTGGTAGAGCGTGGTGCTTGCAATGCCAGGGTTGTGGGTTGGATTCCCACTGGGGACCAGTTCGATATTGTATTTATTTATAATGCACTCACTGCTGTAAGTCACTCACTGCTGTAAAGTACTAGAGTCAACACATTTAGGGGTGGCAGGGTAGCCTAGTGGTTAGAGTGTTGGACTAGTAACTGAGCTGAACAGGCAGTTAACCCACAGTTAACCCACTGTTCCTAGGCTGTCATTGAAAATAAGAATTTGTTCTTAACTGACTTGCCTAGTAAAATAAAGGTAAAATAAAAATCTCAGTGACAGAAATCAATTGATCCTACTGGGGCCAAATGAAGCCACTCTTGGAAAGCTGTATTTGTCAGTAAACGGGGTCAACTAGGGTAGACAGAAGGAGCAACGACTGAGCAACAACTTATGAACAAAGCAACTTTATATCGAGAGTACTTGAATAATTATTTATTTTTTAAATCAAAAACTAGGGATTTCCTCCACAAACAAGTTTAGCTCAATTCTATGCATATTTCACAGCAATTACGTATCTCCTGCGCAATGCATACATACAAAACTACAGAAAACTGCTTATAGTGAAATGAAATAGTCCCAAATAGTGCACTTTATGCAAAATGTTTCCACATTGTGACATACCCTAAGTCATGCCCAGACATGACGGCACTCAGGATCAACAGTACATTCACAGTAAGTCACTTCGTAACACTTTGATGAATAAGCCTTTATAACTGCATATACATGTTTAGAATAGCTTTTGAATGCGTTATAAAGTATTAAAACATGGTGGAAAGACTTTAAGATTTGTAAGACTAAATGCTTAGAAATGTCAAAAACTTCAGTAGCTAAAGTTAAGCTAGAATCAGTCAACACTGACATGGCAGAACAGAAACTTAAACTAGGTCTTCTGAGTTAACCCCTTCTAAAACATTTAAATTAACTAGGCAAGTCAGTTAAGAACAAATTCTTATTTACATTGACAGCCTAGGAACAGTGGGTTAACTGCCTTGTTCAGGAGCAGAACCACAGATTTTTACTTTGTCAGCTCTGGGATTCAATCTAGCAACCTTTCGGTTACAGGTCCAACGCTCTAACCACTAGGCTACCTGCCGCTGTAGCGCTAACTTACCCAAGGTCCTCTGAGTTAACCCCTTCTTTATATTTTCCTCTTTATGCTTTAGGGATTTTACAGATCCAGCGAAACGAGAGTGAAACGCACTGTTCTTCTTCCATCTCATTGGAATCCCCAAAACCACACATGCAATATTGTAAACTCCATCAGTGTCAGTAGCTAGCTAACTTTACTCACTCCATTCAGAAGCTTTGCAGTAGAGTAGTAAGACACTCCTGGCTCCCTGAGGAACTCTGTGGTCCCCTCCCACTTCTCCCACTGTCCCCTCCTCCCTCCCTCACTCACACACACTTATACACCACACACACACACGTACACACCACACACACACACACACATACACACATCCACGGGTGCCTGTGCACAGATTGTGGGCTGGTTCTTTCATGTTGGCCTGCTGGGTTGGGGCAAGAGAAGAGCTCAGTGCTCTCAGGGTGTGTATTGAAACAATAGTTATTGGTGTGCCTGTCCTGTTTGTATAGTCTAACTCTTTAGGTTTGGGAAATCAAATCCTGGCTTGCTCTGGTCAGCTAATAGCCTAACCACCATCAAGCAACATTATGCACTAAATGTTCAAATGTTCAAATCCTGTTGCTGGTCAAAATAAGATCCTAATGAATTAAGTGTCAACAATAGTATTATATTTTATTTATTTAACCTTTACTTAACTAGGCAGTAGAGGTGAATCTATCAAACATTGAGTGACATCTAGCAGGAATCCTTTCTGACAGCATGGCAAAACATTAGCTCTCCGTGGGCTGTAGTGATGTAGTGAAGTACTGCTGCTGTAGTGATGCTGTAGTCCTGTAAGGCTGTAGTGCTGTAGTGAGGTAGTGCTATAGTGCTATAGTGCTGTAGTGAAGTACTGCTGCTGTAGTGATGCTGTAGTCCTGTAAGGCTGTAGTGATGCTGTAGTCCTGTAAGGCTGTAGTGATGTAGTGAGGTAGTGCTGTAGTACTGTAGTGAAGTACTGCTGCTGTAGTGATGCTGTAGTCCTGTAAGGCTGTAGTGATGTAGTGAGGTAGTGCTGTAGTACTGTAGTGAAGTACTGCTGCTGTAGTGATGCTGTAGTGCTGTAAGGCTGTAGTGCTGTAGTGATGTAGTGAGGTAGTACTGTAGTGAAGTACTGCTGCTGTAGTGATGCTGTAGTCCTGTAAGGCTGTAGTGCTGTAGTGATGTAGTACTGTAGGGAAGTACTGCTGCTGTAGTGATGCTGTAGTGCTGTAGTGAGGTAGTGCTGCTGTAGTGATGTAGTGATGTAGTGCTGTAGTACTGTAGTGAAGTACTGCTGCTGTAGTGCTGTAAGGCTGTAGTGATGTAGTGAGGTAGTGCTGTAGTACTGTAGTGAAGTACTGCTGCTGTAGTGATGCTGTAGTGCTGTAAGGCTGTAGTGCTGTAGTGATGTAGTACTGTAGGGAAGTACTGCTGCTGTAGTGATGCAGTAGTGCTGTAAGGCTGTAGTGCTGTAGTGCTATAGGGAAGTACTGCTGTTGTAGTGATGCTGTAGTGCTGTAGTGCTGTAAGGCTGTAGTGCTGTAGTGTTGTAGTGCTGTAGTGCTGTAGTGCTATAGGGAAGTACTGCTGTTGTAGTGATGCTGTAGTGCTGTAAGGCTGTAGTGCTGTAGTGCTGTAGTGTTGTAGTGTTGTAGTGAAGTACTGCTGCTGTAGTGCTGTAAGGCTGTAAGGCTGTAGTGCTGTAGTGCTGTAGTGATGCTGTAGTGCTGTAAGGCTGTAAGGCTGTAGTGATGTAGTGCTGTAGTGAAGTAGTGCTGTAGTGATGTAGTGATGCTGTAGTGAAGTACTGCTGCTGTAGTGCTGTAGTGATGCTGTAGTGATGCTGTAGTGCTGTAGTGATGTAGTGAAGTAGTGCTGTAGTGATGTAATGCTGTAAGGCTGTAGTACTGTAGTGAAGTACTGCTGCTGTAGTGATGCTGTAGTGCTGTAGTGATGGAGTGCTTCTGTAGTGATGTAGTGCTGTGGTGCTGTAGTAGGGATGTGGTGATGTGGTGCTGTGATGTAGCGCTGTAGCGTTGCAGGGCTGTAGTGCTGTAGCGCTGTAGTGCTGTAGTGATGTAGCGCTGTAATGATGTAGTGATGTAGTGCTGTAGTGCTGTAGTGATGTAGTGCTGTAGTGATGTACTGAGGTATGTAGTGATGTAGTGCTGTAGTGGTGCTGTAGCGCTGTAGCGCTGCTGTAGTGCTGTAGTGCTGTATTGGTGTAGTAGTGCTGTAGTGAGGTATGTAGTGATGTAGTGCTGTAGTGGTGCTGTAGCGCTGTAGCGCTGCTGTAGTGCTGTAGTGCTGTAGTGATGTGGTGCTGTAGTGCTGTGGTGATGTGGTGCTGTGGTGATGTAGTGCTGTAGTGATGTAGTGCTGTAGTGCTGTGGTGCTGCTGTAGTGCTGTGGTGCTGTGGTGATGTGGTGCTGTAGTGCTGCTGTAGTGCTGTAGTGCTGTAGTGATGTAGTGAGGTATGTAGTGATGTAGTAGTGCTGCTGTAGTGCTGTAGTGATGTAGTGCTGTAGTGCTGTAGTGATGTAGTGCTGTAGTGATGTAGTAGTGCTGTAGCGCTGTAGCGCTGCTGTAGTGCTGTAGTGATGTAGTGCTGTAGTGCTGTGGTGCTGTGGTGCTGTAGTGCTGTGGTGATGTGGTGCTGTGGCGCTGTAGCGCTGTAGTGATGTAGTGCTGTTGTTCTGCTGCTGTAGTGCTGCTGATTACACCCTCAGGTCAACAACCTTTGTCTTATTGTTTTGTAAACAGTGGCTCGCTGCACATGCTCAATACAACTCTCAGCAAATTAGCCGAGGGCGTCGAATGAGGTGAACGAGCCAGAGCTAAATGAGATATTTGATTCTCTCAGGAAGTGGAGCGCCTGTCCTCAGTCTTCACCATGGGTTTAGTGGTACTATTAGGTGTCAACATGGTTCAGGACACAGTGAAAACAAACTGTCGATATTTACTGTACCACTCCTTCAAACCCAGGTGCAGGAACAGTGGTGCACACTGAAGATGAAAAAGACAACTCTAGGTAGTAAGACAATTGAAGTGTGCTTTCAAAAGTCTAGATTTTATTGTTAGAACAGTGCAGGACACAAGCACCAGAGTGAGGAAGTCAGAACAGAACAGCCTCCTTGGTTCCTCCAGGCATTGAGATTCATGCAAGCAGGCCACAAGGACCGTGCCAGGACCTGACCTTTCCAGGGGCACAGTTAACACATGGACGTCAGGGAGAAGAGAGGGAGTCTGTTGGGTATGGCCTACAAAGACAACAGAAGGTAGGCACTGGGCCAGCAGCAGCAGGGGCACCTGTCAGATGAAGAATACCTTTAGGATGAGGATTAAGAGCAGACATAGCCTTAATGCTGGTGAAGAAACGCGTGGCATTGCATAGATATCGGTTTAGCATTTTTTTTAATGGTGTATTCAGGATTTAGTTTAGCAGTCATCCAAAGCTGTAGAAGCAGGACCGGTTTTTATAATCATGATTCATTCACTGTAGGGCCAGACTGGATAATCTGCAGGGTGGGAATTCTCTCAATCCTGCAGAAACTATTTATATACAGTACCAGTCAAAAGTTTGGACACACCTACTCATTACAGGGTTTTTCTTTATTTTGACTATTTTCTACATTGAAGAATAATAGTGAAGACATCAAACTATGAAATAACAGATATGGAATCATGTAGTAACTAAAAATATATTTTATAGTGCTGTATAGTGCTGCAAAGAAACCACTACAAAGGACACCAATAATAATAAGAGAATTGCTTGGGCCAAGAAACATGAGCAATGGATATTAGACTGGTGGAAATCTGTCCTTTGGTCTGATGAGTCCAAATTTGAGATTTTTGGTTCCAACCGCCGTGTCTTTATGAGATGCAGAGTAGGTGAACGGATGATCTCCACATGTGTGGTTCCCAACATAAAGCATGGAGGAGGAGGTGTGATGGTGTTGGGGTGCTTTGCCAGTGACACTCTTTGTGATTTATTTAGAATTCAAGGCACACTTAACCAGCATGGCAACCACAGCATTCTGCAGCGATGCACCATCCCATCTGGTTTGGGCTTAGTGGGACTATCATTTGTTTTTTAACAGGACAATGACCCAACACACCTCCAGGCTGTGTAAGGGCTATTTGACAAATAAGGAGAGTGATGGAGTGCTGCATCAGATGACCTGGCCTCCACAATCACCTGACCTCAACCCAATTGAGATGGTTTGGGATGAGTTGGACCGCAGAGTGATGGAAAAGCAGCCAACAAGTGCTCAGCATATGTGGGAACTCCAAGACTGTTGGAACAGAATTCCTCATGTATCTGGTTGAGAGAATGCCAAGAGTGCCCAAAGCTGTCATGAAGGCAAAGGGTGGCTACTTTGAAGAATCTCAAATATAAAATATATATATATATTTTTTAAATTGGTTACTACTATATGTATTATTTCATAGGTTTGATGTCTTCACTATTATTCTACAATGTAGAAAATAGTAAAAATAAAGAACCTTTGACCAGTAGTGTGTATATATATATTGTATATAAAATGAAAATGAAACCATACAGACAGTATGGTAATTATAGTTTTTTTCCCCCCATAGGTTCTTCTATCTGTCTCTTAAGACAACAAAATAGGTAGGAAACAAGTCAATATAACCCATACGGATGTTATCCGGTAGGTCAGGTCCCATATCTGACATGTTGGGACCACTTTCCTCTCTAACCTATAGACATTCAGCCAGGTACTTAGCAGTGTGGCAATGAAAGGCATTTTGTCAACAGTCAGATAGTAGAATCTATTGACCATACTCTTAAAACATGTGAATGATGGATGGATGAAGGTCTCTCTGTTTAACCCCAGTCAGTCCTACAACATAAATACTACTTTAACTTTTTTTTTTGTGTGTCTGTCAGTACGTTCATTTGCACCCCCTTCCTTTCCCCCAGGGTAAATAGGGTCATGTAGCAAGGGTTGGGGGGCAGAATGATGTAGCACATTCTAGAATATTCAGAAAGAGGAGAACATTTTAAGTTAAAATGGAACTAATTCCAGAAGCTAAATTCTAAATTCTAAATTCCACATTGTGAACTCTAAATTCAAAACTCTAGTAAAAAACACTGCAGTGTGTATTAATTTGTTGATAGCTTGATTTAGATTTGTGTGACTGTAATATGTTGGGGCCAAACTGACTGAAATGTAACATTCCCACTCGCCCCTCCTAACAGATAAGGATCCATCCTGCAGGTAAATACAGGAGTAAGCCTTGTGTTTCTGTTTGCTGAGTGAATAGAAAGCACCTCTCCTTAAGTCTGTTGGGCTGGGCTGTCAGAGTGGCCAAGGACTCACACACACACACACACACACACACAATTGCGGGCCACCCTCTGGGCTTTCAGGAGTCTTCAACAAGTAAACACCAGCCTCCGACCACCGACCACCTGACCAGCAGATACACAAATACACTCACTCATTCACTCATATACACACTGTCTCTGTGGAGTATTTACTTGGTGGTGGTCTTTTAGGAAGACTGTTAGAGCTGTTAGCTTGTTAGGGAGGTTGAACACAGTTTCAGATTACACCATTATTACAGATGTAGGATCTAAATTTGATAACCCTGTTGTTGCAGGAAATTTAAACCTGCACAGCAGGAAATGCAAACTTGTACTATATTCAAGGTTTTAAAAGGCTTCTGAAGTTTGTAATTTAATTTAAACAAAACATGTAACAACCCCTACAAAAATTCCCATTAACTATAATCCACACAATAATTCATATTTCCTGTTGCTACAGGATTATTTTCATGCTGTGAGAAACTGGTCAAATTAGGATTCTACATCTGTAGCTTCTCAACTAAGGGTGGAAATGGGAATTCATTGACGATCAAAGAATAACGGTTGTCTTTAGTGTTGTCTTTGACTGCACTGGAACAGTGGTTGTATTCTGCCTTGACTGAAAGGTCAGAACCAGCCAAGAGGGTCTGTTAACTCAGCATTCTTTTGAGAATGACTTGACAGAAGGCAAAATAACCATTTAAGATTTTCATAAATACGTTTTGAGTAAATTCAAAGATTAGTTGTGTTTATATTCCAGTGGATATGTAAAGATCTAATGACAAACTGGGAAAATACTTAAGGCCCTGTTTCACAACTTGGTACGATCAAAATTGTGAGACATTCCAAAATCCGCCCAAAAGACCAAAGTACTACTTTATTGCTAAAAATCTAATTAAATCAAATCAAATGTTACTTGTCAAATGCGCCGAATGCAACAGGTGTCGACCTTACCGTGAAATGCTTACTTAATAGCACTTAAACAACAATGCAGTTTTAAGAAAATATAGTTAAGAAAATATTTACTAAATAAACTAAAGTAAAAAAATAAAACATACAAAAAAAGTAACACAATAAAATAACAATATTGAGGCTATATACAGGAGGTACCTGTACCAAGTCAATGTGAGGGGGTACAGGTTAGTTGAGGTAGTTTGTACATGTAGGTAGGGGTAAAGTGACTATGCTTAGATAATAAGCAGTGAGTAGCAGCAGTGTAAAACAAAGGGGAGGGCGGGGGGTCAATGTAAATAGTCCTGGTGGTCATTTGATTAATTGTTCAGCAGTCTTAAGGCTTGGGGGGTAGAAGCTGTTAAGGAGCCTTTTGGAACTAGACTTGGTGCTCCGTACCTCTTGCCGTGCGGCAGCAGAGACAACTGTCTATGACTTGGGTGACTGGAGTCTTTGACTATTTTTTGGGCTTTCCTCTGACATCGCCTAGTATGTAGGTCCGGGATGGCAGGAAGCTTGGCCCCAGTGATGTACTGGGCCGTACGCAGTTCCCTCTGCAGCGCCTTATGGTGAGATGACGTGCAGTTGCCACACCAGGAGGTGATTCAACAGGTCAGGATGCTCTCAATGGTGCAGCTGAATAACTTTTTGAGGATCTGGGGACCCAGCCAGAATCTTTTCAGTCTCCTTAGGGGGAAAGGCGTTATCCACTACAGCCCCGTCGATGTGAATGGGGGCGTGTTCGGCCCTCCTTTTCCTGTAGTCCACTAACATCTCCTTTGTCTTGCTCACATTGAGAGAGAGGTTGTTTTCCTGGCACCACACTGCCAGGTCTCTGACCTCCTCCCTATAGGCTGTCTCATCATTGTCGGTGATCAGGCCTACCACTGTTGTGTCGTCAGCAAACTTAATGATGGTGTTGGAGTTGTGCTTGGCCACGCAGTCATGGGTGAACAGGGAGTACAGGAGGGGACTAAGCACATACCCCTGAGGGGCTCCAGTGTTGAGGATCACGGTGGCAGATGTGTTATTGCCTACCCTTACCACCTGGGGGCGGCCCATCAGGAAGTCCAGGATCCAGTTGCAGAGGGAGGTGTTTAGTCACAGGATCCTTAGCTTAGTGATGCACTTTGTGGACACTATGGTGTTGAACGCTGAGCTGTAGTCAATGAACAGCATTCTCACATAGGTGTTCCATTTGTCCAGGTGGGAAAGGGCAGTGTGGAGTGCGATTGAGATTGGATTATCTATGGATCTGTTGGTGCAGTATGCAAATTGAGTGGGTCTAGGGTTTCCGGGATGATGGTGTTGATGTGAGCCATGACCAGCCTTTCAAAGCACTTTATGGCTACTGATTTGACCGCTATGGGGCGGTAGTTATTTAAAAGATTGCGTGACTTGAGATTGTGTTTTTATTCAATACCTGTATGGGCCCTAATTTGTGGTTACAAGGAAATGATAGTCTGAATACTCAGCATGATCTCATGAAAGGCAGCACGATAAGAGGTTTATGAGGAGTTGACTGATTTGTTTCTCAGAACTTCTTCACACGGGAAAAATTTGACCAATTTCTACCAACAGGAAAATAATCCTGCAGCAACATGTGAATTATTATGTGGATTTTAATTAATGGGGTTGATAGGTTTTTAATTAGGGCCAATCAAGTCTGATATTTTAAAGTGGAAAAGCATTTTAAACCGTGAATATCTTACATTTCCTTACGTACATGCATTTGAATAATGTATGTAAACTGAAGAGTTTAAGATGGCTCCTAAGGCTATGGATGTACAGCGCATTCGGGAAGTATTCAGACCCCTGTCCCTTTTTCACATTTTGTTACATTACAGCCTTATTCTAAAATAAAAAAAATACTAATTAAAAATCCCTCAATCTACACACAATACCCCATTATAACAAAGCAAAAAAACAAATGTTTTTATGTGCAAATGTATAAAAAAAAAATAAAAAAAAATGAAATATCACATTTACATACAGTGGGGCAAAAAAGTATTTAGTCAGCCACCAATTGTGCAAGTTCTCTCACTTAAAAAGATGAGAGAGGCCTGTAATTTTCATCATAGGTACACTTCAACTATGACAGACAAAATGAGGAAAACAAATCCAGAAAATCACATTGTAGGATTTTTTATGAATTTATTTGCAAATTATGGTGGAAAATAAGTATTTGGTCACATACAAACAAGCAAGATTTCTGGCTCTCACAGACCTGTAACTTCTTCTTTAAGAGGCTCCTCTGTCCTCCACTCGTTACCTGTATTAATGGCACCTGTTTGAACTTGTTATCAGTATAAAAGACACCTGTCCACAACCTCAAACAGTCACACTCCAAACTCCACTATGGCCAAGACCAAAGAGCTGTCAAAGGACACCAGAAACAAAATTGTAGACCTGCACCAGGTTGGGAAGACTGAATCTGCAATAGGTAAGCAGCTTGGTTTGAAGAAATCAACTGTGGGAGCAATTATTAGGAAATGGAAGACATACAAGACCACTGATAATCTTCCTCGATCTGGGGCTCCACGCAAGATCTCACCCGTGGGGTCAAAATGATCACAAGAACGGTGAGCAAAAATCCCAGAACCACACGGGGGACCTAGTGAATGACCTGCAGAGAGCTGGGACCAAAGTAACAAAGCCTACCATCAGTAACACACTACGCCGCCAGGGACTCAAATCCTGCAGTGGCAGACGTGTCACCCTGCTTAAGCCAGTACATGTTCAGGCCCGTCTGAAGTTTGCTAGAGAGCATTTGGATGATCCAGATGAGGATTGGGAGAATGTCATATGGTCAGATGAAACCAAAATATAACTTTTTGGTAAAAACGTGGCTGGGTCTTTCAGCATGACAATGATCCCAAACACAAGCCCGGGCAACGAAGGAGTGGCTTCGTAAGAAGCATTTCAAGGTCCTGGAGTGGCCTAGCCAGTCTCCAGATCTCAACCCCATAGAAAATCTTTGGAGGGAGTTGAAAGTCCGTGTTGCCCAGCGACAGCCCCAAAACATCACTGCTCTAGAGGAGATCTGCATGGAGGAATGGGCCAAAATACCAGCAACAGTGTGTGAAAACCTTGTGAAGACTTACAGAAAACGTTTGACCTCTGTCATTGCCAACAAAGGGTATATAACAAAGTATTGAGATAAACTTTTGTTATTGACCAAATACTTATTTTCCACCATAATTTGCAAATAAATAAATTAAAAATCCTACAATGTGTCTGTCATAGTTGAAGTGTACCTATGATGAAAATTACAGGCCTCTCTCATCTTTTTAAGTTGGAGAACTTGCACAATTGGTGGCTGACTAAATACTTTTTTGCCCCACTGTAAGTATTCAGACCTTTTACTCAGTACTTTGTTGAAGCAACTTTGGCAGTGATTACAGCCTTGAGTCTTCTTGGGCATGACACTACAAGCTTGGCACACCTGTATTTGGGGGAGTTTCTCCCTTTCTTCTCTGCAGATCCTCTCAAGCTCTGTCAGGTTGGATGGGGAGCGTCGCTGCACAGATATTTTCAGGTCTCTCCAGAGATGTTAGATTGGGTTCAAGTCCAGGCTCTGGCTGGGCCACTCAACGACATTCAGAAACTTGTCCCGAAGCCACTCCTGCATTTTGGCTGTGTTCTTAGAGTTGTTGTCCTGTTGGAAGGTGAACCTTCGCCCCAGTCTGCGATGGGCGGCCATCTCTAGGAAGACTCTTGATGTTTCCAAACTTCTACCATTTAAGAATGATTGAGGCCAATGTGTTCTTGGGAACCTTCAATGATGCAGAAATGTTTTGGTATCCTTCCCCAGATCTGTGCCTCGACACAATCCTTTTTTTGGAGCTTTACGGACAATTCCTTCGACCTCATGGCTTGGTTTTTGCTCTGACATGCACTGTCAACCGTTGGACCTTATATAGACTGGTGTGCATTTCCAAATCATGTTCAATCAATTGAATGTACCACAGGTGTACTCCAATCAAGTTGTATAAACATCACAGACGTTCAATGGAAACAGGATGCACCTGAGCTCAATTTCGAGTCTCATAGCAAAGGGTCTGAGTAATTATGTAAATTAGTTTTCTTTTTTCTATTTCTTTATACATTTTCAAAAATTTCAAAAAACCTGTTTCGCTTCGTCAATATGGGATATTGTGTGTAGATTGATGAATAAGGCTGTAACGTAACAAAATGTGGAAAAAGTCTGAATACTTTCCAAATGCACTGTACATACATTGGCCTAAATGTCTCTAGAATGGTTGAAAGAATTGATCAAGTTTTCATATCTAGTTCTTGCTTGAATGCATCTTGATGCATGTAAATTAGACTGTGGCAGACCTGGAGGTAATGTTATCGTCAGACTGTTATTGTTACCGCTGTTTATTTTTAGACTTCACATGAGATAAACCTGCTGTCCTAATGAGAATCACACACTGTGTCCTGACGACAGGGATATCCAACCTGTCTGCTGTCCTAATGAGAATCACACACTGTGTCCTGACGACAGGGATATCCAACCTGTCTGCTGTCCTAATGAGAATCACACACTGTGTCCTGACGACAGGGATATCCAACCTGTCTGCTGTCCTAATGAGAATCACACACTGTGTCCTGACGACAGGGATATCCAACCTGTCTGCTGTCCTAATGAGAATCACACACTGTGTCCTGACGACAGGGATATCCAACCTGTCTGCTGTCCTAATGAGAATCACACACTGTGTCCTGACGACAGGGATATCCAACCTGTCTGCTGTCCTAATGAGAATCACACACTGTGTCCTGACGACAGGGATATCCAACCTGTCTGCTGTCCTAATGAGAATCACACACTGTGTCCTGACGACAGGGATATCCAACCTGTCTGCTGTCCTAATGAGAATCACACACTGTGTCCTGACGACAGGGATATCCAACCTGTCTGCTGTCCTAATGAGAATCACACACTGTGTCCTGACGACAGGGATATCCAACCTGTCTGCTGTCCTAATGAGAATCACACACTGTGTCCTGATGACAGGGATATCGAACGCTGAGTCCCCAATGTTACCCTATTCTCTATATAGTGTACTATGGGCCCTCGTCAAATGTAGTGCACAAAAGTAGGACGTAGATCAATTTAACACGGTAGAATCAGCTCATTTTAAATCTAAACACTGTTTGCATTAGAGGCTTTAACAATACACAATGGAGCTCATTTTCATCCTGGGATGAATGTACTTTGATAATATATAATTAGTGAAGCTTCGCTGTGATCCAGAATCGCAGGATTCTCATTAAGTACGAACCCTGGAACTGTAAGTGTTTAAGCTACACCTGATCCTCCTCTCATTCAACCAGTCCAAACTCGTTTACTTGTCTTCCCAAACATGCTTTTGGCTCTTGGTATTTTGTATCTGGTAAGCATTAACGTTGGCATAGCCAACCCAGGACAGCCTCAGATTATAAACTTAATGCTGACACACATCCATTAATTCTCATCAAAGTTACACCAGAGAGTAATATATTTGGTTACACAGTGAGATTGTGTCTGTATTGTTATTGTATTGTTAAATATTACTGCGCTGTTAGAGCTAAAAACATAAGCATTTCGCTAATACCTGCATAAACATCTGCAAAATATGTTTACGTGACCAACAAACTTTGATTTGCTTTATATTTTGAGTGATTCAGCCCATAGAAAAACCATGAGTGAACACCATGAAAGACAGAAACACGTTAGGTCTTAACAGAGCCATACTCAATCTCAACCACTGTGCTTTCTGAAAAGGGAATAATGAGCTTCAGAGAAAACCGTCATAGAGACAGGGTGCTGCATTTGTGACTCTCTCTACAAACCCAGAGAACCCATTGTATCTCACAGGCAAGAGGCATTTAGACAGACTGGCAGGCGGGCAGGCAGGCGGGCAGACTTCCGTTCCGCTGCGGTGGGACAGATCCTGGGGACGTGGGGAACGCTGTCAGCAGCACCCAAGATCACACAGCACACCAACATAGACTGAGGCTGGGATAGGTACAGTATATAGTCATAAAATCTCTAGAATGTACGTGCCCATTCAAGTCAATGTTCCGGCGGCCATATAGAATCTATCCAGAGACTTTTCCTTTCTAGTCATTCTATTTCTACCAGCACCATAACATTATTATCTAACTCACCTATTATTAGAGGGGTTGGATTAAATGCGGAAGACACATATCAGTTGAATACATCCAGTTGTACAACTGACTAGGTATCCCCCTTTCCCTTTCCCTATTCCTACCTGTTCCTTGGCCTAGCCGTGGTCACAGTGTGGCGTGGGGAAGGGAAGGGGGTAGAAGCTGGATGGACTGGAGGGGGTTGGAGGAGGCTGGGTAGAGGGATAAGGCGGCTGGATGGGGGGCCAGATGGAGCAGTGTTAGGGGGAGTGGGACAGGGTTGGACCGTGTCCTCAGCACGCCCAAGAAACACAATCAAAATCCCAGCAGACCCACTGGGTCTTGAAATGTGTCCTTAGACACCTCTGTGTCTCTCTATCACTCTCTATCACCCCCTTGTATTTACAATGGTGTTTGTTCACAAATCTTGCTGCTGTGATTGCACACTGTGGTATTTCACCCAATAGATATGGGAGTTTATCAAAATTGGATTTGTTTGTGGGTCTGTGTAATCTGAGGGAAATATGTGTCACCCCTTGATCTGTTTCACCTGTCTTTGTGATTGTCTCCACCCACCTCCAGGTGTCACCCGTTTTCCCCATTAGTCCCTGGGTATTTATCGCGGTGTTCCCTGTTTGTCTGTTGCCAGTTTGTCTTGTCAAGACAAGTCAACCAGTGTAGTTATCCGTGCGCCTGCTTTTTCATATCTATCTTTTCATAGTCCTCCCGGGTTTTGTCCCTTGCCTGCCCTGACTCTGAACACACCTGCCTGACCATACTGCCTGCCCTGACCTCGAGCCTGCCTGGCACTCTGTACCTCCTGGACTCTGACCTTGTTTATGTCTGCCTGGCACTCAAGCTGTCCTAGTGGTTCAGCAGGTATGTTAGTCCCTTCAACTCCAGCTGTCCTGGTGGTTCAGCAGGTATGTTAGTCCCTTCAACTCCAGCTGTCCTAGTGGTTCAGCCGGTATGTTAGTCCCTTCAACGCCAGCTGTCCTGGTGGTTCAGCCGGTATGTTAGTCCCTTCAACTCCAGCTGTCCTGGTGGTTCAGCAGGTATGTTAGTCCCTTCAACTCCAGCTGTCCTAGTGGTTAATTGCTATCTTGGATCAGTTACAATGATTGACATGATTGAATAAATGATGGTGTGGCTCAAACAATAAGTTGAACTGCAAAACACTGAAAAGTTTTCTACTTTGCCCCACTGATAATGATTAGAAAAATAAACTTCTCAAAAAAATAGTTGAGACAACTATTTAGAGTTGTAACATGAACGCAGATGGTCTTAGTGTGACTTGGTGCAGATCAGACGAAGGTCAGATCAGAAAAAATAAACGTGTTCTGTTTTGGAAGAAAGAGTGTCTGTCTGGCTGAGAAGTGGGTGTTGTAACACTGGTAATATATCCTGCCTGACTGGCCCTGTCCGGGGCTATTGTCGGACGGGGCCACAGTGTCTCCCAACCCCTCCTGTCTCAGCCTTCAGTATTTATGCTGCAGTAGTTTGTGTCGGGGGCTAGGGTCAGTCTGTTAAATCTGGAGTATTGTGTATTTAAGTATGTTCTCTCTAATTCTCCCTCTCTTTTTCCCTCTTTCGTTCTTTCTCTCTCTCTGAGGACCTGAGCCTTAGGATCATTCCTCAGGACTACCTGGCCTGATGACTCCTTGCTGTCCCCAGTCCACCTGGTCGTGCTGCTGCTCCAGTTTCAACTGTTCTGCCTGCGGCTATGGAACCCTGACCTGTTCACCAGACATGCTACCTGTCCCAGACCTGCTGTTTTCAACTAGAGACAGCAGGAGCGGTAGAGATACTCTGAATGGTCGGCTATGAAAAGACAACTGACATTTACTCCTGAGGTGCTGACCTGTTGCACCCTCGACAACCACTGTGATTATTATTATTTGACCCTGCTGGTCATCTATGAACATTTTAAAATCTGTTATAATCTGCACCCGGCACAGCCAGAAGAGGACTGGTCACCCCTCACAGCCTGGTTCCTCTCCAGGTTTCTTCTTAGGTTCTGGCCTTTCTAGGGAGTTTTTCCTAACCACTGTGCTTTTACACCTGCATTGCTTGCTGTTTGGGGTTTTAGGCTGGGTTTCTGTACAGCACTCTGTGACATCAGCTGATGTAAGAAAGGCTTTATGAATAAATTTGATTTGATTAATATAGAGAAGAGATAATAACACTGATAATTGTAATAAGTCCTGTGTGAAGCTGGTGAAGAGGAGTCAGGCGCAGGATAGCAGAATTGAGCAATAAATGAATTTACTCAAATTATTCACAAGCAATACAACTCTTAAATAGCGAGCCCACAAACAAAGGACCGTATTACATACAATCACTCACAAACAAACATGGGGGAACAGAGGGTTAAATAATAAACAAGTAATTGTGGGATTGAAACCAGGGGTGTAAAACAAGACAAAAACAATGGAACATGAAAAGTGGATCGGCAATGGCTAGAAAACCGGTGACGTCGATCGCCGAACGTCGCCCGAGCAAGGAGAGCGACCGACTTCGGCGGAAGTCGTGACAGTACCCCCCCCCTTGACACGCGGCTCCAGCAGCGCGCCAACACCGGCCTCGGGGATGACCCGGAGGACGAGGCGCAGGGCGATCCGGTTGGAGACGGTGGAACTTCCGCAGCATTGAAGGGTCCAGCATCTCTCCTCCGGACAGTACCCCTCCCACTCCACGAGGTACTGAAGGCCCTTCCTCCGATGCCTCGAACAGTATACGCCAGGGCCCCCTCGATGTCCAGAGGGGGCAGAGGAACCTCCCGCACCTCAGACTCCTGGAGTGGACCAGCCACCACCGGCCTGAGGAGAGACACATGGAACAAGGGATTAATACGATAATCTGAGGGAAGCTGTAACCTGTAGCATACCTCGTTCAGTCTCCTCAGGACTTTGAATGGCCCCACAAACCGCAGACCTAGCTTCCGGCAGGGCAGGCAGAGGGGCAGGTTTCGGGTCGAGAGCCAGACCCGGTGTGAACACCGGGGCCTCACTGTGGTGGCGGTCGGTGCTCGCCTTTTGCCGCCTCACGGCCCTTGCAGGTGCACATGGGCGGCGTCCCAGGTCTCCTCCGAGCGCTTAAACCATTCGTCCACCGCAGGAGCCTCAATCTGGCTCTGATGCCAAGGTGCCAGAACCGGCTGATACCCCAGTACACACTGGAAGGGAGAGAGGTTAGTGGAGGAGTGGCGGAGTGAGTTTTGGGCCATCTCTGCCCATGGGATGAACGCCACCCACTCCCCCGGCCGGTCCTGGCAATATGACCGCAGAAACCTACCCACATCCTGGTTTACTCTCTCCACCTGCCCGTTACTCTCGGGGTGAAAACCTGAGGTGAGGCTGACCTCAAGTTTTCACCCCAGACGCTCCATAAACGCCCTTCATACCCTGGACGTGAACTGGGGACCCCGATCAGAGACTATATCCTCAGGCACCCCGTAGTGCCAGAAGACGTGGGTGAAAGACCATGGCCCACCTTGCCTGGCGCAGGACAGCAGAAATGAGCAATAAACGTATTTACTCAAATTATTCACAATCAATACGATTCTTAAATAGCGAGCCCACAAACAAAAGACCGTATTACATACAAACAATCACTCACAAACCAACATGGGGGAACAGAGGGTTAAATAATGAACAAGTAATTGTGGGATTGAAACCAGGGGTGTAAAAACAAGACAAAAACAATGGAACATGAAAAGTGGATCGGCAATGGCTAGAAAACCGGTGACGTCGACCGCCGAACGAGCAAGGAGAGGGACCGACTTCGGCGGAAGTCGTGACAATAATATAGAGAATAGTATGTCTGGCTGAGAGGTGGGTGGTGTAACACTGGTAATGTAGAGAAGAGTATGTCTGGCTGAGAGGTGGGTGGTGTAACACTGGTAATGTAGAGAATAGTATGTCTGGCTGAGAGGTGGGTGGTGTAACACTGGTAATGTAGAGAAGAGTCTGTCTGGCTGAGAGGTGGGTGGTGTAACACTGGTAATGTAGAGAAGAGTCTGTCTGGCTGAGAGGTGGGTGGTGTAACACTGGTAATGTAGAGAAGAGTATGTCTGGCTGAGAGGTGGGTGGTGTAACACTGGTAATGTAGAGAATAGTATGTCTGGCTGAGAGGTGGGTGGTGTAACACTGGTAATGTAGAGAAGAGTCTGTCTGGCTGAGAGGTGGGTGGTGTAACACTGGTAATGTAGAGAAGAGTCTGTCTGGCTGAGAGGTGGGTGGTGTAACACTGGTAATGTAGAGAAGAGTCTGTCTGGCTGAGAGGTGGGTGGTGTAACACTGGTAATGTAGAGAAGAGTCTGTCTGGCTGAGAGGTGGGTGGTGTAACACTGGTAATGTAGAGAAGAGTCTGTCTGGCTGAGAGGTGGGTGGTGTAACACTGGTAATGTAGAGAAGAGTATGTCTGGCTGAGAGGTGGGTGGTGTAACACTGGTAATGTAGAGAAGAGTATGTCTGGCTGAGAGGTGGGTGGTGTAACACTGGTAATGTAGAGAATAGTATGTCTGGCTGAGAGGTGGGTGGTGTAACACTGGTAATGTAGAGAAGAGTCTGTCTGGCTGAGAGGTGGGTGGTGTAACACTGGTAATGTAGAGAAGAGTCTGTCTGGCTGAGAGGTGGGTGGTGTAACACTGGTAATGTAGAGAAGAGTCTGTCTGGCTGAGAGGTGGGTGGTGTAACACTGGTAATGTAGAGAAGAGTCTGTCTGGCTGAGAGGTGGGTGGTGTAACACTGATAGAATAGAGGGTCAGCACACAACAGATAAGAAAGAATGTAGAGAGGGACTGTAGAGCAGGAATGTGGATAGGGACTGTAGAGTAGGCAGACATCCTCGCGTCTACAGAGGCCCCCGGTGGCCATGAACAACACACACACACACAAACACCTTTGACTCAGAAAGTCAAATAAAATAAACATGAGATTAATTAACTTATTTTTTTTATTTATTCAAGGTTGTGTCAAGTAATATATTTGCACAGTGAAGATATTATCAGGTCAATATTTATACACTTTCACGAGATGATAGCATAGGGCCATAAAACGTGTCATAAGAGTTAAGAGACATAAGAGACATTACAGTTAATAAAATATCTGTCTTTCTCAAGATGTGGCATTACAGTTAATAAACTATCTGAGTCTGACTCATGATGTGACATTACAGTTAATAAGCTGTCTGAGTCTGACTCATGATGTGACATTACAGTTAATAAAATATCTGAGTCTGACTCTAGATGTGACATTACAGTTAATAAACTATCTGTCTGACTCATGATGTGACATTTCTTCAACAGGTTGATAGGTATACTGTGATTTACCATCCAGTAATATAACTAAAGTTTTCCAACTTCATTATGTGCCATTTTGATATTGTAACGACACCAAAACCTCCTTCATGTGCAAAATAATTAACAGGAGGGTTCTATAGATACATGATAAAACGTGTGTTTGACATGAGGTCTCTGAAACACACAAAGGAAGCTTTCACCACAGTACAGATACAGTGGCATTCAAGACAGTCAAGGCCACACTGTAAGAACGCATGGCTTCACAGCTGGAGCCAGGTGGTAGAGACAGGATAGGGGCTAGAGAGATGGGAGAAAGATGTATTGTTAAATCCTCTTCATACAGTTTAGTGTGAGGGATTTCCTAATGCAGAGAGGGGGAGGAAGAGGAGAGACACGAGTGACAAAAGATCAGCTCAGACAATCAAGGAAGGTGAGACTTGGTTATGTGTCCCAAATGGCACCCCATTCCCTATTTAGTGCACTGCTTTACTTATGGTACTACACAATATTAGGGAACAAGGTGCCATTTGGGACGCACTTTGGGGATGCCAGAGAGAGGAGCCTGTCTGTTACACCCTGTCCTACCGTCTGTCTGAGTGACTGAGAAAAGAGGGCTGTTTGATAACATCACAGATGTGGTAACGCTGCAACAGAACTCGTACAGGCCTATAGCGGTCTGGGAATCTGGACTAGCTCATTTGTTTGTGTTTATTGTAGAGGCTTAGTTCTGCATAAACTAGAAAACACAGAACGAACTTCTCTTACACTATAGCTAGTCTGGCTACAGCTTTAGCTCATATTGAGAATGAGAACTGACTACAGCAACACGAGGCAGTTGGATGTGTGCCAGACAGCCTTTTCTGTGTGGTGTTCTAGCCCTACCAGCCCCTAGCACATGGTGTTCTAGCCCTACTACCCCCTAGCACATGGTGTTACAGCCCTATCAGCCCCTAGCACATGGTGTTCTAGCCCTACTACCCCCTAGCACATGGTGTGACAGCCCTACCAGCCCCTAGCACATGGTGTTACAGCCCTACCAGCCCCTAGCACATGGTGTTCTAGCCCTACTACCCCCTAGCACATGGTGTTCCAGCCCTACCAGCCCCTAGCACATGGTGTGACAGCCCTACTACCCCCTAGCACATGGTGTTCTAGCCCTACTAGCCCCTAGCATATGGTGTTCCAGCCCTACTACCCCCTAGCACATGGTGTTCTAGCCCTACTACCCCCTAGCACATGGTGTGACAGCCCTACCAGCCCCTAGCACATGGTGTTACAGCCCTACCAGCCCCTAGCACATGGTGTTCTAGCCCTACTACCCCCTAGCACATGGTGTTACAGCCCTACCAGCCCCTAGCACATGGTGTGACAGCCCTACTACCCCCTAGCACATGGTGTTCTAGCCCTACTACCCCCTAGCATATGGTGTTCCAGCCCTACTACCCCCTAGCACATGGTGTTCTAGCCCTACTACCCCTAGCACATGGTGTGACAGCCCTACCAGCCCCTAGCACATGGTGTTACAGCCCTACCAGCCCCTAGCACATGGTGTTCTAGCCCTACTACCCCCTAGCACATGGTGTTACAGCCCTACCAGCCCCTAGCACATGGTGTGACAGCCCTACTACCCCCTAACCCATGGTGTTCTAGCTCTACTACCCCCTAGCATATGGTGTTCCAGCCCTACCAGCCCCTAGCACATGGTGATCTAGCCCTACTACCCCCTAGCACATGGTGTGACAGCCCTACCAGCCCCTAGCACATGGTGTTACAGCCCTACCAGCCCCTAGCACATGGTGTTCTAGCCCTACTACCCCCTAGCATATGGTGTTCCAGCCCTACTACCCCCTAGCACATGGTGTTCTAGCCCTACTACCCCCTAGCACATGGTGTGACAGCCCTACCAGCCCCTAGCACATGGTGTTACAGCCCTACCAGCCCCTAGCACATGGTGTGACAGCCCTACTACCCCCTAGCACATGGTGTTCCAGCCCTACCAGCCCCTAGCACATGGTGTGACAGCCCTACTACCCCCTAGCACATGGTGTTCTAGCCCTACTACCCCTAGCATATGGTGTTCCAGCCCTACCAGCCCCTAGCACATGGTGTTCTAGCCCTACTACCCCTAGCACATGGTGTGACAGCCCTACCAGCCCCTAGCACATGGTGTTACAGCCCTACCAGCCCCTAGCACATGGTGTTCTAGCCCTACTACCCCTAGCATATGGTGTTCCAGCCCTACTACCCCTAGCACATGGTGTTCTAGCCCTACTACCCCTAGCACATGGTGTGACAGCCCTACCAGCCCCTAGCACATGGTGTTACAGCCCTACCAGCCCCTAGCACATGGTGTTCTAGCCCTACTACCCCCTAGCACATGGTGTTACAGCCCTACCAGCCCCTAGCACATGGTGTGACAGCCCTACTACCCCCTAGCACATGGTGTTCTAGCCCTACTACCCCCTAGCATATGGTGTTCCAGCCCTACCAGCCCCTAGCACATGGTGTTCTAGCCCTACTACCCCCTAGCACATGGTGTGACAGCCCTACCAGCCCCTAGCACATGGTGTTACAGCCCTACCAGCCCCTAGCACATGGTGTTCTAGCCCTACTACCCCCTAGCATATGGTGTTCCAGCCCTACTACCCCCTAGCACATGGTGTTCTAGCCCTACTACCCCCTAGCACATGGTGTGACAGCCCTACCAGCCCCTAGCACATGGTGTTACAGCCCTACCAGCCCCTAGCACATGGTGTTCTAGCCCTACTACCCCCTAGCACATGGTGTGACAGCCCTACCAGCCCCTAGCACATGGTGTTACAGCCCTACCAGCCCCTAGCACATGGTGTTCTAGCCCTACTACCCCCTAGCACATGGTGTTCTAGCCCTACTACCCCCTAGCACATGGTGTGACAGCCCTACCAGCCCCTAGCACATGGTGTTACAGCCCTACCAGCCCCTAGCACATGGTGTTCTAGCCCTACTACCCCCTAGCACATGGTGTTCCAGCCCTACCAGCCCCTAGCACATGGTGTGACAGCCCTACTACCCCCTAGCACATGGTGTTCTAGCCCTACTACCCCCTAGCATATGGTGTTCCAGCCCTACCAGCCCCTAGCACATGGTGTTCTAGCCCTACTACCCCCTAGCACATGGTGTGACAGCCCTACCAGCCCCTAGCACATGGTGTTACAGCCCTACCAGCCCCTAGCACATGGTGTTCTAGCCCTACTACCCCCTAGCATATGGTGTTCCAGCCCTACTACCCCCTAGCACATGGTGTTCTAGCCCTACTACCCCCTAGCACATGGTGTGACAGCCCTACCAGCCCCTAGCACATGGTGTTCTAGCCCTACTACCCCCTAGCACATGGTGTTACAGCCCTACCAGCCCCTAGCACATGGTGTGACAGCCCTACTACCCCCTAGCACATGGTGTTCTAGCCCTACTACCCCCTAGCATATGGTGTTCCAGCCCTACCAGCCCCTAGCACATGGTGTTCTAGCCCTACTACCCCCTAGCACATGGTGTGACAGCCCTACCAGCCCCTAGCACATGGTGTTACAGCCCTACCAGCCCCTAGCACATGGTGTTCTAGCCCTACTACCCCTAGCATATGGTGTTCCAGCCCTACTACCCCCTAGCACATGGTGTTCTAGCCCTACTACCCCCTAGCACATGGTGTGACAGCCCTATCAGCCCCTAGCACATGGTGTTACAGCCCTACCAGCCCCTAGCACATGGTGTGACAGCCCTACTACCCCCTAGCACATGGTGTTCTAGCCCTTCCAGCCCCAAGTACATGGTGTTACAGCCCTACTACCCCCTAGCATATGGTGTTCCAGCCCTTCCAGCCCCTAGTACATGGTGTTACAGCCCTACCAGCCCCTAGAACATGGTGTTACAGCCCTATTTGATAACATACATTAATTTCCAACTAGACATGCTAAATTAATTTCACTCATATGGACATAAAGCTGAGAATAACCAATGGGACAGGGACATGACCTACTCTGATAATTCTACTGGATATACACATGCAGAGGGAAGACTGAAGTGGGACTTTTTCACACTGTTAGTGTGACATGACGGTTAACAGCAGTTCAGTTTTCCCATGACAAGATGAGGATTGGCAACCTCAAGGCTAACCAGAGAACAGAGCTATATCAATCCACCAGCCCTGTCACTATGCTGTCTCCTGGTTATTAGCTGTCCCATCAGCCCTGTCACTATGCTGTCTCAGAGATATTAGCTGTCCCACCAGCCCTGTCACTATGCTGTCTCAGGGTTATTAGCTGTCCCATCAGCCCTGTCATCATGCTGTCTCAGGGTTATTAGCTGTCCCATCAGCCCTGTCACTATGCTGTCTCAGGGTTATTAGCTGTCCCGCCAGCCCTGTCATCATGCTGTCTCAGGGTTATTAGCTGTCTTGCCAGCAATGTCACTATGCTGTCTCAGGGTTATTAGCTGTCTCACCAGCCCTGTCACTATGCTGTCTCAGGGTTATTAGCTGTCCCATCAGCCCTGTCATCATGCTGTCTCAGGGTTATTAGCTGTCCCATCAGCCCTGTCACTATGCTGTCTCAGGGTTATTAGCTGTCCCGCCAGCCCTGTCATCATGCTGTCTCAGGGTTATTAGCTGTCTTGCCAGCAATGTCACTATGCTGTCTCAGGGTTATTAGCTGTCTCACCAGCCCTGTCACTATGCTGTCTCAGGGTTATTAGCTGTCCCACCAGCCCTGTCACTATGCTGTCTCAGAGTTATTAGCTGTCTTGCCAGCAATGTCACTATGCTGTCTCAGGGTTATTAGCTGTCCCACCAGCCCTGTCACTATGCTGTCTCAGGGTTATTAGCTGTCCCATCAGCCCTGTCATCATGCTGTCTCAGAGTTATTAGCTGTCCCACTAGCCCTGTCACTATGCTGTCTCAGAGTTATTAGCTGTCCCATCAGCCCTGTCATCATGCTGTCTCAGAGTTATTAGCTGTCCCATCAGCCCTGTCACTATGCTGTCTCGGAGTTATTAGCTGTCCCACCATCCCTGTAACTATGCTGTCTCAGGGTTATTAGCTGTCCCACCAGCCCTGTCACTATGCTGTCTCAGGGTTATTAGCTGTCCCATCAGCCCTGTCATCATGCTGTCTCAGAGTTATTAGCTGTCCCACTAGCCCTGTCACTATGCTGTCTCAGAGTTATTAGCTGTCCCATCAGCCCTGTCATCATGCTGTCTCAGAGTTATTAGCTGTCCCATCAGCCCTGTCACTATGCTGTCTCGGAGTTATTAGCTGTCCCACCAGCCCTGTAACTATGCTGTCTCAGTGTTATTATCTGTCCCATCAGCCCTGTCACTATGCTGTCTCAGGGTTATTAGCTGTCCCATCAGCCCTGTCATCATGCTGTCTCAGAGTTATTAGCTGTCCCACCAGCCCTGTCACTATGCTGTCTCAGAGTTATTAGCTGTCCCATCAGCCCTGTTACTATGCTGTCTCAGAGTTATTAGCTGTCCCACCAGCCCTGTCACTATGCTGTCTCAGGGTTATTAGCTGTCCCACCAGCCCTGTCACTATGCTGTCTCAGGGTTATTAGCTGTCCCACCAGCCCTGTCACTATGCTGTCTCAGAGTTATTAGCTGTCCCACCAGCCCTGTCACTATGCTGTCTCAGAGTTATTAGCTGTCCCGCCAGCCCTGTCATTATGCTGTCTCAGGGTTATTAGCTGTCCCACCAGCTCTGTCACTATGCTGTCTCAGGGTTATTAGCTGTCCCACCAGCCCTGTCACCATGCTGTCTCAGAGTTATTAGCTGTCCCACCAGCCCTGTCATTATGCTGTCTCAGGGTTATTAGCTAATACATTTAAATCAGCAAGTGTGTGGAGGTTGCTGCATGTTGCATACATCCAATGGCTGATTGCATGAGCTGCATTGCAAGAAAGAGCGTAATACATCTGCAGAATATTAACCAGGTCAGAAGGTAGAACTTTACATATGCCTATCTGGGATAAACTTTGTCAATGAATGAAGTTCACATGAAATTCAGGCTATATAACTGACTAATACGCATAGGCTGACTGACAAGGCAAAGGCTATATAACTGACTAGGTATAGGCTATATGACTGACTAGGTATAGGCTATATAACTGACTAGGTATAGACTATATAACTGACTAGGTATAGACTGTATAACTGACTAGGTACAGACTATATAACCAACTAGGTATAGGCTATATGACTGACTAGATATAGGATATATGACTGACTAGATATAGGATATATGACTGACTAGGTATAGACTATATAACTGACTAGGTATAGGCTATATGACTGACTAGGTATAGGCTATATGACTGACTAGGTATAGGCTATATAACTGACTAGGTATAGGCTATATAACTGACTAGGTATATATATGACTGACTAGATATAGACTATATAACTGACTAGGTATAGACTATATAACTGACTAGGTATAGGCTATATAACTGACTAGGTTATGGTGTTCACAGAGAGGTAAGGCCATGCCATGGTGTTCACAAAGAGGTGAGGTCATTCCTTGGTGTTCACAGAGAGGTGAGGCCATGCCATGGTGTTCACAGAGAGGTGAGGTCATTCCTTGGTGTTCACAGAGAGGTGAGGTCATTCCTTGGTGTTCACAGAGAGGTAAGGCCATGCCATGGTGTTCACAAAGAGGTGAGGTCATTCCTTGGTGTTCACAGAGAGGTGAGGCCATGCCATGGTGTTCACAGAGAGGTGAGGTCATTCCTTGGTGTTCACAGAGAGGTGAGGTCATTCCTTGGTGTTCACAGAGAGGTGAGGCCATGCCATGGTGTTCACAGAGAGGTGAGGTCATGCCGTGGTGTTCACAGAGAGGTGAGGTCATGCCGTGGTGTTCACAGAGATTTGAGTTCATGCCGTGGTGTTCACAGGGAGGTGAGGCCATGCCGTGGTGTTCACAGGGAGGTGAGGCCATGCCGTGGTGTTCACAGGGAGGTGAGGCCATGCCGTGGTGTTCACAGGGAGGTGAGGCCATGCCGTGGTGTTCACAGAGAGGTGAGGCCATGCCGTGGTGTTCACAGGGAGGTGAGGCCATGCCGTGGTGTTCACAGGGAGGTGAGGCCATGCTGTGGTGTTCACAGGGAGGTGAGGAAATAAAGACAACATCTCCATCTTGTGGAGAGAAGCAGATCAACAGTACTGTAGAACAAGCTGGCCCATAGGTAAGTCCACTACTAGGCCAGAAGGCCAGTGTAGGCATTCAGAGTGTTGTCTTTAAAATACAGTATACAGTGCCTCGGGCTAGCAACAAATTAAGCCTATCCCATGGGTTTAGCTGCAATGCTAAATGCTTGTTTTGGAACTTGGATGGGATACTAATGGATGGCAGTTTTTGCTGATATGTGTGGCTACTTTGCCGAAGGTATCACAAAATCTGGCAAACACTGCATTTTCTATATATTGGGGACAGGCTATGGACTAGATTTGTTCACAAAAGCCTGTATCACAATTTGTTAATCTAAAAATTAAAGACCAATTTCCTGATTGTAGGTATCAAGTGTGTGATTAAATGATTACCAAAACTAATACATCTGGTAAGTATGCTTCTGACTGAGAGGATGCGAGGAGATAGATATTGAGATTTATCACTTGCCTTTTGTGCCTCCGTTATTTCTATAGGACATTGGTCTTTAATCTACGTTATTTCTATAGGACATTGGTCTTTAATCTCCGTTATTTCTATAGGACATTGGTCTTTAATCTCCGTTATTTCTATAGGACATTGGTCTTTAATCTCCGTTATTTCTATAGGACATTGGTCTTTAATCTCCGTTATTTCTATAGGACATTGGTCTTTAATCTCCGTTATTTCTATAGGACATTGGTCTTTAATCTCTGTTATTTCTATAGGACATCGGTCTTTAATCTCTGTTATTTCTATAGGACATTGGTCTTTAATCTCCGTTATTTCTATAGGACATTGGTCTTTAATCTCCGTTATTTCTATAGGACATTGGTCTTTAATCTCCGTTATTTCTATAGGACATTGGTCTTTAATCTCCGTTATTTCTATAGGACATCGGTCTTTAATCTCTGTTATTTCTATAGGACATTGGTCTTTAATCTCCGTTATTTCTATAGGACATCGGTCTTTAATCTCCGTTATTTCTATAGGGCATCGGTCTTTAATCTCCGTTATTTCTATAGGGCATTGGTCTTTGATCTCCGTTATTTCTATAGGACATTGGTCTTTAATCTCCGTTATTTCTATAGGACATTGGTCTTTGATCTCCGTTATTTCTATAGGATATTGGTCTTTAATCTCCGTTATTTCTATAGGACATTGGTCTTTAATCTCCGTTATTTCTATAGGATATTGGTCTTTAATCTCCGTTATTTCTATAGGACATTGGTCTTTAATCTCCGTTATTTCTATAGGACTTTGGTCTTTGATCTCCGTTATTTCTATAGGACATTGGTCTTTGATCTCCGTTATTTCTATAGGACTTTGGTCTTTGATCTCCGTTATTTCTATAGGACATTGGTCTTTGATCTCCGTTATTTCTATAGGACATTGGTCTTTAATCTCCGTTATTTCTATAGGACATTGGTCTTTAATCTCCGTTATTTCTATAGGACATTGGTCTTTGATCTCCGTTATTTCTATAGGACATTGGTCTTTGATATCCAGTTATTTCTATAGGACATTGGTCTTTGATCTCCGTTATTTCTATAGGACATTGGTCTTTGATCTCCGTTATTTCTATAGGACATTGGTCTTTAATCTCCGTTATTTCTATAGGACATTGGTCTTTAATCTCCGTTATTTCTATAGGACATTGGTCTTTAATCTCCGTTATTTCTATAGGACATTGGTCTTTAATCTCCGTTATTTCTATAGGACATTGGTCTTTAATCTCCGTTATTTCTATAAAGGAGGCGCAAATACAAATAGGAACATCTCAGTATCTGCTCCTGCCGAAGTCTGTCACGAGCCGCGGGTGTGATTTGATAAACACGGAAGTGAGACGGGACTTCCCGGTATGGGAAACTATTTACCGCACCGCCCCAGCGTGTTGTGACACAGTCATTATCGATTCGTTCTAGCTGTGCACACTCTTAGTTTACGCGCTTTCTGTTGTTATCTTGAATTAACTGGAATTATTTCTAGTTCAGCTGTAGATTAGTTGAGTACAATGAACAACTGTATTGTTAATGTGATAACACTATGCATTGTAATGCAGGTGAATTGCGCTTTGGATTTCGAGAAAACGCGCACATCATATTCTGCAAAGGTGAGTGAAATATCTTTACTTTTATTCAAATGTTGTTCTGTAACCTACTCTATCAATTCATTGTGTTTAGTACAGTGACATGGACTATTCAGTATTCTTGCACAGATCTTTGGGTTCTCATGGGAGAACTGTGGTAAGCCAGACGACCCAGCGGTTCTGAAGACCCTAACCCTGTCCCCGGACCCCATCACAGTTCCAGGGGAGCTGACGGCCAGTGCGTCCGGGAACACAATTGTCGAGATGGCCGCTCCCCTCGCTGTGAGTACTAAGCATGCACCAATGGTCTCCTCCTCAAATGCTCAAATGAGATCTTGAATGTTATTTGATTACTTATAAAGTATACTTATTTGTTAAGGTAGCTAGTTAATGTAATTAACCAACCATTCGTTTTCGAGGTAGGCATATGGTATTGACTGTCTTTAATATATACATGTAGTATATTCATAGTCACAGGAAGTGAGGTGGCTGCAGCACCCCCTGAAAAATCTGAATAATAACAAAATAATATTTAAAAATATATATATAAAAATGTTTATTTTATTATTATTTTTTACAAATGTAGTGTACTGGGTCTTTACTAGTCCTGTATTAGCGATATAGACATCTGTAGTGTGGGCAAAAAAGGTAGTTCTATAATTAAGAACACCCCCGCCCCCAGCGGCTATACAGTACATATTTATAAAAATAAAAGTCATTTAGCAGACGCTTTCATCCAGAGCGACCAATGCTTTTAACCACTAGGCAAATATCTAGAAAGAATAGGCTCTTCGTGGATAAAAATTGTCACAATCAAAGCAAGTTTGACTCACTATAGTCCTACTTCCTCCTGGAAAAACATACCAACAGGGAATTGAAAGCTATTACTTTACCATATTAGTCTGTAGGCCTATTCAGCCATGTGATGCCTATTCCACTTTGTCTGTGTGTGTCAATTGTTGGCTCTGGGTGGCTCTGGGTTCTTCTGGGTGGCTCTGGGTGCTGTGTTAAACAGGTAGAAACTTGGCTGGGGAGGTATGTCTGACTCAAGGATGAGCTTCATGTGAGCAGCTAACCACATAAACGCCTGCTCTGCTGCACTGATGTCCTAAATAGATATATAATATACAGTAGACTTCCTGATTCAATGCTCACCCTTAAAATGCAGAGTTCACAAGAGAAGGGATGGTGATGGCAATGTAATGATCAAGAATGCACTAATGTAATATTGTTGCATTTTGACCGTTTTTTGCAAGACAGCTTTCACGTACTGGACATTCTGTTGTTCCCAACTTGTATTGGTTTAGTTGATGCAATGCAGAGAAGACTGACTTGACTGTTCCTTCCTGGAAATCAATCACGTAGATCAGAGTCTTCCTTTCTTTCCATGGCTGTAGCCTACCCATATTTCTCTCTAACATCGGTGACGTCATTGCAAGGGAGGAATAGAACAGTTTCTGCTTTGCTGTAAACAACTAGAGTGCAATGTCCAAGTCAAGAATAGCCTGGCATTAGACACATTTTTTTAAAACACCACAGAACTGGTCCTATTTTCTCCTCTTAGGTAACTTGACCAAGCCTGGCGGTACATCTGTAAAATAGTTTTATTGACATAACTTTGTTTTTCATAACATCCCAGTTAACATGTGGTATATGGGTCTGATATACCATGGTTGTCAGCCAATCAGCATTTAGGGCTCGAACCACCCAGGTTATAACAGCGTTTTGGCCATAGGTAAATGTAACTTTGTGATGGCCTACTTTGTGGATAGGCGTACTGTTACTATAGCCTAGTGTGTTGATCCAGACATCCCAGTTAACTGGTCCTATATACAGTAACAGTCAAAAGTTTGGACACACCTACTTATTCAAGGGTTTTTCTTAATTTTTTTACTATTTCTATGTTGTAGAATAATAGTGAGACATCAAAACTATTAAATAACACATGGAATCATGTAGTAACCAAAAAGGTGTTAAACAAATCAAAATATATTTGAGATTCTTCAAAGTAGCCACCCTTTGCCTGGATGAGAGCTTTGCACTTGGAATTCTCTCAACCAGCTTCATGAGGTAGTCACCTGGAATGCTTTTCCAACAGTCTTGAAGGAGTTCCCACATATGCTGAGTACTTGTTGGCTGCTTTTCCTTCACTCTGTGGTCCAGCGCATCCCAAACCATCTCAATTGGGTTGAGGTCGGGTGATTGTGGAGGCCAGGTCATCTGATGCAGTACTCCATCACTCTCCTTCTTGGTCAAATAGCCCTTACACAGCCTGGAAGTGTGTTTTTGGTCATTGTCCTGTTGAAAAACAAGTTATAGTCCCACTAAGCACAAACCAGATTGGATGGCGTATCGCTGCAGAATTCTGGTTAAGTGTGCCTTGAATTCTAAATAAATCACTGACAGTGTCACCAGAAAAGCACCCCCACACCATCACACCTCCTCCATGCTTCACGTGGGAACCACACATGCGGGAACCACACACCTACTCTGCGTCTCACAAAGCCACAGCAGTTGGAACCAAAATTGTCACATTTGGACTCATCAGACCAAAGGACAGATTTCCACTGGTCTAATGTCGATTGCTCATGTTTCTTGGCCCATTAAGTCTCTTCTTATTGGTGTCCTTTAGTAGTGGTTTCTTTGCAGCAATTCAACCATGAAGGCCTGATTCACGTAGTCTCTGAACAGTTGATGTTGAGATGTGTCTGTTACTTGAACTCTGAAGCGTTTATTTTGGCTGCAATCTGAGGTGCAGTTAATTGCTGATTTCTGAGGCTGGTAACTCTAATGAATTTCTCTTCTACAGCAGAGGTAACTCTGGGTCTTCCTTTTCTGTGGCGGTCCTCATGAGAGTCAGTTTCATCATAGTGCTTGATGGTTTTTGCGACTGCACTTGATGAAACGTTCAAATGTCTTGAAATGTTCCGTATTGACTGACCTTCATGTCTTAAGTAATGATGGACTGTTGTTTCTTTTTGCTTATTTGAGCTGTTCTTGACATAATATGAACTTGGACAATATGGACAAATGCATTAAGAAGGAAATTAATTCCACAAATTAACTTTTAACAAGGCACACCTGTTAATTGAAATGCATTCCAGGTGACTACCTCATGAAGCTGGTTGAGAGAATGCCAAGAGTATGCAAAGCTGTCATCAAGGCAACGGGTGGTTACTTTGAAGAATCTCAAATATAAGACACTTTTTTGGTTACTACATGACTCCATATGTTATTTCATAGTTTTGATGTCTTCACTATTATTCTATTACCTTGAATGAGTAGGTGTATCCAAACATTTGACTGGTACTGTATTCTTCTCCTCTTAGGTGAACGTGACGCTGGAGAAGGAGGTGGCAGGGTTCTGGGTCAAGGTCCCGTGTGTGGAAGAGATCGGGAGCTGCCACTACACAGACGGCTGTGACCTGCTCAACCAGCTGATACCGCCAGGACAGGACTGTCCTGAACCTCTACACTCCTACGGCATCCCCTGCCACTGTCCCTTTAAAGCTGTGAGTCTATACTGTAGTTCATCCCCTGACACTGTCCCTTTAAAGCTGTGAGTCTATACTGTAGTTCATCCCCTGACACTGTCCCTTTAAAGCTGTGAGTCTATACTGTAGTTCATCCCCTGACACTGTCCCTTTAAAGCTGTGAGTCTATACTGTAGTTCATCCCCTGCCACTGTCCCTTTAAAGCTGTGAGTCTATACTGTAGTTCATCCCCTGCCACTGTCCCTTTAAAGCTGTGAGTCTATACTGTAGTTCATCCCCTACCACTGTCCCTTTAAAGCTGTGAGTCTATACTGTAGTTCATCCCCTGCCACTGTCCCTTTAAAGCTGTGAGTCTATACTGTAGTTCATCCCCTGCCACTGTCCCTTTAAAGCTGTGAGTCTATACTGTAGTTCATCCCCTGCCACTGTCCCTTTAAAGCTGTGAGTCTATACTGTAGTTCATCCCCTGCCACTGTCCCATTAAAGCTGTGAGTCCATACTGTAGTTCATCCCCTGCCACTGTCCCTTTAAAGCTGTGAGTCTATACTGTAGTTCATCCCCTGCCACTGTCCCTTTAAAGCTGTGAGTCTATACTGTAGTTCATCCCCTGCCACTGTCCCTTTAAAGCTGTGAGTCTATCATTTATGGTCGTGTTCATTACGGCGCAATCATTTGAAAATGTTTTTTTATTTTTTTATTTCATCTTTATTTAACCAGGTAGGCAAGTTGAGAACAAGTTCTCATTTACAACTGCGACCTGGCCATGATAAAGCAAAGCAGTTCGACACATACAACAACACAGAGTTACACATGGAGTAAACAAACATACAGTCAAATATACAGTAGAAAAACAAATCTATATACAATGTGTGCAAATGAGGTAAGATAAGGAAGGTAAGGCAATAAATAGGCCATGGTTGCGAAGTAATTACAATATAGCAATTTAACACTGGAATGGTAAATGTGCAGTAGATGAATGTGCAAAGTAAAAATACTGGGGTGCAAAGGAGCAAGATAAATAAATGACTATGGTAGGGGATGAGGTAGTTGGTTGGGCTATGTACAGGTGCAGTGATCTGTGAGCTGCTCTGACAGCTGGTGCTTGAAACTAGTGAGGAGATAAGTGTCTCCAGTTTCAACGATTTTTGTAGTTCGTTCCAGTCATTGGCAGCAGAGAACTGGAAGGAAAGGCGGCCAAAAGAGGAATTGGCTTTGGGGGTGACCAGTGAGATATACCTGCTGGAGCGTGCGCTACGGGTGGGTGCTGCTATGGTTACCAGCGAGCTGAGATAAGGCGGGGCTTTACCAAGCAGGGACTTGTAGATGACCTGGAGCCAGTGGGTCTGGCGACGAATATGTAGCGAGGGCCAGCCGACTAGAGCATACAGGTCGCAGTGGTGGGTGATTATAAGGGGCTTTTGTGACAAAGCAGATGGAACTGTGATAGACAGCATCCAGTTTGCTGAGTAGAGTATTGGAAGCTGTTTTGTAGATGACATCGCCGAAGTCGAGGATCGGTAGGATAGTCAGTTTTACTAGGGCAAGTTTGGCGGCGTAAGTGAAGGAGGCTTTGTTTTGCGAAATAGAAAGCCGATTATAGATTTGATTTTGGATTGGAGATGTTTAATGTGAGTCTGGAAGGAGAGTTTACAGTCTAACCAGACACCTAGGTATTTGTAGTTGTCCAAATATTCTAGGTCAGAGCCATCCAGGGTAGTGATGCTGGTCGGGCGGGCGGGTGCAGGCAGCGAACGGTTGAAAAGCATGCATTTGGTTTTACTAGCATTTAAGAGCAGTTGGAGGCCACGGAAGGAGTGTTGTATGGCATTGAAGCTTGTTTGGAGGTTACTTAACACAGTGTCCAAAGAAGGGCCAGAAGTATACAGAATGGTGTTGTCTTCATAGAGGTGGATCAGGCAATCACCCGCAGCAAGAGCGACATCATTGATATATACAGAGAAAAGAGTCGGCCCGAGAATTGGACCCTGTGGAACCCCCATAGAGACTGCCAGAGGTCCGGACAACAGGCCCTCCGATTTAACACACTGAACTCTGTCTGCAAAGTAGTTGGTGAACCAAGCGAGGCAGTCATCTGAGAAACCAAGGCTATTGAGTCTGCCGATAAGAATACGGTGATTGACAGAGTTGATGATCTGTCCATCACCGTATGATCGTTTTGACAGAAAAGGCAAATGATCATTGCCGTTTCTTATTGGACAAGTCTTGTTAGTCCCTCTATAAGCCTATCTGTCCATTTTCTTCCGTTTGTTGCCTTTTTAACCCACCCCCTAGAAAGAACCTGTTCCTCCTGTGGTTAACGCTTAGGCTACTTCCCTCTTTCATATTCTGTTCAGTGCAATGTAGTGAATGTCTGTTGATAGCACTGTGAATGATTGGTAACAGAGTGATGTTTGTTGAACAGCAGCTAGCCAAACGACAAAGTAAAAAAAAAAATATTCTCAGAATGTTTTGAACATAACGTTCTGTTGCTCAGTACTCGTTCTGTTTTTCTGTTAACTCAATTCATGTCTATTGGGCTCAAATGACCTATTTTCTCTCCTAAGGGTGCACAACCTTTTCTATACAGTAAAACATGCTTCACTCAAATGACACCCTATCCCTATATATACACAGTACTTTGACCAAGGTGCACTTCCCTTGAAAAGAGCCCTATGGGCCTTGGTCATAAGTAGTGCACTATATATGGAATCGGATGCCATTTGGGACATAGTGAAAGTGTATTTGTTAACCTCTATTTCCTGTCTGTTCTAAGGGGTTGTACACGCTACCAGAGTCAGACTTCTACCTCCCTGACATTGACCTGCCCTATTGGCTGACCAACGGACACTACAGAGTACAAGGAGTGCTGGGAGCTATGGGAAAAGAACTGGGCTGCCTCAAAATCACCTTTGCTGTCCACTCTAATAACTAAACAATGGATAAATGACCTTCTCTGTCCACTCTAATTAAATGGTGGATACAGGGAACATAATGTGCCATTCAGTGAGCTGGTGTACTGGATCTCTCAAGGGAACTTCTGCTCTCATCTCTTCTCATCAAACTGCCAATTGAGATCTGGGCCTGTATAGACAAAGTCTCTCGGAGTAGGAGTACTGATCAGTTTTTTACCTTTACAATCGTAATGAATAGGAGAATGGACCTGATCCTAGATCAGCACTCTGAGATACTTTGTGGATACAGGCCCTGTACCAAACAAGCAGTAACTGAGCTGCTAGTGTAGTTTAGGACACGATTCAGTAGACTCACTTTCAGGACAAACAGTTGAGTGATTAGCATGGCTACGTACTGGCTTCCTACTGTACTGCTATGAACTTGTCATCACCTGTTTGATTCTTTTTCAGAATGTTTTACACTGTCTTTTTTTAGACAGAATAAATGTTATTAGATTCCTTGTCAAGGGTAAATGGCCGTGGGTATGCTTCTATTGCTCATTGGCTTCTACCCTAGGTAAGGTGCTGATCACATGACTATGAGTTTTTATTGTGCCATAGTCGTTTCTGTCCGACTCTTACTGTGTCATTCGTTTTTGGTTCTATGGATCGTAATGCTACTTCCTATTGCTAGTGGTGACACTAGCAACAGGAAGTATGTTGTTCTTCCTGTTGATGGTGTATTGATCTGTTTTTTTATGAAGGTGTTTTATTATTGACATGTTCAAAGTGCCTAAGTGGACCTGCTGGAATTGAGGTCTACAAATCAAGTGCAACTGTGTGATGTTTCAAAGGGGAATGGGATTAATACAGGCAATCAGTTCCCTCCTTCTTATAATACCAATAGCCTAGTTATATTCTATACCCAGTTAAAGTGTTCTTAAATCAAAATGTAAAATTAAATGGTAATCAAGTGTTGAAGTTTTTAGGTATCAACATGAAAAATGGCACCTTGATTATTTAGAAATGACATGCTTACTACTGTAACAAATCAGCATTGCTGGCCAATATTTCACTGTAAAACCCTTTTTTTTAAATAAAATAATATCCTAAATGTTGGTAAGTCTTTGTTTTCTGAAATGCATGACTGTATTGTGATTTGAACTTCTGCAGTTTCACAAGATGGCCACAGGATGGCACTAGTGGTTAAATGTTGATAACATGACAGTGGGTCATGGGAGATTGAGATGTATTTCTGCCATGCAAATGATGTGGAGTTCTATGTGAAGTACTGTAACTTGATGACTTACTTTAACATTATGGTGCAAGTTTGGGCTCCCGAGTGGCACAGCGGTCTGAGGCACTGCATCTCAGTGCTAGAGGCGTCACTACAGAGCCTGGTTTGATTCCAGTCTGTATCACAACCAGATGTGATTGGGAGTCCCATAGGGCGGCGCACAATTGGCCCAGCGTTGTCCGGGTTAGGGTTTGGCCAGTGCGTTGTAGGTAGGTCGTCATAAGAATTTGTTCTTAACTGACTTAGTTAAATACAGGGTCAATAAATAATAATGGAGTGGTGGGGGGGGTGTTATGGATATCTTAGTACTAATCTGTCTGATGTGTTGACCAGTCAGTCTGCAGATGGTACTAATCTGTCTGATGTGTTGACCAGTCGGTCTGCAGATGGATACACAGTCCTCCCAGTACAATGCTGCTCAGTCCAGAGTCCAGATGACTCTTCTCAAATTGACAACATTCTCCTCATTCCTGATTGTCCAGGGTGTACTCCAATTCACAATACACTAACAGATGTCCAGGTGCTCTGTAGTGTCTCTCTCTGTCTCTCAGCCCGGCTAATCTCAACAGAGCTTGCTGTAGCTCTGAGTGGTCCTGTAGGGATACTGGCTGTGTAGGCTTTTGTTACAGCTCTGCAATCACACATCTGATTCAACTAAAGATCCAGACTGAAAATCATGATCAGTTGATTATGTGATAGCTGTGTTAGTGATGGGCAGGAACAAAAGCATGCACACCCCAGTAACTCTCCTCCAGTGCTGGAGCTAGCTGGGGAAGCCTGGAACACCCTGTCATATAGCCTGAAAGTGTGTTCTCTACTCTGTCTCCTTTCGACCCTCCAGCTGCAGATTGATCCAGGGCCAAGAGTACAATGATTGACCTATGATCTATTTTACAGGCCTGTTATTGAACTGGTAAACAGTGTGTCTCTCAATCACCTCTACCTGGTGCTGGAAGATAAAGGTTGGTATGTAAATGCAGCGGTGGATAGGTTGCTGTGGTTGGTGTTAAATCTCTGAGGTGGGACATGGCAAGTGGAGGTGATGTATTGTGTCTGGTGTTGAGGGAGACAGACTGAGTCTTTCTCTCTCCCTCTCTCCACCCCCTCCCTCTCTCTGCATCCCTCTTTCTCTCCCTCCTCTCTCTGCATCCCTCTTTCTCTCTCCCTCTCTCCACCCCTCTCTCTTTATCTTGCTATCTCTGTACTTCTCTTACTCGCCCTGTCTCACTCTCTCTGTACCTCTCTCTCTTTCTCAAAACATGTCTCAGAGTAGATGTGTCAGTTAAGAGGCCTAGTCTGTCTTCTATAGCTAGCAACTGATCACAGTAATAATACTAATGATTCCTGTTTGGACTGTTTGAAGTTGTGTTTCCCCTTTATAACTCAGATATGAAATAGAAAGTTCTGTTTACTTCTGCAAACTGTTTGTTAGTGTTGTGTATTCTTAGACATTTAACAGGTTTATGATTTCCTGTAAACACTGCATGTATATTCTCTTTCCTGTATGTACCCTCCCCTCATGTCTATAAACTTCCAGTATGTACCAGAAATATAAAGCACTGTGTACAGTATGTTACTGTCCTCTGTTACCCTCAGAGGGCAATGTATGCGTCCCAAATGGCACCCTATTCCCTAATAGATCCTGGTCAAAAGTAGTGCACTATATAGGGAATAGGGTGCCATTTCGGACGCATTTTTGTTAAGAATGTTATCTGTTGGCCAGCAGGATGGACAGCTATCCTCCTGATGTCTGGTCCTCCTAACCTCCTGATGTCTGGTCCTCCTACCCTGCTGATATCTGGTCCTCCTACCCTCCTGATGTATGGTCCTCCTATCATTCTGATGTCTGGTCCTCCTACCCTCTTGATGTCTGGTCCCTCTACCCTCCTACCCTCCTGATGTCTGGTCCCTCTACCCTCCTACCCTCCTGATGTCTGGTCCCTCTACCCTCCTAATGTCTGGTCTTCCTACCCTCCTGATATCTGGTAGTCCTACCTTTCTGATGTCTGGTCCTCCTACCCTCCTGATGTCTGGTCCTCCTACCCTCCTGATGTCTGCTTCTTCTACCCTGCTGATGTCTCGTCCTTCTACCCTCCTGATGTCTGGTCCTCCTACCCTGCTGATGTCTCGTCCTCCTACACTGCTGCCCCACGTCCCGTGCCTCAGGTTTATGAGGGTTTCTTATATCCAAGACCTTTATGCCTTGACAATCACACTCTGTTTATTCTAGGGTTGGGGCATGCCTTTCCCTTTTTAAATCCAAATATTTGTTGTAAAGACTTTTGAATTCATTGTATTTGTGAATAGGGGAATTTAAACCCTAGTAACTGTTCATGCATGGTGGATATGGAGTTTCACATATCAAATCAAACTTTCTTTGCCACATGCGTCGAATACAACAAGTGTAGACTTTACCGTGAAATGCTTACTTACAAGCCCTTAACCAACAGTGCAGTTCAAGTTTATCATATAAACTCTTACACAAAGGAGAAAATGTATTCTGTGAGTCGGTGTGAAACTAAGTATCCAGCATGCATTAACAGTTATTGGCTCTTACGTAAAAAAAAATATATATATATTTGAGCATACTATGAACTACATAGTCTTAGCCTACTGTTCCTTCAATAATTGGTAGTCTAGCCCTAATACACCTGGTCTTCAAAGTGATCAGCGCTGTAGCATTGGATTATAGGATTGGAATAAAAAAATGAATGACCCTATAATCTTATCTCTCTTTTCCACCATCACTTTGAGAGAGTCAAAATGTCCTATCCTAGTGACTAGTAACGAAAAGGAAGGATGTGGCCTCCCTCTTTCCAGTGTTTCAGTGTCCATTGAAACCCTCTTTCTCAGATAAATGATTAGGCCTACCAACGACAATGACCCTTCCAGATTATCCCTGTGTTTAGTCAGATTGTGTTGAATACATGTTAGAATGACAATGACATATTGTTTATCCTGTAGAAAGTATTGCAAACTCGACATTGCATCCGACAGCTTGTCACTCTGATTGCAACCAAGGGAATACATGCCCCTGTATACACTTACGTTGTGCAACTGATCTGCAACACATTTGACACAATGGTTGTGATACAACAGAGTTTTTTCTGCACAAAAAATAATCACACAAGCGCTGTGGAGACACCACACAATGGTTGTGTAAACGTTTTTAGGCAGACAAACTCTCTGTTGTATCACAAAAACATCAGTTGTGTCAACCATTGTTACAAATGTGTTGCAGATCAGTTGTATAACCGAAGTGTGTACGGGGCCTATAGGTCCAGTGGTAACTGAGACACTACAGCTGCTACTGCTATGGAAAGTTTCACTGTTCACACACAGTTCTCAATGAACAACTGCTCTAAATGTTCATGTGGGATTAGAGCTCACTAACCTATATATAAATAGACAGGGTTTTGACAAAAAAATGAAAGTGTTTGGGATTTCACGGATGATCTGGCCCTAGTACTGTAGAGGTACCACATCTATGGTCTGGCCTTAGTACTGTAGAGGTGACACATCTATGCTTAGTATAAACTTAACAGAGACCAAGGCCAAAAATAGACTCAGTGTTTCAGTGAACTCATTGCCGGGTTGTGAAGAAGACAGCTGGTGTGTCAGAGTAAAGAACGACACTGAAATACATTGTTCTGTAGACTTTTGTTTTTATGTTTTTGTCTTCTATTTTGCAAGAGACTTTCTGTCTCTATGTTCAAAGTTGAAATAATGTAATTGTTGATTTAGATAATATAGGTATTTTGTAAGGGGGGCAACTTTCAGAGTCGTGTCTTGAGTCATATCAATGAGATAAAATCTCTTTGTTCACTGTTGAAATTATTGAATGTTAATTGCAGGGAAAGTTATTTTTGTAAGAGGGCCAACTTCCAGAGTCATATCAATGAGATAAAATCTCTTTGTTCACTGTTGAAATTATTGAATGTTAATTGCAGGGAAAGTTATTTTTGTAAGAGGGCCAACTTTCAGAGTCATATCTGTTTAACCCTCTTGTAGTTTTGCATTTTAACCCATGTCACCTTTGGGACATGTGATTGTAAACTAACTGCCACTAACTCTTTTGTCTCATCACATACGCTGCTGCTACTGTTTATTTTCTGTCACGTTATTCCCAGTTATATGTACATATCTACCTGCATTACCTCACACCCCTGCACATTGACTCTGTACCGGTGCCCCGTGTATATAGCCAAGTTATTGTTACTCATTGTGTATTTACTATTACTTATATTATTACCTGTTTGAATTTTCTATTATTTCTCTATTTCCTCTCGCTGCATTGTTGGAAATTTAAGTAAGCATTTCACTGTTAGTCTACCCCCCGAAGCATGTGACAAATACAATTTGTTGTGATTTGATTTGTAAGTCATGAGGGCAACAATAATTCTTAGCTATGGGACAGGATAGAATGTTGCAGGTTGGTAAGTTATCCCAGAGGGCTATGTGCAGCCTACAGGGGTAAGGCTTTGATATGGAGTCTTTACAGCTGGTTACCCCTCCCTGCAAGATCAACATAACCTCCTCCTCCTCCTCCGAGAAGGAATTAGTCTGTAAAGTAAAAACATGAAGGTCCATGGCACATGCCCTTCTGAAAGCCCTCCCTCCCTGGATTGATGGATGGATAGATAATGAATGGATGGATCTACTGTGTGTCTATTACATTTCATTGGACATGTTTGTGTGTTTTTCACATGGACTGTTCCCCAACATGTATTATAAACATGAAACGCATGATTAGGTAACCAATTGTTTGCGTTGTAAATCATTGTATTGTCTGATGGGTCGTGTCTTCGGTGTATTACGGTAAAATTTCAAATCAATAGACTTGAAACACCCACAAACCTAAATTGTGCGCAACAGGATGCGCATTCCCCTGACCTTCACACGGTTTCCCCTTCTTGAACGTGGGTATTTAGGGTCGTCCAGATTGTTTTAAAATCAGTGTTTGTGGTTTTGAAAAATAACCGCCCATCTGGTAGACTTGAGTGAGTTGTTGAGAATGTGAGTGAGCCGCACAGACGTCTTGAGAGACCCGACAACAGCCCGGCGTTCAGAAGAGTTGGTAACTCTAGAAAAGGACTGGTAGGGTTGACGAGTGGACGCGAGGCAGGCATGGGTTGCAGCCACAGCAAGGTGTGTGGCGGAATTTGCACAAAAAAATGTATTTATTCATATTTGTTGTGAAATCATCTAAGGAAGTTAATTAGCGAACCAAGTGGTGTTTTGTTATTGTAGCTGCCATTGTCGCACCGATTCCTGGCACAACACAGGCGTGTGAATAACTTTTTTTTTTAAATAGATCAAGCAAAACTGTTTGTTAGTTTAGCCTAATTTCCCACGTGCAGTAATCTCGTGGATTTTACAACCGATATTACACATTCATTAACATCGATGCTTTGAAACGCGTGATTTAGGCTATCGATCAATTTGTGCAAAGTGTTCTACGTTTTGAAACAGCTGAAAATATTAAGATATGTAGTCGATCCTCTAATACTATCCAACGAGTTTGAAACCTACTTGTCAAATGTAGCGGCGCAAGGGAACTCATCTGATGTAATTCTTCCCGAATTAATTATAAGAAGTTGCAGGTTGACCAGATATTGACAGTCACTGATGATCCAATGTATCAATGATCTCATCCTTCAGTGTCATTGTATCAACAGCACCAGTAAATTGTACATTGTATTCATTGATTGACACCCTGTGGCCTACATAGTCAGTGAATTACATCTGTCAGAGTTTCTACTTTCTGGTTATATGAGTTGTTGGGTTTTTTCTACATGGTTCACAAAATCAGTACATGTTTTCTATAACAACTACCAATAACTACAAACTGCACTGTTTGTGATAGAACGGAAGTGACTCGAGGATATGGCAATTATAATAATTAATATGCTAAACTAAATGTAGTTTTAGGCTACAGTTAATGTACTAGTACTGCCTCTGACATTTACAACCAGTGGCACTGGTTTATATTACATCCAGAAATTATACCCCAAAATTGTACCATCCAGAAATGATACCCCAGAATTGTACCATCCAGAAATGATACCCCAGAATTGTACCATCCAGAAATGATACCCCAGATTTGTACCATCCAGAAATGATACCCCAGATTTGTACCATCCAGAAATGATACCCCAGATTTGTACCATCCAGAAATGATACCCCAGATTTGTACCACTTCCCGGAGGCATAGAGGAGATCGACTAGATAAATCGTTGAGTTGAAGGGGATATCATTTCAATGTGTCTGTTTGCCAGATAATTGAGACCACTTACAGTTTTAAAAGCAGATGGAATTATTTGATTGATTAGCCAAGATTTTATGTGCGTGGATTCCTTCATTTATCAATGGTACCTGGTGGTTGCTTGATATAAACACTCCCAACTCTCCTTGAGATTGAAAATATTTTTATTCTACACAAAGTAAGCAAGCACTTTAGAGGTACTGCAAGCCATTGGCAAGCTGTATGGCAGCTTCTGCAGAGCAGATCACAAAACCATCTGTTTGGCTGGTTGACGTAAGCAACTGGAGAAGTGTGAAGTTCTGCTAGAGAGGGCCTGGAGACACACACACACACACAGCAATATGGCTCCATATGGACCATGATGAAAATGCCACATGAAGAGACTCAGCCAAGTGTTAATGAAATCTCAAGGAGCATTTGTTTCTCTGCTAGACTCAACCACAGTCTAAATTAAATATCCCTTGACTAAGTCTGGATGTCCTTTTTGTTGTATTGAAGATGTGGTTTTAGTTTTCTGAATTTCCTTTTGAGTTTAGGGTCTTATTTTCTAGTTTTATCAGCCTGGGGTGCATGTCTGTCTCCTATGCATGGCCCTTTGACAGGACACTTTATTCTACACTCTTCTTGGGAAGTTTCTTGTGAGCGCATACCTGAACTAGATATTTCTCACAAAAGTCACAAAATATTCCATCTTAACCTTGTACTCTTGGGGCCAGGAAGAACTTGTAAACATTAGGAGTTACAGTTTGGCTACAGTTTGCCATGGGGCTAGGATGTTCCCTGTGAGTTTAGTCAGTGAAGACATACCTCCACGTTGCAGTTTCTCCTATGTTTAAAAAGACTGTGGAGACGTGCCCTCTGTCCCAAATGGTACCCTATTCCCTCTGTAGTGCACTACTTTGGGCACTGGTCTATGGGCCTTGGTCAAAAGTAGTGCACTATATAGGGAATAGGGTGCCATTTGGGATGTGCAGACTGAGAAAGAAGTGAAGATGTGATTTATGGTCGTGTTAAAGAGAGCCTTTCCAGACCCTCTTCAACGTATGCTCCTGGACTTGTGTATTTAAGATCCTTTACTGGGACTTAAAGAAGGTAATAAAACAAACATCATGCTGTACTGGTCTCTACATTGTCTTCCTGAAGTCACTTGTCTTATTGGAATATTAGATATTATAGTATTTATTGGAATAGTAGATATTACATTATTTATTGGGAAATTTGATTTTCTTATTGGAATATTAGATATTATGTTATTTATTGGGCTTGTGTCCCATATGACACACACTTCCCTTTGTAGTGAACTCCCTATAAGACCAGGGTCCATAGGGCTCTGGTCAAAAGTAGTGCACTACATAGGGAATATGGTGCCATTTGGGACACATCCTGTGTTTTCCAGGCAGAAATAAAACTGGTACGCCATGTTGTTTGGCGTGTTTTCTATGTGTTTATACAGCGGTAGTGGTGGTGGGATAACGTGGTGTGATGGGAGGAGGTCAGAAGGTGGCTGGTCTCCCTGGACCGGTAGCCTAGCAGTTAGAGCTTTGGGCCATTGACCGAGAAGTCTCTGGTTTGAATGCCTGAGTCGTCAGAGTGAATACTCTTTCTGTGCCTTTTAACTCTAATTTACACCAGCGCACCTATCGTACTACTATGGCTGACCCTGTAAAACAACACATTACACTGCACCTATCATACTACTATGGCTGACCCTGTAAAACAACACATTACACTGTACCTATCATACTACTATGGCTGACCCTGTAAAACAACACATTTCACTGCACCTATCTGCTGTTTGTGACAATACAACTTTATTGGTATTTTTTTTTATACAGTCTACACAGACTTACTTCTTCAGTCTACACAGTGAGGACAGGACAATGTAATGTTGCGTGATCTGGTATCCTAGTAATGTCAGGAACCTTGGTATTGTTTGACAGTTTAGGAATAGTTTGGCATAGAGTAGTGACCTATGCTCGAATTGCCCTGTTACATAAAAGAGTTATGATATACCTCACTGTAACTCCTTAGTGTAGTAGTCTATGCTCACCTAGTATAGGTTATTCTACAACAACGTAATGTATCTAATGCAGACATTTTTATTAAGACTCCATGAGTACTGGTATGCTCAGTTTGAAGTAAATCAGTGTATCACATTGTACAAGTAGTATGAACACTGTAGCATGGACATGTTTTATATAACTTTGAACAAACAAATTATTAATTTCCAGTCGTATGAGTACTAATCACTCCCTGTGAGAGAGCAATATGGGTCAAGCACCCATCAGAAGCTTTACATAAGCTCCTACCCTGCTTTAGATGACTAAATTATGGTTTCCCTGGTAACTTCAAAACGTCTCAAATAGTGTTAAGGTATTCTCAGTACTTTGGTATATCTGTAATATGTTGAGATATAGTCATAATGTATTCCTACATTAGACCACACACTCTTTTCTCCTTGTAGAGGAAAAGCAAAGTGAAACGGGGTGAGAAAACGGTCTTTAGGTATTTTGTGTACCATAATCTCCTCTAATTTACCCAGATATGGTTAAATAAGACAATGTTTAATATTGTGTTGAACTAGACCAGAGTTGATAAATGACAACATTGTCTTTTCTATCTATTTTTAGAGGAAAAATAAAGTGAAAGAGGAGGAGAAAACAGCGAAGGAGGTCAACAACCATCAAGATGGAGGAGGTGAGTGGTGTGGTTTCCTGTAGTGTTGTAGAAGGAAGGTCAACAACCAAGATGGAGGAGGTGAGGGGTGTGGTTTCCTGTAGTGTTGTAGAAGGAAGGTCAACAACCAAGATGGAGGAGGTGAGGGGTGTGGTTTCCTGTAGTGTTGTAGAAGGAAGGTCAACAACCATCAAGATGGAGGAGGTGAGGGGTGTGGTTTCCTGTAGTGTTGTAGAAGGAAGGTCAACAACCATCAAGATGGAGGAGGTGAGGGGTGTGGTTTCCTGTAGTGTTGTAGAAGGAAGGTCAACAACCATCAAGATGGAGGAGGTGAGGGTGTGGTTTCCTGTAGTGTAGTAGAAGGAAGGTCAACAACCATCAAGATGGAGGAGGTGAGGGGTGTGGTTTCCTGTAGTGTAGTAGAAGGAAGGTCAACAACCATCAAGATGGAGGAGGTGAGGGGTGTGGTTTCCTGTAGTGTTGTAGAAGGAAGGTCAACAACCATCAAGATGGAGGAGGTGAGGGGTGTGGTTTCCTGTAGTGTTGTAGAAGGAAGGTCAACAACCATCAAGATGGAGGAGGTGAGGGGTGTGGTTTCCTGTAGTGTTGTAGAAGGAAGGTCAACAACCATCAAGATGGAGGAGGTGAGGGGTGTGGTTTCCTGTAGTGTAGTAGAAGGAAGGTCAACAACCATCAAGATGGAGGAGGTGAGGGGTGTGGTTTCCTGTAGTGTAGTAGAAGGAAGGTCAACAACCATCAAGATGGAGGAGGTGAGGGGTGTGGTTTCCTGTAGTGTAGTAGAAGGAAGGTCAACAACCATCAAGATGGAGGAGGTGAGGGTGTGGTTTCCTGTAGTGTAGTAGAAGGAAGGTCAACAACCATCAAGATGGAGGAGGTGAGGGGTGTGGTTTCCTGTAGTGTAGTAGAAGGAAGGTCAACAACCATCAAGATGGAGGAGGTGAGGGGTGTGGTTTCCTGTAGTGTTGTAGAAGGAAGGTCAACAACCATCAAGATGGAGGAGGTGAGGGGTGTGGTTTCCTGTAGTGTAGTAGAAGGAAGGTCAACAACCATCAAGATGGAGGAGGTGAGGGGTGTGGTTTCCTGTAGTGTAGTAGAAGGAAGGTCAACAACCATCAAGATGGAGGAGGTGAGGGGTGTGGTTTCCTGTAGTGTTGTAGAAGGAAGGTCAACAACCATCAAGATGGAGGAGGTGAGGGGTGTGGTTTCCTGTAGTGTTGTAGAAGGAAGGTCAACAACCATCAAGATGGAGGAGGTGAGGGTGTGGTTTCCTGTAGTGTAGTAGAAGGAAGGTCAACAACCATCAAGATGGAGGAGGTGAGGGGTGTGGTTTCCTGTAGTGTAGTAGAAGGAAGGTCAACAACCATCAAGATGGAGGAGGTGAGGGTGTGGTTTCCTGTAGTGTTGTAGAAGGAAGGTCAACAACCATCAAGATGGAGGAGGTGAGGGGTGTGGTTTCCTGTAGTGTAGTAGAAGGAAGGTCAACAACCATCAAGATGGAGGAGGTGAGGGGTGTGGTTTCCTGTAGTGTAGTAGAAGGAAGGTCAACAACCATCAAGATGGAAGAGGTGAGGGGTGTGGTTTCCTGTAGTGTTGTAGACTGACACTGTGACTCCTCCTCTCCTACTGCTTGTCAGGTATTCTTTATTATTACATCTCTGATTGAGGGTTTTACACATCAATCTGCCTCTCTTGATGCATTATAATAGCTAGGCGCCCATAGTGACATGTGTCCTCTTTATTATTGGGTCCACTAATGACCAGTACATAATAACTGTGCTCCTGTATAGCTCAGTTGGCAGAGGAGTGCTTACAACTCCAGGATTGTGGGTTTGATTCATATTTTGGGACCCTATTAGATTGTTTTGTTCAATTCAGTCTGGTATGAGAACTGTATTCACAGTCTGCGGAAAGCTGAGTGTCTTGGCTATTGATCTGTGCCTCAAAATCTTTGGTGTGATTTGCTGATATATATATATGAGCATACGAATGTACAGTCGTGGCCATACGTTTTGAGAATGACACAAATATTAATTTTCAGTCTGCTGCCTCTGTTTGTATGATGGCAATTTGCATATACACTGAGGGGAAAAAAGTATTTCATCCCCTGCTGATTTTGTACGTTTGCCCACTGACAAAGAAATTATCAGTCTATAATTTTAATGGTAGGTTTATTTGAACAGTGAGAGACAGAATAACAAAAAAAATCCAGAAAAATGTATGTGAAAAATGTTATCAATTGATTTGCATTTTAATGAGGGAAATAAGTATTTGACCCCTCTGCAAAACATGACTTAGTACTTGGTGGCAAAACCATTTGTTGGCAATCACAGAGGTCAGATGTTTCTTGTAGTTGGCCACCAGGTTTGCACACATCTCAGGAGGGATTTTGTCCCACTCCTCTTTGCAGATCTTCTCCAAGTCATTAAGGTTTCGAGGCTGACGTTTGGCAACTCAAACTTTCAGCTCCCTCCACAGATTTTCTATGGGATTAAGGTCTGGAGACTGGCTAGGCCACTCCAGGACTTTAATGTGCTTCTTCTTGAGCCACTCCTTTGTTGCCTTGGCCGTGTAATTTGGGTCATTGTCATGCTGGAATACCCATCCACGACCTATTTTCAATGCCCTGGCTGAGGGAAGGAGGTTCTCACCCAGGATTTGACGGTACACGGCGAGTTGAGTCGATGCCAAAGAGCTCAATTTTGGTCTCATCTGACCACAACACTTTCACCCAGTTGTCCTCTGAATCATTCAGATGTTCATTGGCAAACTTCAGACGGGCATGTATATGTGCTTTCTTGAGCAGGGGGACCTTGCGGGCGCTGCAGGATTTCAGTCCTTCACGGCGTAGTGTGTTACCAATTGCTTTCTTGGTGACTATGGTTCCAGCTGCCTTGAGATCATTGACAAGATCCTCCCGTGTAGTTCTGGGCTGATTCCTCACCATTCTCATGATCATTGCAACTCCACGAGGTGAGATCTTGCATGGAGCCCCAGGCCGAGGGAGATTGACAGTTCTTTTGTGTTTCTTCCATTTGCGAATAATCGCACCAACTGTTGTCACCTTCTCACCAAGCTGCTTGGCGATGGTCTTGTAGAGTTTGGAATCTGATTGATTTATTGCTTCTGTGGACAGATGTCTTTTATACAGGTAACAAGCTGAGATTAGGAGCACTCCCTTTGAGTGTGCTCCTAATCTCAGCTCGTTACCTGTATAAAAGACACCTGGGAGCCAGAAATCTTTCTGATTGAGAGGGGGTCAAATACTTATTTCCTTCATTAAAATGCAAATCAATTTATAACATTTTTCACGTGTGTTTTTCTGGATTTTGTTGTTGTTATTCTTTCTCTCACTGTTAAAATAAACCTACCATTAAAATTATAGACTGATCATTTCTTTGTCAGTGGGCAAACATACAAAATCAGCAGGGGATCAAATACTTTTTTTCCCTCACTGTACTCCAGAATGCCATGAAGAGTGATCAGATGAATTGCAATTAATTGCAAAGTCCCTCTTTGCCATGCAAATTACCTGAATCCCCCCCCAAACAACATTTCCACTGCATTTCAGCCCTGCCACAAAAAGGACCAGCTTACATCATGTCAGTGATTCTCTCGTTAACACAGGTGTGAGTGTTGACGAGGACAAGGCTGGAGATCACTCTGTCATGCTGATTGAGTTAGAATAACAGACTGGAAGCTTCAAAAGGAGGGTGGTGCTTGGAATCCTTGTTCTTCCTCTGTCAACCATGGTTACCTGCAAGGAAACATGTGTCGTCATCATTGCTTTGCACAAAAAGGGCTTCACAGGCAAGGATATTGCTGCCAGTAAGATTGCACCTAAATCAACCATTTATCGGATCATCAAGAACTTCAAGGAGAGCGGTTCAATTGTTGTGAAGAAGGCTTCAGGGCACCCAAGAAAGTCCAGCAAGCGCCAGGATCGTCTCCTAAAGTTTATTCAGCTGCAGGATCGGGGCACCACCAGTACAGAGTTTGCTCAGGAATGGCAGCAGGCAGGTGTGAGTGCATCTGCACGCACAGTGAGGCGAAGACTTTTGGAGAATGGCCTGGTGTCAAGAAGGGCAGCAAAGAAGCCACTTCTCTCCAAGAAAAACATCAGGGAACGACTGATATTCTGCTAAAGGTACAGGGATTGGACTGCTGAGGACTGGGGTAAAGTCATTTTGTCTGATGAATCCCCTCCGATTGTTTGGGGCTTCTGGGAAAAAAGCTTGTCCGGAGAAGTCAAGATGAGCGCTACCATCAGTCCTGTGTCATGCCAACAGTAAAGCATCCTGAGACCATTCATGTGTGGGGTTGCTTCTCAGCCAAGGGATGAGTTTCCTGGCCATGGACCCAAAATATCGATGTTTTGTTCCCCGAGACACTTATTTATCGCAATTTTGCCTAAGAACACAGCCATGAATAAAGAATGGTACCAACACATCCTCCGAGAGCAACTTCTCCCAACCATCCAGGAACAGTTTGGTGACGACAATGCCTTTTCCAGCATGATGGAGCACCTTGCCATAAGGCAAAAGGGATAACTAAGTGGCTCTGGGAACAAAACATCGATATTTTGGGTCCATGGCCAGGAAACTCCCCAGACCCTAATCCCATTGAGAACTTGTGGTCAATCCTCAAGAGGCGGGTGGACAAACAAAAGCCAACAAAATCTGACAAACTCCAAGCATTGATTATGCAAGAATGGGCTGCCATCAGTCAGGATGTGGCCCAGAAGTTAATTGACAGCATGCCAGGGCGGATTGCAGCGGTCTTGAAAAAGAAGGGTCAACACTGCAAATATTGACTCTTTGCATCAACTTCATGTAATTGTCAATAAAAGCCTTTGACACTTATGAAATGCTTGTAATTCTACTTCAGTATTCCATAGTAACATCTGACAAACATATCTGAAGACACTGAAGCAGCAAACTTTGTGGAAATTAATATTTGTGTCATTCTCAACTTTTGGCCACTACTGTATAACGGCAGGCTCAGCCGACGACCTCATTTCAAGATGGCTGCTACCTACATTCCGGTTAGCGTTGTGAAGCATAAACTAAATAAACATGGAATACGTTGATACACACCGAAAGCCGGGATTCCACAAATCATGACGATGTCTTATTTACCTGCCTGTGACCTACCGTTATTGACCACCAGCCCCGAGAGTCAAAATGTTTTCACCAAACATCTTACAAAGTAAGCTTAGATTAGGTCTGTGTTTGAGCTATAGCTATATGTGGGGGTATGAAGTTCATCCTTATGTTGGTAGGAACACATCTAGTCTATTGCTAATGTTATCTGATGATGTATGACTTAATGGCCACATCAAATGTCCACCGAGTGACTATCTTTGCGCATCAAAAATATGACGTTGCCTGCTTACACCCCGTAAGCATCCATTACACACGGGATTGGCTGCTATGGTACTTTGACAGTCTTGTAGCCAATGAGATGGGATATCCAATGGGATATGCAGTTGACCTGGGTGGGACAAAGCAAGGTTTGAAACCCTTTTTTAATGCGAACTATTGTTACCTGGCTCAGAAAGGAGACGCACCAAGCACGCTCCATTACATTGTAAACATATTTCATCGCTCTAATGTCATCGCTTTAACATAAAAGATTGCTTCTCAAGGGGAGAAAATGGTAAGAACTAAGAATATTGAACAGGAAGTTGAAAAGAAGGCAGCTATGAGTAAGTATATTGACATTGAAGCTTTGAATAAAATACTGGACGGATTCGGATCGGGAGCGATTTGGACAACAAGGATTTCGACTCGGCCGACAAAGATTGCTTTCTAGAAGGATTGGATCCACTTTTAGATCTGTAAGTAAATTATTTTCATGACTTGATATAGTTTCAATGTTATATAATTCCAAAGTAGTTATTGTCTATGTTTCATATTTGTTTGCTGTTCTAAGTTTCATCCTTGTGACTTTGGAGAGGCCACTAAAGTCTCATGGCCGTTGGAGAGGCCACTAAAGTCTCATGGCCGTTGTTTATTTGTGGTTCTCACCTCTATCTTTGTCTCCAAAGTGTTATTGTTTGCAGTGTGTGCGTGCTTCACACCTGTGAGTTACTGTACAAATGGTGTTTTTACTTTACAGTAATGTTGTTTTTGTAAATTTAGTCAACTGTAATTCTGTGTGTCTTACAACAATATATACCTTTTTATTTTATTCATCACAGGAGGATGCAGAGGTTTTTGATGATGACGTTTGGGAGCCATCCTTCCCCAGCAAGCGCCTCCTGCCGGTCAAGGTCTTTACCCCCCTCCACTGCTATGTCAATCACCCTGTCTGATGGTTCTGCATCCTCTTTTTCACAGACCTCTTGAAAAAATTAAAAGGAATGGCACTAGGGAAGTAACCATGTCAGATCTTCTGTCTGAAATGCCAGTTCACTTTCTGTTTCCTGGTCAGAGAGGGACTGCTTCAAAGACTATCACGACATGAACAAGCTACAGGGAAAGTGAAATCTAATCATCTACACCTGGGATGGAAAACAAACACGAATACCTCTTGTAAATAGTTCAGCTTATTTATGTTTTTGCACCTTTTTTAGTGAAGGACACGTGTGTAACAAAGTTAGTTTTTTTTATATTTTTTTTTATGTTTATCTGTTGCTTTTATGTTGTTTTTTTGTAAACAGTTAATTTGTATTTGGGACCAATACATTAGATATGCCTAGGCTAAATGTTCAGGCACTTTGGAGAGTGCCCCCGACACCACCACAATGTTTGAGAGAGGTTGGTGTTATAGACATTTAGTTTTAATAGTGAATAATAACTTTTAGGCATGTCCAGTGTGCAAAAACAGTGCAATTACTAAATTCTGAGACTTTGGAGAGGTTGAAAAGACACTTGAATGTACCCTGGATACCCCATAACACCACCACAATGTTTGAGTGATGTTCATATGGTAGAAATGTTGTTTTATACTGAACACAGCATTTAGGAATTGCAAATATGTAATAGCACTGGAATTATCTAATTTACAGATATATGCCACTTTGGAGAGGTTTAGGGACACTTGGAAACATCCCGTGACCACACCTGACACCACTTACTAAAACATCTGCCCATTTCTAGTTGTTAGGTCTATCAATCCCATTTTTTATGGTATTGTTCACATGTTGTGGAACCCATCTTTCCAGCTCTGGGCATCAGTAATTCACTTATAGCTTGTCAATAAAAGACTGCTTTCAAAATAAAAAAACAAAACAACGGTTATTTTCTGTGTGCTTGATCTTGTGTATTCTGAACTGTGTAACTCCGATCTTCTGATCATATCCCCATAATCTTCCAGATGTCTTCTTTCAAAATATACCACGTTTTGGCATGTAAGAATCGTGTAAATACACATGAATAGCAGTTGCTGTTGGATATGTCTATTTAGGCGGAAATCTACATTTTGTCGTTACGTTTAAATGAATTACTCATTAAAGTGACATCACAATGACCTAATTTCAACCAGTCAGTGTTGGATACTGAGATGGCCTTGTAAACACTGATGTGTCAACACTGTGCTGTCTGAATTAGAATACTCAACAGGTACTGTCTTGTGTACTCTGTTGTACTCAGTGTTCTCTGTTGCCATGTAATTATGGGTCTCAGGGTCATGCCTTCAACAACTGCCTGAGTGAACAAGACTGTTTTAGCCTAGCCTGCTGAGCTCAAACCTAGGCATTCGCTAGTGGAGCTAGCACAAGTCTCCATGTCTCAGGAAGGTCAATAATCACTCGGAACGTGGTTCACCAAACTAGCCCATTACATGAGTTCCTCAGTTGGACCGGCGCTTTCCCCCCCACACATATCAGAGTAGCTAGGAGTATTTATAGGTGACAGATTGTATATTCTACTGGTGTTGTACTGAGTCTTGTCAGACCAGTAAATGTTGCAGCCAGGTCTGGTTTGGTTCAAATTTTCTACCCACTGTGTTGAACATACTGTACAAGATAAATCTATTATGTAGACATGTAGGATAAGAAATCATGTCAGCTCTATTCACAACATTTCTATCTGAGCATTCCAGCAAAGTTTTGCCTTGATAACCACAGCACTGGGTCATATTCAGCTACATTGTAATGTAGCAAATGTCGGATTTTGCCATGTAAAACAAGCATTTGTCTTTGGACATGTCCAGGTATCCCCTCCTCCATGTAGTCCCTCCCTGTTTCTGTTTTCTTCTGTTTGTTACCTACTGAATACAACCCTGGTTTCCCCTCCTCCAGGTAAAGTCCCTCTGGAGGAGCTGAACGTGGGTCTAGAAACGGAGAAGCAGCTGGGTCAGTATGAGTGGCAGCTGAAGATCTTACGGGAGGTGCTGTCTGCCTCTGGGACACAGGAGAGGGAAGAGCTACTAAAAGACCCAACCCAAGGAGAGCTCTGTGCCCTGGTCCACAACATCACTGAGAAGGTAGCTAACCCCATAGAGAGCTCTGTGCCCTGGTCCACAACATCACTGAGAAGGTAGATAACCCCATAGAGAGCCCTGGTCCACAACATCACTGAAAAGGTAGATAACCCCATAGAGAGCTCTGTTTCCTGGTCCACATTGAGAAGGTAAAGTGCCTTCGGAAAGTATTCAGACCCCTTGACTTTTTCCACATTTTGTTTCTATTACAGTCTTATTCTAAAATGGATTAAATAAAATAAAAAATCCTCATCAATCTACACACAATACCCCATAATGACATCACAATACCCCATAATGACATCACAATACCCCATAATGGCAAAGTGAAAACGGGTGTATTAAAAATAAAAATCAGATATCTTATTTACATAAGTATTAAGACCCTTTGCTATGAGACATGAAATTGAGGTAATGTGCATCCTGTTTCCATTGATCATCCTTGAGATGTTTCTGCAACTTGATTGGAGTCCACCTGTGGTAAATTCAATTGATTGGACTTGATTTGGGAAGGCACACACCTGTCTATATAAGGTCCCAGAGCAAAAACCAAGCCATTAGGTCGAAAGGAATTGTCTGTAGAGCTCTGAGACAGGATTGTGTCTTGGCACAGATCTGGGGAAGGGTACCAAAACATTTCTACAGCATTGAACACAGTGGCCTCCCATCATTCTTAAATTTAAGAAGTTTGGAACCACCAAGACTCTTCCTAGAGCTGGCCGCCTGGCCAACCTGAGCAATCGGGGGAGAAGGGCCTTGGTCAGGGAGGTGACCAAGAACCCGATGGTCACTCTGACAGAGCTCTAGAGTTCCTCTGTGGAAATGGGAGAACCTTCCAGAAGGACAACCATCTCTGCAGCTCCACCAATCAGGCCTTGCTGGTAGAGTGGCCAGACGGAAGCCACTCCTCAGTAAAAAGGCACATGACAGCCCGCTTGGAGTTTGCCAAAAGGCACCTAAAGACACTCAGACCATGAGAAACAAGATTCTCTGCTCTGCTGTGGGGCTGTTTTTTAGCGGCGTGTGGCTTCGGGACAAGTCTCTGAATGTCCTTGAGTGGCCCAGCCAGAGTCCGGACTTGAACCCGATCAAACATCTCTGGAGAGACCTGAAAATGGCTGTGAAGCAATGCTCACTATCCAACATGGCAGAGGTTTCAAGTTTGTATCCATACATTTTTGACAAGCTGATCATAGTGAAAAAAGAAAATAGTTCTGCATTTCCTGCTGTGTAAACACATTGCAAAGAGGCTCACGATACCCAACTTTATCAGGAGAACTGATATTCAGAGCTTAAATAGCCAAACTGATTGGTTACAGGAATCAAGACTAATTAAGCAAATGCAAGGCCTGTTTTTAAAAATGGTGGGCCTACCACATGGATGGGCGTTCATAAAATTCAGTTTCAGACAACACTGTAGGCTACACCTTGGACGGAAACTAGCACGGACCGAACCGAAGCTGATGCCTTTTTCAACCTCATTTCTTTTGGTGCCGTCTATGCCATCTATGCTTGGTTCAGATTTGGTGTGGTCCAGACTGGCCTTGATTTTCAACGTCCACGGACATAGATTTCTGATCCGGTCCGTACCAAATCTGAACCAATCATAGACATCTGATTTCAACATCAGAAATATTTGCATTTTAAACTTTTATTCAGAACCGGAAATGAACCTGATTTCAATGTCCAGAAAAGACACCTTTTCAACATCCTGGAATATATATACAGTTGAAGTCGGAAGTTTACATAGACTTAAGTTGGAGTCATTAAAACTCGTTTTTCAACCACTCCACAAATTTCTTATTAATAAACTGTAGTTTTTGTAAGTTGGTTAGGGCATCTACTTTGTGCATGACACAAGTAATTTTTCCAACAATTGTTTACAGACAGATTATTTCACTTATAATTCACTGTATCACAATTTCAGTGGGTCAGAAATTTACATACACTAAGTTGACTGTGCCTTGAAACAGCTTGGACATTTCCAGAAAATGATGTCATAGCGTTAGAAGCTTCTGATAGGCTAATTGACATCATTTGAGTCAATTGGAGGTGTACCTGTGGATGTATTTTAAGGCCTACCTTCAAACTCAGTGACTCTTTGCTTGACATCATGGGAAAATCAAAAGAAATCAGCCAAGACCTCAGAAAAAAAATTGTAGATCTCCACAAGTCTGGTTTATCCTTGGAAGCAATTTCCAAACGCCTGAAGGTACCACGTTCATCTGTACAAACAATAGTACGCAAGTATAAACACCATGGGACCACGCAGCCATCATACCGCTCAGGAAGGAGACGCGTTCTGTCTCCTAGAGATGAACGTACTTTGGTGCAAAAAGTGCAAATCAATCCCAGAACAACAGCAAAGGACCTTGTGAAGATGCTGGAGGAAACAAGTACAAAAGTATCTATATCCACAGTAAAATGTGTCCTATATTGACATAACCTGAAAGGCCGCTCAGCAAAGAAGAAGCCACTGCTCCAAAACCGCCATTAAAAAAAGCCAGACTACGGTTTGCAACTGCACATGGGGACAAAGATCGTACTTTTTGGAGAAATGTCCTCTGGTCTGATGTTATGTTTGGAGGAAAAAGGGGGAGGCTTGCAGCCGAAGAACACCATCCCAACCGTGAAGCACGGGGGTGGCAGCATCATGTTGTGGGGGTGCTTTGCTGCAGGAGGGACTGGTGCACTTCACAAAATAGATGGCTTCTTGAGGAAGGAAAGTTTGTAGGTATATTGAAGCAACATCTCAAGACATCAGTCAGGAAGTTAAAGCTTGGTTGCAAATGGGTCTTCCAAATGGACAATGACCCCAAGCATACTTCCAAAGTTGAGGCAAAATGGCTTAAGGACAACAAAGTCAAGGTATTGGAGTGGCCATAACAAAGCCCTGACCTCAATCCCAGAGAAAATTTGTGGGCAGAACTGAAAAAGCGTGTGCGAGCAAGGAGGCTCAGTTACACCAGCTCTGTCAGGAGGAATGGGCCAAAATTCACCCAACTTATTGTGGGAAGCTTGTGGAAGGCTACCCAAAACGTTTCACCCAATTTAAACAATGCAAAGTCAATGCTACCAAATACTATTTGAGTGTATGTAAACTTCTGACCCAATGGGAATGTGATGAAAGAAACAAAAGCTGAAATAAATAATTATCTCTACTATTATTCTGACATTTCACATTCTTAAAATAAAGTGGTGATCCTAACTGACCTAATACAGGGGATTTTTACTAGGATTAAATGTCAGGAATTGTGAAAAACTGAGTTTAAATGTATGTAAACGTCCGACTTCAACTGTATTTAAAACGTACAGAAAATGTATTTTCACCTTTCATTCAGTACCTAAATTGAACCTAACTTCAACGTCTGGAAAATGTTTTTCACCTGTCTTTTCAACATCGTTTTGCTTACTGGGACTTTTCTAGTTTTGTAGCAGAACGGCAAGGACTGGCCCTGCTGAGAAGGTAGGTAGTAACTGCTAGCACCCTTCCCTAACCCCAACCCCTAGCCCTCAGCTCAGTAGTGTTTCCCAAGACAATTGCCCTGGCCACATCTGCAGTCCTCATGCCTCCTTGCAGCATGCCTAAGGCACATTCACGCAGATGAGCAGGGACCCTGGGCATCTTTCTTTTGGTGTTTTTCAGAGTCAGTAGAAAGGCCTCTTTAGTGTCCTGAGTTTGCATAACTGTGACCTTAATTGCCTACCGTTTGTAAGCTGTTAGTGTCTTAACGACCGTTCCACAGGTGATGGCGACGGATGAATGGCATGACAATGGGCCTCAGGATCTCATCACAGTATCTCTGTGCATTAAAATTGCCATCAATTAAATGAAATTGTGTTCATTGTCCATAGCTTATGCCTGCCCATACCATAACCCCACTGCCACCATTGGGCACTCTGTTCACAACGTTGACGTCAGGAAACCGCTCGCCCACACGACGCTATACACATGGTCTGCAGTTGTGAGGCCAGCTAGACGTACTGCCAAATTCTCTAAAACAACGTTGGAGGCGGGTTTTGAGAAATTAACATTAAATTCTCTGGCAACTGCTCTGGTGGACATTCCTGCAGTCAGCATGCTAATTGCGTGCCCCCTCAACTTGAGACATCTGTGGCATTGTGTTGTGACAAAACTGGACATTTTAGCGGCCTTTATTGTCCCAGGCACAAGGTGCACCTGTGTAAGGATCATGCTGTTTAATCAGCTTCTTGATATGCCACACCTGTCAGGTGGATGGATTATCTTGGCAAAGGAGAAATGCTCACTAACTGGGATGTAAACAAATTTGGATGTAACATTTCTGGGATCTTTTATTTCAGCTCATGAAACATGGGACCAAACACTTTACATGTTGCGTTTATATTTTTGTTCAGTGTACATTGACCATGTACCCTTTCCACACTACCTTGCTGAGCAGAGCCTAGCCAACTGTACTGTGCTAGCCTGGTTATACAGCATATCCTCTATAGTTGCCGGAACCGGGTTGGAGAGGAAAATGTGAAAAGAAAATACCCATGCCAACACAGTACAGTTGGCACAGGGTTGAAACAATAGTATGAAAAGGGCATTAGTATTAATTAGTGTGAACCACAAAACCACTACTAAAGTATATGTGGACATTATTATTACTAAGCAGATCAGAAAAAGTCCTTCTGCTCTTCCTGCTGGGTTTTAAAAAGTTGTTCTGCTCTTCCGGCAGGATCTAAAAGTCCTTCTCCTCTTCCTGCAGGGTTTTAAAAAGTCCTTCTGCTCTTCCTGCAGGGGTTTAAAAAGTCCTTCTGCTCTTCCTGCAGGGGTTTAAAAAGTCCTTCTGCTCTTCCTGCAGGGTTTTAAAAAGTCCTTCTGCTCTTCCTGCAGGGTTTTAAAAAGTCCTTCTGCTCTTCCTCTTCCTAAAGACACTCAGACCATGAGAAACAAGATTCTCTGCTCTGCTGTGGGGCTGTTTTTTAGCGGCGTGTGGCTTCGGGACAAGTCTCTGAATGTCCTTGAGTGGCCCAGCCAGAGTCCGGACTTGAACCCGATCAAACATCTCTGGAGAGACCTGAAAATGGCTGTGAAGCAATGCTCACTATCCAACATGGCAGAGGTTTCAAGTTTGTATCCATACATTTTTGACAAGCTGATCATAGTGAAAAAGAAAATAGTTCTGCATTTCCTGCTGTGTAAACACATTGCAAAGAGGCTCACGATACCCAACTTTATCAGGAGAACTGATATTCAGAGCTTAAATAGCCAAACTGATTGGTTACAGGAATCAAGACTAATTAAGCAAATGCAAGGCCTGTTTTTAAAAATGGTGGGCCTACCACATGGATGGGCGTTCATAAAATTCAGTTTCAGACAACACTGTAGGCTACACCTTGGACGGAAACTAGCACGGACCGAACCGAAGCTGATGCCTTTTCAACCTCATTTCTTTTGGTGCCGTCTATGCCATCTATGCTTGGTTCAGATTTGGTGTGGTCCAGACTGGCCTTGATTTTCAACGTCCACGGACATAGATTTCTGATCCGGTCCGTACCAAATCTGAACCAATCATAGACATCTGATTTCAACATCAGAAATATTTGCATTTTAAACTTTTATTCAGAACCGGAAATGAACCTGATTTCAATGTCCAGAAAAGACACCTTTTCAACATCCTGGAATATATATACAGTTGAAGTCGGAAGTTTACATAGACTTAAGTTGGAGTCATTAAAACTCGTTTTTCAACCACTCCACAAATTTCTTATTAATAAACTGTAGTTTTTGTAAGTTGGTTAGGGCATCTACTTTGTGCATGACACAAGTAATTTTTCCAACAATTGTTTACAGACAGATTATTTCACTTATAATTCACTGTATCACAATTTCAGTGGGTCAGAAATTTACATACACTAAGTTGACTGTGCCTTGAAACAGCTTGGACATTTCCAGAAAATGATGTCATAGCGTTAGAAGCTTCTGACGCTATACACATGGTCTGCAGTTGTGAGGCCAGCTAGACGTACTGCCAAATTCTCTAAAACAACGTTGGAGGCGGGTTTTGAGAAATTAACATTAAATTCTCTGGCAACTGCTCTGGTGGACATTCCTGCAGTCAGCATGCTAATTGCGTGCCCCCTCAACTTGAGACATCTGTGGCATTGTGTTGTGACAAAACTGGACATTTTAGCGGCCTTTTATTGTCCCAGGCACAAGGTGCACCTGTGTAAGGATCATGCTGTTTAATCAGCTTCTTGATATGCCACACCTGTCAGGTGGATGGATTATCTTGGCAAAGGAGAAATGCTCACTAACTGGGATGTAAACAAATTTGGATGTAACATTTCTGGGATCTTTTATTTCAGCTCATGAAACATGGGACCAAACACTTTACATGTTGCGTTTATATTTTTGTTCAGTGTACATTGACCATGTACCCTTTCCACACTACCTTGCTGAGCAGAGCCTAGCCAACTGTACTGTGCTAGCCTGGTTATACAGCATATCCTCTATAGTTGCCGGAACCGGGTTGGAGAGGAAAATGTGAAAAGAAAATACCCATGCCAACACAGTACAGTTGGCACAGGGTTGAAACAATAGTATGAAAAGGGCATTAGTATTAATTAGTGTGAACCACAAAACCACTACTAAAGTATATGTGGACATTATTATTACTAAGCAGATCAGAAAAAGTCCTTCTGCTCTTCCTGCTGGGTTTTAAAAAGTTGTTCTGCTCTTCCGGCAGGATCTAAAAGTCCTTCTCCTCTTCCTGCAGGGTTTTAAAAAGTCCTTCTGCTCTTCCTGCAGGGGTTTAAAAAGTCCTTCTGCTCTTCCTGCAGGGGTTTAAAAAGTCCTTCTGCTCTTCCTGCAGGGTTTTAAAAAGTCCTTCTGCTCTTCCTGCAGGGTTTTAAAAAGTCCTTCTGCTCTTCCTGCAGGGGTTTAAAAAGTCCTTCTGCTCTTCCTGCAGGGTTGCAATGTGATTTGCATTTTAATTCCAAAAAGTATCTTTTGAATTGAGGTCTCGTAGTGGCTGTGTCCAAAATATTCCTTATATAGTCCCTATGGGCCCTGGTAAAAGTAGTGCACTACATAAGGAATAGGGTGCCATTTGGGACACTACCCATGTTTCCAGGATGTGCAGCTTCAAGTCAGAGCAAACTGAAGGCAGAATAACCAGAGCAGCACAGTAACATAATGATGTCAAGTCATATATATTGTACAGCTGTCGGAGATCATAAACACATGCTTTTCCATTACACAATCTTTGCCTATTTGGTGTGTGTGTTGTGATTGCCTACAGCGGGTGCGTGGTGCCTGTGCGACTGCCTGCATAGTTCTCTGGCAATGGACTTGTAAACCTCCTGTCAACAGAGCAAGAGGGCGCCATTGTGGACACAGCATCTCATAGGGCTCTGCTCAAAAGTAGTGCTCTAAGTAGGGAATAAGGTTCAGTTTGGGATGCAGCCTAGACCTGTTTGGCTGCTTTGGGATCACAATGCCTTTCCAGAAGGGGGGGGGCAGTGATTTGTGCAAACATAGTTGACAAAGTAAGAATGAGAAGTGAGAAGTTTTGGAAGGTTTATGGTGTATTGAGTGATTGGTTGGTAGCAGCCAGTTGGATTGTTAAATGTTGTCTGTCCTCATATTGGCATGGCCTGGTTGAGCAGTGAGTTATGGCTGGCTCATCTGGTATTATACACCTGGTAGAGCAGTGAGTTATGGCTGGCTCATCTGGTATTATACACCCGGTAGAACAGTGAGTTATGGCTGGCTCATCTGGTATTATACACCTGGTAGAGCAGTGAGTTATGGCTGGCTCATCTGGTATTATACACCCGGTAGAACAGTGAGTTATGGCTGGCTCATCTGGTATTATACACCTGGTAGAGCAGTGAGTTATGGCTGGCTCATCTGGTATTATACACCCGGTAGAACAGTGAGTTATGGCTGGCTCATCTGGTATTATACACCCGGTAGAGCAGTGAGTTATGGCTGGCTCATCTGGTATTATACACCCGGTAGAACAGTGAGTTATGGCTGGCTCATCTGGTATTATACACCCGGTAGAACAGTGAGTTATGGCTGACTCATCTGGTATTATACACCCGGTAGAACAGTGAGTTATGGCTGGCTCATCTGGTATTATACACCCGGTAGAACAGTGAGTTATGGCTGGCTTATCTGGTATTATACACCCGGTAGAACAGTGAGTTATGGCTGGCTCATCTGGTATTATACACCCGGTAGAACAGTGAGTTATGGCTGGCTCATCTGGTATTATACACCCGGTAGAACAGTGAGTTATGGCTGACTCATCTGGTATTATACACCCGGTAGAACAGTGAGTTATGGCTGGCTCATCTGGTATTATACACCCGGTAGAACAGTGAGTTATGGCTGGCTCATCTGGTATTATACACCCGGTAGAACAGTGAGTTATGGCTGGCTCATCTGGTATTATACACCCGGTAGAACAGTGAGTTATGGCTGACTCATCTGGTATTATACACCCGGTAGAACAGTGAGTTATGGCTGGCTCATCTGGTATTATACACCCGGTAGAACAGTGAGTTATGGCTGGCTCATCTGGTATTATACACCCGGTAGAACAGTGAGTTATGGCTGGCTCATCTGGTATTATACACTTGTTTATATAACAAAGACCTCACTGTTGTTTATATTTGATATTCACTTTGTCTAGCTCCTATGACATGTGTGACTGTACGGCTCAACCCTGTTCTTGTGGTGTTGATCGTCTCCAGGTGAGAACAGAGACGGCTGCTGACCTGGCTGTTCTCTATGGGGAGAAGAGCCAGAGGACCGCAGAGCAGCACGAGAGACAGCTGGAAGGCAAGACTAGAGCACGTGAAACAACTTCTGTAGATCTAATAACCATATTGATTATTTTGTCTTGGAACTGGATTTTATTTTCTGTTGGTTCTAGAATGAGTAATCATTGACTGATGTTATTCCGGCCCGTGTAATTACATATAGAATCCCTATTATCCCCCACAGAACGGCAGAGGATACAGAGTGAAGAGACAAAACGCCTAACAGAGACCCACCAGGCAGCTGAGAAAACGTTAAAGGTGTGTGAGTTTAGTTGTCTCTTTAACTTGATCATTTTGTATCACCTGTTTTGATGTACTGTGGTCTATACAGCGTCCCTTACCTTCTAACTGTGTAATAAGAAGTACAGTACTGACCAATAGGTTTTCTTTTAAAGGAGGAGATAGAGGAGCTGACTACAGAGCTCTACGTGTACAATGAGTTAAAGAAGAGAGTTGAGGAGTCTACCTTCAAGAAGGACCTGCAGCGGAACATTCAGGTGTGTGTGTGTGTCTGCACAGTGTGTCTGTTTCTGCGTGGCGTGTGCATGATCCCATAGCCAGTTCACTTAGTTGGACTGTTGCTTTAGACATCTGGTCTCCAGGTTTCATTAGTATGCTGTTAATTTTATACTCTTCCTCTCCTTCTCCACCTCTCTCTCTCCTTCTCCCTCTCTTTCCCTCTCTCTCTCTCCTTCTCCCTCTCTTTCCCCTCTCTCTCTCCTCTCCCTCTCTTTCCCCTCCCTTTCTTTCTCCAGGCCCACGGCAGTCCTGGGCCGTTCTGGGAGCGTGAGCAGGAGAGTCTGCTGTTTGTCATTGAGATGAAGAGTGAACGTATTCAGGCGCAAGGGAACAAACTGCTACAGATGCAGGTTCTGGTAGGGAACAGAGACTGGGACTGGGGACTGGCTGACAACTAGTCCAGGCACCTGACTCTTTAAGATTTCTCCTATAGTCTAATTCAAGTCATTCTTTATTTAAACTGCATCATCACAGTCTCAATACACTTTACAGAGTAAATCAAACACAAGAAATCTGAGGTGCTCTGCGTTGTCAAAAAGTACTCTGGGTTATAGTTTCACAGAGTCTGTGAATTTCAACATGTTGTCTTGATTGCTGATGTTGTCATGTTACCCTGATTGCTGATTGGGTCCTTACTTTTTTATTTCTACCCTGTCAGGTGGAGAAGAATCTGTCTCTAGAAGACCAGGTCATAAATGTTCTACAGAACAATGAAGACCTGAGGGTTCGGATCGACAACCATCAAAGCCTTCTACAGTAAGACCTGCTGCTTATTTTTTTATTTAACCTTTATTTAACTAGGCAAGTCAGTTAAGAACAAATTCCTATTTTCAATGACAGCCTACCGGGGAACAGTGGGTTAACTGCCTTGTTCAGGGGCAGAACGACAGATTTTTACCTTGTCAGCTCGGGGATTCGATCTTGCAACCTTTCGGCTACAAGTCCAACGCTCTAACCACTAGGCTACCTGCCGCCCTGAAGCGGCAGGTAGCCTGATATCCACACCGTCTTCGTCTCTCTATTGGAATATTCAGTTACCCTGGAGTTGTTGGGAACAGTCAGTTGCCCTGGAGTTGTTGGGAACAGTCAGTTGCCCTGGAGTTGTTGGGAACAGTCAGTTGCCATGGAGTTGTTGGGAACAGTCAGTTACCCTGGAGTTGTTGGGAACAGTCAGTTGCTATGGAGTTGTTGGGAACAGTCAGTTGCCCTGGAGTTGTTGGGAACAGTCAGTTGCTATGGAGTTGTTGGGAACAGTCAGTTGCCCTGGAGTTGTTGGGAACAGTCAGTTACCCTGGAGTTGTTGGGAACAGTCAGTTGCCCTGGAGTTGTTGGGAACAGTCAGTTGCCCTGGAGTTGTTGGGAACAGTCAGTTGCCATGGAGTTGTTGGGAACAGTCAGTTACCCTGGAGTTGTTGGGAACAGTCAGTTGCTATGGAGTTGTTGGGAACAGTCAGTTGCCCTGGAGTTGTTGGGAACAGTCAGTTACCCTGGAGTTGTTGGGAACAGTCAGTTACCCTGGAGTTGTTGGGAACAGTCAGTTGCCCTGGAGTTGTTGGGAACAGTCAGTTGCCCTGGAGTTGTTGGGAACAGTCAGTTGCCCTGGAGTTGTTGGGAACAGTCAGTTGCCCTGGAGTTGTTGGGAACAGTCAGTTGCCCAGGAGTTGTTGGGAACAGTCAGTTGCCCTGGAGTTGTTGGGAACAGTCAGTTGCCCTGGAGTTGTTGGGAACAGTCAGTTGCCCAGGAGTTGTTGGGAACAATCAGTTTCCCTGGAGTTGTTGGGAACAATCAGTTGCCCTGGAGTTGTTGGGAACAGTCGGTTGCCCTGGAGTTGTTGGGAACAGTCGGTTGCCCTGGAGTTGTTGGGAACAGTCGGTTGCCCTGGAGTTGTTGGGAACAGTCGGTTGCAAGTGTTTGAACAAACACACTTAACAAGATCTGTTCAAGCAAACTATGGCTATGGCTATGGCATTTACATAAGATGTGATTGTGGCGCCACTTGGTGGAGAAAGTGTAAGGGTTATTTCTTAGTGGAAGCAAGTTATGACAGTTTACAGTACTTTAGTGTAAAAGTTAAATTTCACCATCCAAACTTGTGTAGTTTATATAGATGTTGGATGAGTTTTTGCTGCTACTTCTACTTATGACAATGCATGTAGGATGTTGATGAAGAATAGTAATTTGAGGTCAGCAAAAGATTGATTATAAAGTACTTTGCTACAGCTGTTTTCTTTATGTCATTATCAATGTCTTTCTGTCCTAAACTATCAATGTTCATGAATATGTGTTCTATTCTAATATATATCATTCCCTGTGCTCCTGTCTGTAGGCAGCTCTCCAAGGAGCACCAGGACCTTCAGGGGGCGTTAGACAGGCAGACAGGTCTTAGTCAGAGGCTCACCCAGGAGAAAGAGCAACTCATGTTTAAACTGAAGCACAGAGACTCCTGTCCTACCTTCCCATCCTTCCCCATAGTGTCTGAGATCTCCCCCAGCTGATCCAAACAGAACAGTCAGGGTTACCTCCGGTCTTAATCCTGTCTAGGGTTGCAAGCATGGAGCCTGAATCCGGAAACTTTCCCAAAATTCTGAAAGTATTTTTTTTACAGAAATCCCTGCTTGGAGGATTCCAAGAATCGTGAAGGATTACATCATGGGTGATTCCTCCAACCTGAAATTCTTCAAGTGGGATTTCTGAAAAAGCAGGGGCTTTTGGGAATGTTTTGGGACTTTTTGCAACCCTAATCCTACTTTGACAACCAAAGTCCAGGTACCTTTACAAAGGGCTATAGTCACATGTTTGATGGAACCTGATGCCAAATAATGTTTTTAGTCCAGTTTTGTACCTGCTGTGCCTTGCAGTACATTGTTTTCTATAGCAGTATGGTGTTCATAGCACAGGACTGTTTTTTTGCGGGGTGGGCAGTGGGCATACCCATGGGCTGTTGGACTTAACTGACTCCTGCTGTTAAACTGAGAATCTAATTCAACTGACATTCTCATAGTTGTGTTACTGTTCAACTGAGAATATTCTAGGTTAGTGTGACAGTGTTCTTATTGATGGTTTGACTTGCATTTGTAAACGAAGATGTTCAATCATGTAGTACAAACTTAGTAAATACATTTTTTTTTAAATCTAGCTTCCTGCCGAGACACTATTACGTTTTAAATCACTCAATATGGAATAGAAGTTACAGAATATAATGCAATATATACAATTTAAACAGTTACTTTAGACAACTGCTTTTGTATTGGGATATGTTTATACTCTTTTGTTTCATAGAATATGGAAAATAGATTGCCATGTTGGCAGTTTGATTTTCTTCTCTTTTTTTTGCAGATGAGGACAATGGATATTTTCGTGACTTTTACAAAGAACCAGAAGCGTTTCTTCTGATGCACTAGCACTTTTAATCAGTATTTTACTAGTACTAAATGTGAGAGGTTGTTGATGTAAAATGTTTTGTTATTCTTGCATTTACTCCTGTGTTTTACATTTTGTTGATTTACATTTTCATTTTAATCATTTAGCTGACGTTCTTCACAATAAACAGCTGCATCTGAACCACTGGACTCTGCAAGTGTTTGTGTGAAATGTGTCAGTGTCTCCACTAGGGGGCAGGTTGTGAAATGTGTCAGTGTCTCCACTAGGGGGCAGCTTGTGTGAAATGTGTCAGTGTCTCCACTAGGGGGCAGGTTGTGTGAAATGTAAATTGTATTCATTAATTTAACTAGGCAAGTCAGTTAAGAACAAGTTCTTATTTACAATGATGGCCTACACCGACCAAACCCGGATTACGCTGGGACAATTGTCCTATGGGACTCCCAATCACGCCCGGTTGTGATACAGCCTGGTTTCGAACCAGGGTGTCTGTAGTGACGCCTCTAACACTGAGATGCAGTGCCTTAGACCACTGAACCAGGGTGTCTCTAGTGACGCCTCTAGCACTGAGATGCAGAGCCTTAGACCACTGAACCAGGGTGTCTCTAGTGACGCCTCTAACACTGAGATGCAGTGCCTTAGACCTCTGCGCCACACGAGTAATAAGCTAGTGTTAAATGTTTTTAACTTTTCATATTCCATCTGACGAACGGGGAAGTCATATTCTCTAGCTGTATTTTTTTAGTGTGTTCTCTTACTATTTATACCAAAAGGATCTTCTCAGATATATATAAAAAAAAATGCTTTTAGTGTCAAGTAGCACGTGGTTGTATTTCCATACTGTGTGTAATTCACTGTGATAAACGCTAGGGGGCAGAACAGGACAGTTGGGTGGAAAGAGTTAATGAGTATGGCTTTGGCTATGTCCTTTTCCGTTTATCTTCTCTCCTGTCACCTTGTTTTATTTCTCCGGTATGTTTTCACTGAAAGAAAAAGGCTGTCATAATGAACATTATGTATTCGTCTAATCAATCTGAAGAGGTGAATGTGCAGCAAAGATGCTGACAATGTTTGTTGATGCATAAGGGTATACTTTATAATGTAGAAAAGGTTCATAAGAAGTTTAGAAACTGTTAATGAACTATTAATTAGTTCATAACTTATGCACTCATTTACCCTCATCCACTCCCACTGTGTGTTATAATGAGGTGATTTGAGAAGGTGTCGGACGTGACTAGCAACAACCACTAAGGTGAAGCTGATTGACACATTCATTGGTGGCTTTTGCACCCTGGGGCTTGATCCCCCATCCCGTCCCAGTGCTTTGCTCAAGGCAGATGGGGAGCAGAGGAGGTGAAAGTGGGACCACTCTCACCCCCTCTCACACCCTCTCACACCCTCTCACCCCCTCTCTGTCTTGCTGCGCCCGACAGCGGAACCGTTTGCTCAGCGGATGTAAAAGGATCACTATGTCAATGGATGTTTGACAAGCCAGGACAATACCTGGTCGGGCTCCACACTAACTGCAGGTCAAACCCCTGGTTGTGATGTCACCCAGTTCCCAGGGCATTTCACAGCCACCTGGGAGAACTGGAGGGACACCTTTCTATGTTTACATCCCCAATGACACACACTGCAGCATCCTATTACAACTCCCAGTCACAATGAGGAGCATGTCAACCCCACCTGCACACAGACAGAAACATGCAGCCTGGCTAGCATGACAACTAACCTTAGACCAGAGGCTGAACCTGTGAATGCTGAAATGGTGACCTGTCCTTTGTTACTTCCTCCTCACTTCCATTTTTTACTATTATATTTGTCCTATAAATTGTCTTTGTTTATTGTTAGAGATTAACAACATTAAAGTTATCACCAAGCCAAACACCCACAATGCTTCCTGGTGAAACGGAGTCTCGACAGAGAGGCACAGCTCTGTTCTACCGTTAATATTTCCGGGGAGGTGGAGTACAAAGAGAGACGAGGTGCTGTGTCTAGTGTCATGACCGTGTTTTGAACACACCTGAATTGTCTTAGTCCCTCTGTGCATTATTAGTTGTGTGAATTTAGGGAAATACCTGTCCCTGCCTCATCATTTTGCTAATTGCTCAGAAATAAAAGCATATCCCCATATTCATTAACAGACTACTGAGAATAATGTTGCAATTACCTCTGCTCTGTGTCTCCATGCCTGATTAATAATGTGTGAAATACACTGATTCTAGTGCCTTTATTTATTATAATTTCCATTATTTTATTACAGGCAACGATAACCCCTTAAATTACCAAGTGGGGAATTAAAAACCTTGTGCACATTTCTGTAGGTTATTACCAACTGCTATTTGTGGCAACTGAGGTGTTTTTCATCGCATTTGCTTAGAACATAAAAGGTGAAAATTGCACCCTGGGGAAAACAGCTTTGAGAGAAAGAAGGTGTAGTCACCCCCACCATCTCTCTCTCTCACACTGTATTCTGCCTGTTCTCTACCCACCAAGGGTTTTAGTCGATTTTGGTAACATCCTAATAATTATTTTACCTTATCCGTTTTAAAATTCAGACAAAAATGCAACTCGGCAAGTCATTTTCTCCATTCTCTCCAGTATGTTTCATTTCAGGAATTGATGGCCAATACAGACCGTGAAAAACACATCACAAATTCATTAAAAACAAATTATATACATTTGACCTGTTTATGTTGTATATCCAGATAAACCTCTGTGAGAAAAACACTGAAGTGATGCGAGGAAAACCCTGTCCAGACATGACCAGCCATATACCAGCACCAACCCTGTCCAGACATGACCAGCCATTCACCAGCACCAACCCTGTCCAGACATGACCAGCCATTCACCAGCACCAACCCTGTCCAGACATGACCTGCCATTCACCAGCACCAACCCTGTCCAGACATGACCTGCCATTCACCAGCACCAACCCTGTCCAGACATGACCTGCCATATACCAGCACCAACCCTGTCCAGACATGACCAGCCATTCACCAGCACCAACCCTGTCCAGACATGACCAGCCATTCACCAGCACCAACCCTGTCCAGACATGACCAGCCATTCACCAGCACCAACCCTGTCCAGACATGACCAGCCATTCACCAGCACCATGTCCTACTATACCACCTCACCCAGAGCCAAATGGTCTTGTAGGCAGGGCTCCATGTACAGATGGTCTGCCTCGCACCCTCCTGTCCAACCCCATCTTCTTGCTTTCTACATTTACAAATGACTCAAACATAAATGTCCACAAGGCTTTGAACATATGGGCCCTTTTGATTTGACGTCTCACATATTTTTGTTCTTTTAGATCTGTATACTTTGTTCAATATATCAATGTTCATATGTGTTGTATACAACGTGTATAGTTAATATTTGTTCATATACATACGGTATTTGTATATACCGGTATTTACTGTTTGTCCTTGCAACAAGAGTTCAAGTGAGTTCCTGAGATAAAACACTAGAGGTCTCAGTGTTGTTCCGGAGCGTATTACAACTGGAGTCTTGTCTTGTGGTTGTAGTTATCTTCCATCGGCCTAAGAGACCGTGGTGTTGTTTGTTCAGCCGTCCCATCAAATAAAGCAGATTAATCGCTTAAACAAGTCAGTTTCACTGTATAAATCAACAGGCTTGGAGGCAGCCCTGCCTGTCTTCCAATGAAACCCAATCCCGCTCTGTTCCAGGTGTGTGTCACTCTGTATCTGTACATCAGTCCTATGACTGAACCGGCCCTAGCAGATGATGTAACACTGATGAAGATGATTTGGGGTTTGGATGTATTGATATGTCACATTATTAAGATGTCATATTAATGAATCACAAGAAGAAAACTTGCATAGAAAAACTGATATTTACATTCAAAATGTAATATTTGTTTTATCTGAGTTTTATACAGAAATACACATACAAATAGGTAGTTGTAGGGATACAAAGCAGATTTTAACCTTGATATTAGGGCCATACTAATATGGCATTAGTTTACAGCTTTGACGTGATAATGCCTAAAATCAATCTCATAGACGGGATTCTGAATGACGAAAATAAATACTTCAATCTTCTTCTTATTTATTGCTGTAAAATCCCTCAAACTGGAGACAACAATGATGAATTAATTATATTTACTCTCTCATTTGTCTGCCAGAATAACCTGCCAACACTTCTACTGTTCTGCCAGTCACTGGATATGCCATGACACAATTATTGACACATTCATTACACACACAGATTAACAGTGTAGATTAGATCCTGAACGTGAGTTATTTGTTTCTGTTTCATGTACGGGTAAACCTATCAGTCTCCCTCATCTGCCGACTGCCTCATCCCTGGTATAACGCGATGTCTTTGATTTAACCCTGGGAAACAGTGAGTTATGACATTTTTGGCATAGCTCTCATACAGGTGAAAACACGTCGGAGAAACAGAGTTTAGCTAATGGTACTACACCTTCTGGAGAAATTTGTCCTCGACAAACAACAAGTGTTGAGTAGGCCTCACTAAGAGCCACTTGGCTAATTTCAGTTGGTTGGGGTCTGGAACAAATATATACCGTCTGTGGGATGTCGTCAATGAATGGACCCCATACTCAAAATATAGACTATTTGACACCAAAACGATCTGCACAGTCAATGATAACCCTGTGCTACCTATTCCTACAGGTAGACGTTAAACTAAAAGCTGCATTGAATAAGACATGTAAAGTATCCGTTACTTTACCATAGAAATGATGTGTAATCTAACATGGCGTATTACTTATGTCACTATAGTGACATATTATAGTTCAATGGCAACTTCTGACATTTCTAGATCTATTGTGGAAACATATTTCTCTGTCTAGAATCCTTCTGGTTCATGGTGAAGGATGTGGTGATTCTATAGCGTTCTACATGACATCCCCAACAACGATAGGCTACAACTTGGCCAATGATAGGGGCTTATTATTAAGGAAACAGGAAGTCCATGAGCCCGTTATGACTGTTCCAGCAGAGATCTTCCTCCTCTTGGTTTTTATGGACTATTATCTCTTATAGAGCACAATACACTTCTACAATAGGACGAACAAGACAATACACAACAATGCAACAATGTCTTGTCCTGTTTGATTGTTTATGTCCTGTATTGTCCTATTTTGTTCACAACACTACATGCAGAATCTCCCCAAAATGATAATAAAGTGTATCTAATCAAATCTAATCTACTCAGCAGGAGAGTCTGAAATTACTGATGTCACACACACAAAGCTGCCTCTAACACCATAGTGACTGAAGAGAACCCTCCTCTGCCTCTAACACCATAGTGACTGAAGAGAACCCTCCTCTGCCTCTAACACCATAGTGACTGAAGAGAACCCTCCTCTTCCTCTAACACCATAGTGACTGAAGAGAACCCTCCTCTTCCTCTAACACCATAGTGACTGAAGAGAACCCTCCTCTGCCTCTAACACCATAGTGACTGAAGAGAACCCTCCTCTGCCTCTAACACCATAGTGACTGAAGAGAACCCTCCTCTGCCTCTAACACCATAGTGACTGAAGAGACCCTCCTCTTCCTCTAACACCATAGTGACTGCAGTTAGATAGTTGAGACACTATGATTGGAGATAGTTGAGAAGACCATGGTGTGGTGCCTGGTGTGGCCTTCCACATTGGTTCCCAAGCAGTGTCTAAACCATCTCACAACATATGTCCCATCACTTACTCACACGTAGACAGAGGTTTCCTCTCCACTATCACAGATGTAGGTACTGATACTGAAATGAAAAGCTGCATCTGAAGGGACTGGCCTGCCTGCGGCCTTGTGGGTAAATCAGTGTATATAAGTGGCACTTTCCTCAGAACAGTGACAGACCAGGCCTGACCACATTCTGTCCGTGCACAACATCACAGAGACACGTCTTTTACCTCATCATTCTGTGTGCACAACATCACAGAGAGATTCATTATTCATTTGAGTTCACTCACTCTGTCAGTCAGACGCTTTTCGTCTCCCAGGCATTAGAATCAGTTTGGAAGTAAACTGTCATTCCGTCAATGAGAAATGTAGGGTGTTTTTTTTCTGTGACAATTGACATGAACACCTGTACAGGATTGACATAGAGCATTACGTTATAGGTTATTAGATCATGATAATTGCATTTAGTGATGCGATATAATATGACATTATGCTAAATGTTTGACATTATGAGAAATTGCAATTACATTTTGTAACGCCAATTACAAGATATACAACTTTATTAAACATAATGACAAAAGAAGGAAAGATGTGTTTTTAAGCGTTTATGTTTTTCTAATTCATCGAACAAAAGACATTTCCTTCCTTCAAATACAACAGCGTTAAACAAGCGAGAGGACAGACAGACAAACAAACAAGTCATCAACATAAAGACCGGCTGTAAAACAAACAGAGCAGGAGCACTGAGGTGTTTAAGGCTTTAATGTTGTTCCCCGGGGACCCGTTTGGGCTGGTTAAAGCCCCATTGCCTCCTGGGAGAGAACTGGAAACATACGCCACCACAGGAACACCCTAGGGCCTTTAGTAGGTGGAGGAGGAGATGCATCCTTCCCTCCTTCCCTCTGGCTGGGGGAAGACAAAGGGAGAGGCAGTCTTCTAGGCCCTGACGGCCCTGACACCTGTCAACACATTAGGTGTCAAATAAACAGCCTTTCAACCTGGGCCAGCAGGTAAACCCAGTAGATGAAAGGGCACGGCTCCTGACAGGCTGGGCTGGGTGTGTGTCTGGCAGATCACGCTAAAAGACCAGGTTGTAGAACGATGATCTGGCCTAGAGAGCATGCCAGAGAGACAGAGAAGAACTGTGATAAGGAGTGTTCTGTTCAGATTCAGTCTCTGACGAGAGAGCCCAGGAGACTGGTAGTAGGAGACAGACCCATAGAGACTGTTCGTAGGAGACAGGCCCATAAAGACTGGTAGTAAGAGACAGGCCCATAGAGACTGGTAGTAAGAGACAGGCCCATAGAGACTGGTAGTAAGAGAGGCCCATAGAGACTGGTAGTAAGAGACAGGCCCATAGAGACTGGTAGTAAGAGACAGGCCCATAGAGACTGGTAGTAAGAGACAGGTCCATAGAGACTGGTAGTAAGAGACAGACCCATAGAGACTGTTCGTAGGAGACAGGCCCAAAGAGACTGGTAGTAAGAGACAGGTCCATAGAGACTGGTAGTAAGAGACAGACCCATAGAGACTGTTTGTAGGAGACAGGCCCATAGAGACTGGTAGTAAGAGAAAGTGCACAACACTGGGGCCCCACAAGGGTGCATGCTCAGCCCTCTCCTGTACTCCCTGTTCACCCACGACTGCATGGCCATGCACGCCTCCAACTGAATCATCAAGTTTGCAGAAGACACAACAGTAGTGGGCTTGATCACCAACAACGACGAGACAGTCTGCTCAGAGTGTGGTGTCAGGAAAACAACCTCTCACTCAACGTCAAGAAAACAAAGGAGATGGTTGTGGACTTCAGGAAACAATAGAGGTAGCACCCCCCTATCCTCATTGAATGGACAGCAGTGGAGAAGGTGGAAAGTTCCTCTGCGTACACATCACAGACAAACTGAAATGGTCCACCCACACAGACAGTGTGGTGAAGAAGGCGCAACAGCACCTCTTCAACCTCAGGAGGCTGAAGAAAGTTGGCTTGCCACCCAAAACCCTGACAAACTTTTACAGATGCACAATCAAGAGCTGTATCACAGCCTGGTACGGCAACTGCACTGCCCTCAACCACAAGGCTCTCCAGAGGGTGGTGCGATCTGCACAACGCATCACCGAGGGCAAACTACCTGCCCTCCATGACACCTACAGCACCCGATGTCACAGGAAGGCCAAAAAGATCATCAAGGACAACAACCACCTGAGCCACTGCCTGTTCACACCGCTATCATCCAGAAGGTGAGGTCAGTACAGGTGCATCAAAGCTGGGGCCGAGAGATTGAAAAACAGCTTCTATCTCAAGGTCATCAGACTGCTAAACAGCGATCACTAACTCAGAGAGGCTGCTTTCTACATTGAGACCCAGTCACTGGACACTTTAATAAATGGATCACTAGTCACTTTAAACAATGCCACTTTAATAATGTTTACATATCTTACATTATTCATATCACATGTATATACTGTATTTATTTAGCACCTTGCCTATGCCGCTCGGCCATCACTCATCCATATACTTATATGTACATATTCTCATTTACCCCTTTAGATTTGTGTGTATAAGGTAGTTGTTGGGAAATTGTTAGTTTACTTGTTAGATATTACTGCACTGCCGGAACTAGAAGCACAAGCATTTCGCTACACTCGCATTGACATCTGCTAACCATGTGTATGTGACAAATACATTTTTATTTGATTTCATTTGATTCTAGATCAAGTTTTTTGGAGTTTTTCTAGATCAAGTCTGTTTGAGTGCTTCTTGAAACCTCCAGATGGGCGGACATGAGAGGATCTGCAAGCTCATAGCTAGATGAAGAGTGTGGTTATCCGGTCAGCATGTCCAAGGGCAGGCAGGCAGGTAGGCAGGCAGCTCGATGTCATCAGGGAGTCTCCCCCGTCTGCAGATTCTCTGTATTGACACTCTGTGATAAGCGTTGAGCTCCCCACAGAGTACAGCCCACTCCTTACTTTAGAAGTATCCTCCTGAGCAATGAAATAGCTGCCAATTCTGGATGCATAGCCTCCTCTTGGATCACTGTTGGTAAAAACCAACCCCAAGTCAGCAGGTGTAGTTCAAATGAAAACACACACCGGTTATCTAGCAATCAACTAGCTTGTTGATGCTGATTTTCATAAATTTACAGGCAGGAATCCAATTCATGATATAAGACTTGATCTGCACTCATTTAGCTATTGAAAAATAAAAGTATGTAAAACTATTTACATACAAATTCTTAAAGATGATGAAATATCTACAGAATTGACATGAGCTCTCTGCCTAGGCTGCCACAAGGCGCCATGACAGCTACAGAATAATAGTTATTCATTGTAGTTATAATGCAGAAGAATGTGTTACTATTATTTTTTTATAATAATATTCTTGTCTCTGTGCAGTATTTATTTTTAAAATATGCTTTTGGCTGTTTGTCTAAATGTCATTTAAGCTAAGCAGCCTCCTCACGTCTGCCGCATAAAACCCTCTTTTCCACTCTGAGGAGCTGAGGGGATAATGCCTGAAGCCTTCACAGATTGCCTTGTCAGGTATAACACTAACTCTGGGTTTATGGCTACTTAGGTGGTAATATATCGTTCTAGAATTCCACAGGTGTCTCTTTCCTTCCCAAAGTGGTCTGGATCAGATAAGGCCTCTCTCCCAGCCAGTCCCTCTGCTCTCCACCCTCAAACACACCCACCATCAGCGGCTGCTCGACTGCTCTCCACCCCCGGCCCCCTGCCCCCTGCTCCAGGCCTAGCTGTGTGGAGAGAGAGGTAGTATCAGGCAGGAAGGAAATGGGAAAATAATTATATATTTAACAGTCAGACACCTTCCTATAAATCCACAGACACATGACTGTTACTCAAATGGCACCCTATTCCCTATGTAGTGCACTACTTTTGATCAGGGCCCATAGGGTAGGGGTCAAAGGTAGTGTACTATAAAGGCAATAGGGTACCATTTGGGACTCAGCCACAGACAGACAGTACCTCCAGCTAGTCCATTAGAGGTGGTGTGTTTCTACAGATGTATGGAAATGACCCAATACGTGCAGAGACAGCAACAGAAACTAGGTTGGTGGTAGGTAGGTATTTTCTTCATACCTTTACGCTTTAATGACAGGTATTTTACAGTGATGAGTTGATGATTGTAGTGAAAGGTATTGGATGGGGAAGGCAGGCTGCATTACATTTCCTGTAACATATGCCAGTTGCGACATGATGTGGCCTCAAATCGTTTCCTAAGAAGTCTATTTACCCGTGGTTGTTATTTTTAGACAAATGACTGCATCCCAAATGGCACCTTATTCCCTACATAGTGCACTACGTTTGACAGGAGCCCTACACTATGGTCCCTTGTCAAAAGTAGTGCACTCAATAGGGAATAGGGTGCCATTGAGAAGCATCTTTTTTTACTGTTGTTGTGCCCAATCAACATATTTCAGTGACAATAACCACATTTCCATCCACAGTTTTTATCCGAGGGAAGTCATACCTACCTTCTTGCCCTTTGTGCTGTTGTCTGTGCCCAATAATGTTTTGTACTGCTACCATGTTGTGCTGCTGCCATGTTGTGTTGCTACCATGCTGTGTTTTCGTGTGTTGCTGCCATGCTATGTTGTCGTCTTAGGTCTCTCTTTATGTAGTGTTGTGGTGTCTCTCTTGTCGTGATGTGTGTTTAGTCCTATATTTTTATTTTATTTTTAATCCCAGCCCTCATCCCCGCCGGAAGCCTTTTGCTTTCTGGAAGACCGTCATTGTAAATAAGAATGTGTTCTTAACTGACTTGCCTAGTTTAATAAAGGTTAATATTTTGTATGCACTACCTCATCACTGATTGTTTAACACATCTCTGGTGGGAAAATGAACATATTCTTTTTATGGAGATTTTGAATATTCGCATGAAACTCTTTCGCCAATTGGATGGAAACCTAGCTAGTATTCCCGCAATGCACGTTATAGCGATCACATGTACCTCAAAATACACATATCTGACTGAGACAAATATAGACTATGGTTACCACTCGCCACTAATCAGAACAGATACAAACGCTATGCTAGCGTAATGCAGTCCACAAACTGTTTTGCTACGTGACTCACCCATTGAGATGTCTTTTGAGTTGAACGGTGAAAATAAACATACACAGACCAAAGAATAAGTAGAAAATATTATCTTGGCAGCGGATGGACAATTTTGCAGTTTGAAAGCTAACCTACACATCCTGCCATGGAGCTGAAAGAAAATGTTGCAGTTTTACAGCCAATTTCCTACAATTCTACACATTTTGACATGGCAAATTTATTTTTATTTTACCTTTATTTAACCAGGTAGGCTAGTTGAGAACAAGTTCTTATTTACAACTGTGACCTGGCCAAGATAAAGCAAAGCAGTTCAACACATAAAACAGCACAGAGTTACACATGGAATAAACAAACATACAGTCAATAATACAGTAGGAAAACAAGTCTATATACAGTGTGTGCAAATGAGGTAAGATAAGGGAGGTAAGGCAATAAATAGGCCATAGTGGCAAAGTAATTACAATATAGCATTTAAACACTGATATGGTAGATGTGCAGAAGATGAACGTGCAAGTAGAGATACTGGGGTGCAAAGGATAAATAAATAAATAAATAAATAAATACAGTATGGAGATGAGGTAGTTGGATGTGCTATTTACAGATGGGCTATGTACAGGTGCAGTGAATCTGTGAAATGCTCTGCCAGCTGGTGCTTAAAGTTAGTGAGGGAGATATGAGTCTCCAGCTTCAGTGATTTTTGCAGTTCGTTCCAGTCATTGGAAGGAAAGGCGGCCAAAGGAGGAATTGGCTTTGGGGGTGACCAGTGAGATATACCTGCTGGAGCGCATGCTACAGGTGGGTGCTGCTATGGTGACCAGTGAGCTGAGATAAGGCGGGGCTTTACCTAGCAAAGATTTGTAGATGACCTGGAGCCAGTGGGTTTGGCGATGAGTATGAAGCGAGGGCCAGCCAACAAGAGCGTACAGGTCGCAGTGGTGGGTAGTATATGGGGCTTTGGTGACAAAACGGATGGCACTGTGATAGACTGCATCCAATTTGTTGAGTAGAGTGTTGGAAGCTATTTTGTAAATTACATCGCCAAAGTCAAGGATCGGTAGGATGGTCAGTTTTACGAGGGTATGTTTGGCAGCATGAGTGAAGGATGCTTTGTTGTAAAATAGTAAGCCGATTCTAGATTTAATTTTGGATTGGAGATGCTTAATGTGAGTCTGGAAGGAGAGTTTACAGTCTAACCAGACACCTAGGTATTTGTAGTTGTCCACATATTTCTAAGTCAGAAGCTCGTTTGCAGGTTTGTTAACAGTGTCCAAAGAAGGGCCAGAAGTATACAGAATGGTGGATCAGAGAATCACCAGCAGCAAGAGCGACATCATTGGTGTATACAGAGAAGAGCGTCGGCCCCGAGAATTGAACCCTGTGGCACCCCCATAGAGACTTCCAGAGGTTCGGACAACAGGCCTTCCGATTTGACACACTGAACTCTATCAGAAAAGTAGTTGGTGAACCAGGCGAGGCAATCATTTGAGAAACCAAGGCTGTTGAGTCTGTCAATAAGAATGTGGTGATTGACAGAGTCGAAAGCCTTGGCCAGGTCAATGAATACAGCTGCACAGTAATGTCTCTTATTGATGGTGGTTATGATATCGTTTAGGACCTTCAGCGTGGCTGAGGTGCACCCATGACCAGCTCTGAAACCAGATTGCATAGCAGAGAAGGTACGGTGCGATTCGAAATGGTCGGTAATCTGTTTGTTAACTTGGCTTTCGAAGACCTAGATATAGGTCTGTAGCAGTTTGGGTCTAGAGTGTCTCCCCTTTTGAAGAGGGGGATGACCCGCGGCAGCTTTCTAATCTTTGGGAATCTCAGACGATACGAAAGAGAGGTTGAACAGGCTAGTAATAGGGGTTGCAACAATTTCGGCAGATCATTATAGAAAGAGTGGGTCCAGATTGTCTAACCCGGCTGATTTGTAGGGGTCCAGATTTTGATGCTCTTTCAGAACATCAGCTATCTGGATTTGGGTGAAGGAGAAATGGGGGAGCCTTGGGCGAGTTGCTGTGGGGGGGTGCAGGGATGTTGACCGGGGTAGGGGTAGCCAGGTGGAAAGCATGGCCAGCCGTAGAAAAATGCTTATTGAAATTCTCAATTATAGTGGATTTATCGGAGGTGACAGTGCTTCCTAGCCTCAGTGCAGTGGGCAGCTGGGAGGAGCTGCTCTTATTCTCCATGGACTTTACAGTGTCCCAGAACTTTTTAGATTTTGTGCTACAGAATGCAAATTTCTGCTTGAAAAAGCTAGCCTTAGCTTGCCTAACTGCCTGTGTATATTGGTTTCTAACTTCCCTGAAAAGTTGCATATCACGGGGGCTATTCAATGCTAATGCAGAACGCCACGGGATGTTTTTGTGATGGTCAAGGGCAGTCAGGTCACATAGAGAGAACCAAGGGCTATATCTGTTCCTGGTTCTACATTTTTTGAAAGGGGCATACTTATTTAAGATGGTGAGGAAGGCACTTTTAAAGAATAACCAGGCATCCTCTACTGACGGGATGAGGTCAATATCCTTCCAGGATACCCGGGCCAGGTCGATTAGAAAGGCCTGCTCGCATCCTTCACTCATGCTGCCAAACTTGCACTAGTAAAACTGACTATCCTACCGATCCTACAGCTTCCAATACTCTACTCAGCAAACTAGATGCAGTCTATCACAGTGCCATCTGTGATGAGAACTTGTTCTCAACTTGCCTACCTGGTTAAATAAAGGTGAAATATTTTTTTTAAAATAAATATCTATGTGTTTACGGATTTGGGGTTGTACCTGGTGGGTTCATTGATAATTTGTGTGATATTGAGGGCATCAAGCTTAGATTGTAGGATGGCCGGGGTGTTAACTACTTATGGAGCAGTGGGGCCCCACTCCCGACACTACCCGGTGAAATGTAAGGCGCCAAATTCAAAATCCAAAAGTTTAATTATTAAACATTCATCAATATACAAGTGTTGTCATCATAGTCATCTGCTTCTTGGCAATATCACAGTGTTGTCAGATTTCAAAAAGGCTTTACGGCGAAATCACAACATTTGATTGTTTGAGGATAGCACCTCTAATATTTCTTCATTAGCATAAATTCATAAACCAGTGCGGTTCACACAAAACACATTTCACAGCGAAAACAAATCCTCTACCTTTCAAAGAACTTCTGCTGAGGGCTTCTCAAGTGTCCAACGAAGACAACCAATGGTTCTTTTGTTAGAAAAAGTCATTTATTATATCCATAAATCTCCATTTGGTTGGCGCGTTATGTTCAGAAAATCCAACGTCGAATCGCCCATTGAAACGTGAAGAGAACGCGTTCAAATATACCTATAAACTTTTCCTAAACAAATCAAAGACCAGTTATAATGCATCCTTAGCTATCCTTTTATGAATATTAGCGACAATATTTCACTCGGATGGTCACCTAAACGTTATATAAGTAAAATAAAGTGGGGCGCGCATCCAGTCTCGCGCCCGAGAAATCTTGTTGACATCTGAGCTCCCTTGACCATTCCTGTTTCTATCCGTTCTGCTTACTCCAATTGATCCCAGTCTTTGTATAGAGACTGCTGACATCTAGTGGAAGCCATAGGTACTGCAGTCTCAGTCCTGTTTAAAATAAAAATGAATAGGCAGCCTGGAGAAGAAGGTCAAGTACAAAAAAAACTGCAATTCTGGATGGATTTTCCTCGGGTTTGTGCCTGCTATATCAGTTCTGTTATACTCACATACATACATTTTAACACTCCTAGAAACTTCAGAGGGTTTCCTATCCAATAGTACTAATTATGTGCATATCCTATTTTCTGGGCCTGAGTGGCAGGCATTTTACTTTGGGCACGCCAGACTCTCCAAAACCGTCACCTATGCAGCCGCTCCCTAAGAAGTTAAGCACGTCCCTGTTTAGGTCACCTAGCAGCACAAGCTCTGAAGATAGATGGGGGGGCGATCAATTCACATATGGTGTCCAGGGCACAGCTGGGGCAGAGGGTGCTCTATAGCAAGTGGCAACGGTGAGAGACTTGTTTCTGGAAAGGTGGAATTTTAAAAGTAGAATCTCGAATTGTTTGGGTAGAGACCTGGATAGTAAGACAGAACTCTGCAGGCTATCTCTGCAGTAGATTTCAACAAGGCCCCTTTGGCAGTTCTATCTTGTCGGGAAATGTTATAGTTAGGGATGGAAATGTCAGGGTTTTTGGTGGTCTTCCTAAGCCAGGATTCAGACACGGCTAGGACATCAGGGTTGGCAGAGTGTGCTAAAACAGTGAATAAAACAAACTTAGGGAGGAGGCTTCTAATGTTAACATGCATGAAACCAAGGCTTTTACGGTTACAGAAGTCAACAAATGAGAGCACCTGGGGAATAGGAGTGGAGCTAGGCTCTACAGGGCCTGGATTAACTTCTACATCACCAGAGGATCAGAGGAGGAGTAGAATAAGGGTACGGCTAAAGGCTATAAGAACTGGTCGTCTAGTACGTTTGGAACAGAGAGTAAAAGGAGCAGGTTTCTGGGCACGATAGAATAGATTCAAGGCATAATGTACAGACAAAGGTATGGTAGGATGTGAATACGGTAGAGGTAAACCGAGGCATTATTAAGTGATGATGAGAGAGATATTGTCTCTAGAAACATAATTTACACCAGGTGACGTCGCCGCGTGTGTGGGGGGGTGGAACTAAAGGGTTGGCTAAGGCATACTGAGCAGGGCTAGAGGCTCTACAGTGAAATAAGACAATAATCACTAACCAGAGCAGCAATGGACAAGGCATATTGACATTAGGGAGAGGCATGTGTAGCCGAGTGATCATAGGGGTCCAGTGAGTAGTGAGGCTGGCTGGAGACACGGCGATTCAGACAGCTAGCGGGCCGGGGCTAGCAAGCTAGCAGAAGGTCCTTAGAGGGACGTCGCAACTGAGGAAGTCTGTTATAGCCTCCTCGTGCGGAGCCTCCTCATCAGTTGTGATGGATTAGTAGGGTTCCGTGTGGTACAGGGTCCAGTCCAATTGGCAAAATAGGTATAGTGGCCCAAGAAATTCAGCTAACAGACATTTATGCTGTGTTCTTTATGCTCAAACGTTATAAAAACATCAATGGCGGCCTGATTGTCTAGCTTTTATTTATTTATTTATTTTGATCTGTAAGGTTATATAGCTATATTATGTTTTCTGCCTACTTTCTATTTGGTTTTAGTCATTTAGGTTTACGCTGAATCTTTTTTCCATCCCGTAAATGTATTAAAAAACAAAACAATATATACAGTATATTTATTTTGCAATGCACAGACAATGTCATCCCGCTCCCCACCTGGACCCTGCTGCAACCCACTAGCGGGTCGTGACCCACAGTTTGGGAACCACTGGCGTAATGTCTTGTTGCTAACGTAGATTTTCGACATTGTGGGAAGATCTGCATACTTTCTTCGACAGGCTCTGATTGGAAAACGTTGTTGTGTACACTAACAGAAATACCTTGGTGTGTCTAACTCTGCACTAAGATGCCAGGTTGGAAGTCAATAGCATGTTTTTAGCAGAGATGGTAGTATGCCAGGTGTCAATCATCTATCTAGACCAACACTAAACTGCCTAACACATACCTCTGTTCTGGAATGAACCCAACTTAAAGAAAACAATTGTGTCAAAACCTTTTGACAGAAGAGGATAACAGGATGTAATTTAGGTATCAATGAACACAATACAAGTAAATATATCATACCACAATGATGTTGGCTTGAGACTTTGTTGAACCAAGCTTTTGATCATGCCTGTCATTCATCTGTCTTAATTTCTTAGGGAGCAACACACGATGTGACCGTTTTGGAGAGCCTGGCATGCCCAAAGTAAAATGCCTCCCATTCAGGCCCAGACAATAGGATATGCACATATTTAGTACCATTGGATAGGAAACACTCTGAATCTTCTAAAAGTGTTAACAGTTTGTCTGTGAGTAAAACAGAACGGATATGGCAATATGGAATTTCTGTCCTGGAAAAAGTGGTTTTGACAGAGTGCCTCATTGGGAACCCCTCCCTTATGAAAATGCCCATATAAGGGCATATGAATGCAGTACCTATCGCTTCCTCTGGATGTCAACAGTCTCGAGAAAGTGTTCTGATTCTATTTAGATGCTTTTAGAGCAGAGAAGAAGACGAATAAGGAAGTGTCCACACAGATGTCAATACAAGTAAATGCGCGCTCCCGGCTGGCGCGTTCTTTGATTTTTTTCCTTTTATATCGCCCAGTTTATATTCCGGTTGAAATATTATACTATTTATACATAAAAGTGTTCCTAAGGATACATTTAAAATTATGTTTGATTGTTCTTGGACAAGTTTATAGGTATAAGTTGAGCGAAGTTCTCTTCACGTTTCAATGGACGATTGAGGCTCTATTTTCTCATTATAACGCACCAACCAAACTGAGATTTATGGATATAATACATTACTTTTTCTAACAAAAGAACCATGGATTGTCTTCGTTGGACACTTGGGAAGCCCTCAGCAGAGGTTTTTCAAAAGGTAATTGCTTTGTTTTCGCTGTGAAATGTGTTTTGTGTGAACCGCATGGTTTATGAATTTATGGTAATGGGAAAAATATGTGGGGTGCTATCATCAAACAATCAAATGTGGTGCTTTCGCCGTAAAGCCTTTTTGAAATCTGACAACGCTGTGATATTGCCAAGAAGCAGAGCTTTTGATGACTATGAAACACTTGTATATTGATGCATGTTTAATAATTCAACTTTTGGATTTTGAATTTGGTGCCTTGCATTTCACCTGGTAGTGTCGGGATTGAGGCGCTAGCGCCCCAGCGCACCTTGCTGCTCCTTAAGAAGTTAATGAAGATACAGTATACCTTTGGATAGACCGGAACTCTGTTACATAGGCAACACTACTGAGAATGAAGCATTCTATTAGGGTGTATGTATTCTCTTTCTACTGTGGTGGCGTAGCCTCACACCTAGTCATTATAGAATCATAACTCTGAGGAAGATTGGGAATGATTAAGGCATTTTCTCACTTTAAAAAAATTCTCTGCTATTGTTAATTGTATGACGACAATGCTCTGACGGTTGGTCAAACATATGAAATGACTGCTGAATAAATCCAGCCACAGATTTCAGGGAAACCTAGATGTTATTTAGCCAGAAGGATCTTAGTCACACTGAATACGGTTGTATCATAAATACATTGGCTGGCTTGTAGAGCTCTCATCTCAGGCCCATACTTGCACTATTTACCTCAACATCAACAGACTATCAACTATTTAGCAAGTAATGTTTAAAATTAAAAACCCTTCAATGTCAGTTGGTTTGGCGTCTGACAATTCATACCTGACAGATTAGCTTGAGAAGAAAACACAACTGTCTCCATTCTCTTGCTCAAGGCTCAGTCATCGTTTTGCCCCAGACTTCTCACTTGTCGGCTTAGTTAAGATAATATGGTGACATGGTTGAGCAACCTGCTAATTCCAAGGTACAAGTCTAAATGGAGGATTGCATTACACACACGTCATACTTACAATGCATTTACAATGATAGGATTATCTTGGTATTGTATTTACAATGATAGGAACATCTTGTTATTTTATTTACAATGATAGGATTATCTTGGTATTGTATTTACAATGATAGGAACATCTTGTTATTTTATTTACAATGATAGGATCATCTTGGTATTGTATTTGATCTCGTGTCTCACGGTATATACTGCACATCTAAATTGAAGAATTCAAGACCTCAACATTTATTTACCATGATAATAGAGTATGCTGACCCCATGCAGCAGAAAGACCTTAGGTTGAGAGGATATTGACCCCATGCAGCAGAAATACATTGGGTAGAGAGGATATTGACCCCATGCAGCAGAAATACATTGGGTTGAGAGAATATTGACCCCATGCAGCAGAAATACATTGGGTTGAGAGGATATTGACCCCATGCAGCAGAAATACATTGGGTTGAGAGGACATTGACCCCATGCAGCAGAAATACATTGGGTTGAGAGGATATTGACCCCATGCAGCAGAAATACATTGGGTTGAGAGGACATTGACCCCATGCAGCAGAAATACATTGGGTTGAGAGGATATTGACCCCATGCAGCAGAAATACATTGGGTTGAGAGGATATTGACCCCATGCAGCAGAAAGACATTGGGTTGAGAGAATATTGACCCCATGCAGCAGAAATACATTGGGTTGAGAGGATATTGACCCCTTGCAGCAGAAATACATTGGGTTGAGAGGACATTGACCCCATGCAGCAGAAATACATTGGGTTGAGAGGACATTGACCCCATGCAGCAGAAAGACATTGGGTTGAGAGAATATTGACCCCATGCAGCAGAAATACATTGGGTTGAGAGGATATTGACCCCATGCAGCAGAAATACATTGGGTTGAGAGAATATTGTCCCCATGCAGCAGAAAGACATTGGGTTGAGAGGATATTGACCCCATGCAGCAGAAATACATTGGGTTGAGAGAATATTGACCCCATGCAGCAGAAAGACATTGGGTTGAGAGGATATTGACCCCATGCAGCAGAAAGACATTGGGTTGAGAGGATATTGACCCCATGCAGCAGAAAGACATTGGGTTGAGAGGATATTGACCCCATGCAGCAGAAATACATTGGGTTGAGAGGATATTGACCCCATGCAGCAGAAATACATTGGGTTGAGAGGATATTGACCCCATGCAGCAGAAATACATTGAGTTGAGAGGACATTGACCCCATGCAGCAGAAATACATTGGGTTGAGAGGACATTGACCCCTTGCAGCAGAAAGACATTGGGTTGAGAGGACATTGACCCCATGCAGCAGAAATACATTGGGTTGAGAGGATATTGACCCCTTGCAGCAGAAATACATTGGTTGAGAGGATATTGACCCCATGCAGCAGAAAGACATTGGTTGAGAGGATATTGACCCCATGCAGCAGAAAGACATTGGTTGAGAGGATATTGACCCCATGCAGCAGTTCTTAATGAGACATGACGACAATACATTTGTTTAAACTCGGCTGATGCCACTCAACATTTGCATTTTCTGTGACGGCCGCTGAAAATTGAGCACTTTAAAACCCATCGGTGACGCTACTGTAGCTCTTTTCAGTTGCACCCAGTCATCCAAACGACGTTTGAAAGTCAATAGTACTTCATCTAAGACCAAGAGACACCAGTAGAAGCACATGTCGGTTAATTCCCAAACGGCACCCTATTTCCTATTTTTGACGAAAACCCTATGGGCCCTGGTTAAAAAGTAGTGCACTAAACAGGAAATATAGTGCCAATAGGGATGCAAGTGTGTGTTTTTACTCTATGAGCCGAGACATCATTTGTCGTGTTGATTGACTAGTGGAGGTTCTAAGTATGCATTTAGACAGGAAAATGTCCGTTGTAATTTGATGGTTCCTAATAGCCAATGGAGCAACGTAGGACTGCAGAAACTGTACGTATGTCAAGTAAAGATAGTAACACGGTGACGGGTGACACGACAGTAACGGATGGAACCTGACAGTGATCATCTGTCAATATTAAAGCCAGAATTCTCTGGCTTCATCATACCCTCATCATCATCTGTCAATACAACTCTCTGGCTTCATCATACCCTCATCATCATCATCATCATTTAGTCATTTGTTGGAATAAGGATGTGTGATATCTTGAATAACTACTATCTACCAAATGATCTGACAACAAATTGAGCTTTCGGTTAGACTGCATTGTCCTTGTCCTCATCTTGACACTGAAGTAATGTCAACAGTAATGTACAATTACACTGTGACAGACAGACAGGTTGAGACAGACAGGTTGAGACAGACAGGTCAGACAGACAGGTTGAGACAGACTGGTCAGACAGACAGGTTGAGACAGACAGGTCAGACAGACAGGTCAGACAGACAGGTTGAGACAGACAGGTCAGACAGACATGTTGAGACAGACAGGTTGAGACAGACAGGTCAGACAGACAGGTCAGACAGACAGGTTAGACAGACAGGTTGAGACAGACAGGTCAGACAGACATGTCAGACAGACAGGTCAGACAGGCAGGTTGAGACAGACAGGTCAGACAGACAGGTCAGACAGACAGGTTGAGACAGACAGGCCAGACAGACAGGTCAGACAGACAGGTTAGACAGACAGGTTGAGACAGACAGGTCAGACAGACAGGTCAGACAGACAGGTTGAGACAGACAGGTTGAGACAGACAGGTTGAGATGGGGCAGAGACAATACAATAGTTTTCTGTCATAACTGTTTGATTTTGATTGGGTGTCTGGCTGGCTGCTTCTCCCTGGATGAGCACAGTAAAACAAAGGCCAGAGGAGAGAGCTGTGAGATCCGGCTCAGTAAAATGCTTTCATTTGTGGTTATGCTACGAGCCTCACTAGAATCCAGCAGGCCCTATTAAGCGCAGACAGTGGGAAGTCATCACGCTGGTCACGTCTGCAAACACAGGGAGGATTAAGGAATCAAGGATGTGAGAACTGACTGTGACTGAAATGAAAGCGACTCTGTCAACTCTCTCCTCAAACATCAGCAACTCTGAACAGAAACCATAGTAATGGGACGTGGTAATGGTGTTTGAGTGTGTGTGTGTGTGTGTGTGTGTGCATGCATTGCCCTGTATCCGTGACGAGTCGTAGTCTACACCGTCCACACGGACTGAAGAGTGATTTTCTCCCCCCTTTAGCTGTGTCACTCAAAGAGAGAGAGAACTCATATTTAAGCACCGTAAATGCGACCTTATTCCCTATATAGTGCACTACTTTTGACCATAGAACAATGGGCCCTAACCTTATGGGCCCTAACCCTATGGTCCCTGGTCAAAAGTAGTGCACTACATAGTGAAATAGGATGCGGTTTGGGGCTCAACCCTGTTGAGTCCCTCAAAGCCCAACAAGTAATCAGGGATGAGCTTGACTAAAGCCTTCGGCCGTTGGAGGTGAGAAGTGTTAATCCTGAATTAAACGATCTGGCACTTTACAAAATACGAGACAATTACAGGGATAATTATACCAAGCCTTCACACTGTGCCCGTGGGTAACAATTATCATAATACAGTAGACTTCACACATAGGAGAGCTGCTTCAGCGTCCTCCACTCTCCAGGTGTGACTGCTAAAGTGGAGGGGGCCACAGACCTACTGTAGAGAGGTGGAGGGGACCACAGACCTACTGTATAGAGGTTGAGGGGACCACAGATCTACTGTAGAGAGGTGGAGGGGACCACAGACCTACTGTAGAGAGGTGGAGGGGACCACAGATCTACTGTAGAGAGGTGGAGGGGACCACAGACCTACTGTAGAGAGGTTGAGGGGACCACAGATCTACTGTAGAGAGGTGGAGGGGACCACAGACCTACTGTAGAGAGGTGGAGGGGACCACAGATCTACTGTAGAGAGGTGGAGGGGACCACAGACCTACTGTAGAGAGGTGGAGGGGACCACAGACCTACTGTAGAGAGGTGGAGGGGACCACAGATCTACTGTATAGAGGTGGAGGGGACCACAGACCTACTGTAGAGAGGTGGAGGGGACCACAGATCTACTGTATAGAGGTGGAGGGGACCACAGATCTACTGTAGAGAGGTGGAGGGGACCACAGACCTACTGTGGAGAGGTGGAGGGGACCATAGACCTACTGTATAGTGGTGGAGGGGACTACAGACCTGCTGTATAGAGGTGGAGGGGACCACAGACCTACTGTAGAGAGGTGGAGGGGACCATAGACCTACTGTATAGTGGTGGAGGGGACTACAGACCTGCTGTATAGAGGTGGAGGGGACCACAGACCTACTGTAGAGAGGTGGAGGGGACCACAGACCTACTGTGGAGAGGTGGAGGGGACCATAGACCTACTGTATAGTGGTGGAGGGGACTACAGACCTGCTGTATAGAGGTGGAGGGACCACAGATCTACTGTAGAGAGGTGGAGAGGACCACAGACCTACTGTAGAGAGGTGGACAGACCACAGACCTACTGTGGAGAGGTGGAGGGACCATAGACCTACTGTATAGTGGTGGAGGGACTACAGACCTGCTGTATAGAGGTGGAGGGACCACAGACCTACTGTATAGAGGTGGAGGGTGGAGGGGACCACATACCTACTGTATAGAGGTGGAGGGGACCACAGACCTACTGTATAGAGGTGGAGGGTGGAGGGGACCACATACCTACTGTATAGAGGTGGAGGGGACCACAGACCTACTGTATAGAGGTGGAGGGTGGAGGGGACCACATACCTACTGTATAGAGGTGGAGGGGACCACAGACCTACTGTAGAGAGGTGGAGGGGACCACAGACCTACTGTGGAGAGGTGGAGGGGACCACAGACCTACTGTAGAGAGGTGGAGGGGACCACAGACCTACTGTAGAGAGGTGGAGGGGACTACAGACCTACTGTGGAGAGGTGGAGGGGACCATAGACCTACTGTATAGTGGTGGAGGGGACTACAGACCTGCTGTATAGAGGTGGAGGGGACCACAGACCTACTGTAGAGAGGTGGAGGGACCATGAGACCTACTGTATAGTGGTGGAGGGACTACAGACCTGCTGTATAGAGGTGGAGGGACCACAGACCTACTGTAGAGAGGTGGAGGGGACCATAGACCTACTGTATAGTGGTGGAGGGGACTACAGACCTGCTGTATAGAGGTGGAGGGGACCACAGATCTACTGTAGAGAGGTGGAGGGGACCACAGACCTACTGTAGAGAGGTGGACGGGACCACAGACCTACTGTGGAGAGGTGGAGGGGACCATAGACCTACTGTATAGTGGTGGAGGGGACTACAGACCTGCTGTATAGAGGTGGAGGGGACCACAGACCTACTGTATAGAGGTGGAGGGTGGAGGGGACCACATACCTACTGTATAGAGGTGGAGGGGACCACAGACCTACTGTATAGAGGTGGAGGGTGGAGGGGACCACATACCTACTGTATAGAGGTGGAGGGGACCACAGACCTACTGTATAGAGGTGGAGGGGACCACAGACCTACTGTAGAGAGGTGGAGGGGACCATAGACCTACTGTATAGTGGTGGAGGGGACTACAGACCTGCTGTATAGAGGTGGAGGGGACCACAGATCTACTGTAGAGAGGTGGAGGGGACCACAGACCTACTGTAGAGAGGTGGACGGGACCACAGACCTACTGTGGAGAGGTGGAGGGGACCATAGACCTACTGTATAGTGGTGGAGGGGACTACAGACCTGCTGTATAGAGGTGGAGGGGACCACAGACCTACTGTATAGAGGTGGAGGGTGGAGGGGGCCACATACCTACTGTATAGAGGTGGAGGGGACCACAGACCTACTGTATAGAGGTGGAGGGTGGAGGGGACCACATACCTACTGTATAGAGGTGGAGGGGACCACAGACCTACTGTATAGAGGTGGAGGGTGGAGGGGACCACATACCTACTGTATAGAGGTGGAGGGGACCACAGACCTACTGTATAGAGGTGGAGGGGACCACAGACCTACTGTAAAGAGGTGGAGGGGACCACAGACCTACTGTAGAGAGGTGGAGGGTGGAGGGGACCACAGACCTACTGTATAGAGGTGGAGGGGACCACAGACCTACTGTAAAGAGGTGGAGGGGACCACAGACCTACTGTGGAGAGGTGGAGGGGACCACAGACCTACTGTAGAGAGGTGGAGGGGACCACAGACCTACTGTAGAGAGGTGGAGGGGACCACAGACCTACTGTAGAGAGGTGGAGGGGATGGATGTGTGTGTGTGTGTGTGTGTGTGTGTGTGTTCCTGTCTGTCCTCCCCCTCCTCCTCATTCAAACCCCCGGAGTCATGACCTGTAGGCACACGCTGTGTGCGTAGGGGTGCGTGTAACAATGTTATAGACCTTGAAATGCTCGTAGGTTTACAGTAATGGTCATTTACAGTTAGGGTAATTTACAGTAAGTTGATTCGCTGTAAGCGTGGTACAACTCAGGAATAGGGTGATTTTGTTGCTGTTGGATATTTAATGAATGCTCTCCAAACATGTTATTGTCTGCTCAGCATTCTACAATTATTCCATTCCAATTATTTCCTACTGTACCATTTTCAGAAAATAGTAACCTAGATTGTGCCCTTGGGAAACATTGAAAGTGATAAACCAACTTAATGTAGGTCACAAAAATGATCATATCATCATTTACATACGTTTAAAGTCATAGTTGTATGTAATTTAATCTCAAAAACAGCCATTCAAAATGCAGTGTTTTCCCAATAAGACACAGTTTGTTTACACCTGCAGTAATATATTTCATTCCTCATTTAGAGAGCAAATGTCAAATAAGATCCCTACAGATAGTAAATACTGAGACAAACACCTCTCTCTCTCTCTCTCTCTCTCTCTCTCTCTCTCTCTCTCTCTCTCTCTCTCTCTCTCTCTCTCTCTCTCTCTCTCTCTCTCTCGGCATTGGAAACATATGTTAACATTGCCAAACAAGTGAAATAGATAATAAACAAAGGTGAAATAAACAATAAAAAATGTACAGTAAACATTACACTCACAAAAGTTCCAAAAGAATAAAGACATTTCAAATGTCATATTACGTCTATATACAGTGTCACAAATGTTGCTGCTGTGGTGGCACACTGTGGTATTTCACCCAATTGATATGGGAGTTTATTATATAAGTGCAGCTCAGTTTCCACCTCATTTTGTGGGCAGTGCGCATATAGCCTGTCTTCTCTTGAGAGCCAGGTCTGCCTACGGCGGCCTCTCTCAATAGCAAGGCTATGCTCACTGAGTCTGCACATAGTCAAAGCTTTCCTTAATTGTGGGTCAGTCACAGTGGTCAGGTAGTTTTTTTTTTTTTGCAGAAGAACTCATGAGCACATGAGCTCACTCTCTCTCTCTCACCCTCTCTCTCAGTTCTAGAGATCCTATGTGATTATCAAACAGAGTCCTTTCTTTTAAGACTACTGGTATCACTGACATGTACGGTGCATTCAGGAAGTATTCAGACCCCTTGACTTTTTCTATTTTTTTTTTTACATTACAACCTTATTCTAAAATTGATTAAATTGCTTTTTTCCCTGGTCAATCTACACACATTACCCCATAATGACAAAGCAAAAACAGTTTTTTAGAAATGCTTGCATATTGATTAAAAATAAAAAACTGAAATATCACATATTCTTCTCTGCAGATCCTCTCAAGTTCTGTCAGGTTGGATGGGGAGCGTCGCTGCACAGCTATTTTCAGGTCTCTCCAGAGATGTTAGATCGGGTTAAAGTTCGGGCTCTGGCTGGACAACTGAAGGACATTCAGAGACTTATCCCGAAGCCACTCCTACATTGTCTTGGCTGTGTGTTTAGGGTCGTTGTCCTGTTGTAAGGTTTACCTTTGCCCCAGTCTGAGGTCCTGAGCACTCTGGAGCAGGTTTTCATCAAGGATATCTCTGTACTTTGCTCTGTTCATCTTTCCCTCAATCCTGACTAGTCTCCCAGTCCCTGCTGCTGAAAAACATCCCCACAGAATGATGCTGCCACCACCATGCTTCACCGTAGGGATGGTGCCAGGTTTCCTCCAGATGTGACGCTTGGTATTCAGGCCAAAGAGTTCAATCTTGGTTTCATCAGACCAGATAATCTTGTTCGTCATGGTCTGAGAGTCCTTTAGGTTACTTTTGGCTGTCCTGTGCCTTTTACTGAGGAGTGGCTTCCGTCTCACCGCTCTACCATAAAGGCCTGAATGGTGGAGTGCTGCAGAGATGATTGTCCTTCTGGAAGGTTCTTCCATCTCCACAGAGGAACTCTGGAGCTCTGTCAGAGTGACCATTGGGTTCTTGGTCACCTCCCTGACCAAGGCCCTTCTCCCGCAATTTGCTCAGTTTCGCAGGTGGCCAGCTCTAGGAAGAGACTTGGTGGTTCCAAACTTCTTACATTTAAGAATGATGGAGGCCACTGTGTTCTTGGGGACCTTTAACGCTGCAGAAATTGTTTGGTACCCTTTCCCAGGTCTGTGTCTCGACACAATCCTGTCTCAGAGCTCTACAGACAATTCCTTTGACCTAATGGCTTGGGTTTTGCTCTGGGCCCTTATATAGACAGGTGTGTGCCTTTCCAAATCATGTCCAATCAATTGAATTTACCACAGGTGGACTCCAGTCAAGTTGTAGAAACATCTCAAGGATGATCAATGGAAACAGGATGCACCTGAGCTCAATTTCGAGTCTCACAGCAAAGTGTCTGAATACTTATGTAAATAAGGTATTTCAGTTTTTTATTTTCAATAAATTTGCTAAAAACAAAATGTACGTGTTTTCGCTTTGTCATTATGGGGTCTGTTCAAATAAACCTACCATTAAAATTATAGACTGATCATTTCTTTGTCAGTGGGCAAACGTACAAAATCAGCAGGGGATCAAATACTTTTTTAGTGACACTAGGGTCGCAGTTTAAGGAGACTTTTGCTGATTTCAAATTAAATTATAAATACACAGGGACTCATTCCCATTCACTTTTGCGAAATCATCTAATTTGTTAGTGCTTATTACACTGCCTAAGCAGCATAAATATGTTTTTAATAGGTACGGTTGTAATGTTGGCAAGGGCATCTGAAGCCAGTCAGCGACAGCATATGGAAACACCTCAATTTGTCTTAGTATCTGCCTAGTGCTGTGGCACTTGGATTCCATTTATATGCCTGTGATAATTGTAGGTGTCAACTTCCACTCTAAGCAATTTGCCAGAACATATTATATCAAATGAACATGTCAAATACTGCCTGTCTTTAGAGGTTATGTCTAATTCTTGAGTGGACCAACCTGTGTAATTACAGTTTTTCTCAATTGTTTACACACAAATACTGGTACTTGAGACACAATGACCACAACATGTAACTCATGCACAAACCCCCTGAACCAATTCTGCTAAACTACAAGCACAGTTCCTGCTTTACACTCAAATTGCAGTTCTAAAACACACTTTTTTCAAAACACTACACACAATTCTTTGCATTTGGCACAATTTTCATGCAGAAAATCTCTTGTTTTCACAATGAACACACTGCCATTCAAATATGCACACTGACTCATCACATGGGCAAACACCCGTCACACAGTTTTACAATTATCAATCAGAGCTTTAGCATAAAAGGGCAACAGGTGAGCTCTTCTGTTTTGGAGCAATGGATGCCAACATTGGAAACAGAGGCAGAGCCAGAGGAGTGAGAGTAAGAGGAGTAGGACGGGGAGGACAAGGACGAGGGCGAGGAAGGCCAAGGACCGTAATCTCTGATGAGATCCGAGCCACTTTGGTTGATCATGTGGTCAACCATGGTCTAACAATGAGGAGGCTGGGCAAAGAGTACAGCCAAATTTGAGCAGGTACACTGTAGCATCCATCATCCGGACTTTCCGAAATGAGAATAGGTAAGAAATCTACTCTCACTAGAAAATTGCAGTACTGCATATCAATACAGTACTCAATGAGTACAGTAGTACAGTATTGCCTGTGGACTGTTCTGTAGGACTGTAAAAATAAAGTATGTTTCAAGTATTTGGGAAATGTATTCCTACTTTGTATTTACAGTATTTTACTATTTGTTTGGCAGAACTGAAAGATTACCAACACAAGGTGGTCGGGAACGTGTTCTGTCTCCTGAACAGGAAACTGAAATCATGAACATGGTCCTAGAAAATAACGCCATAACATTACGGCAAATACAAAGAAAAATAATAGAAAACAATGAGATATTTCAAAATATTGATAGGGTAAGCTTATCAACACTGGACCGTGTCTTGCAGAAATAATCTCAGGATGAAGCAGGTCTACAGGGTGCCATTTGAACGCAATTCAGAAAGAGTCAAAGAATTGCGATATAACTATGTGCAAGTGAGTCCTATACAAACCCACAATTGATGCATACTCTCAACACTGTATAAATGATACATATTTCAGTATTGCAATCATAATGATTGTGCTTCACAATAGTGACCACTCCATGTCTATTTCTGATATTGTCATGTGTGTTTCAGAGAGTCCTTGAGCTAGAGGTGGCTGCAGTGGAGCACCAGTTCATCTTCATTGATGAGGTTGGATTCAACCTCACAAAAAGACGAAAGAGGGGAAGGAATATCATCGGCCAGCGTGCCATTGTTCAAGTCCCTGGCCGGCGCGGAGGGAACATCACAATGTGTGCAGCGATTACCCACCACGGCGTCATCCATCACCATGCTAAAATGTAAAATGGCCTAAAATGTAACAAGTGCCCAGAAACCTCACATGTCAAGTAGCTGAGTTTTCACAGCAGAGATAAACCTCACATGTCAAGTGGCTGAGTCTTCACAGCAGAGTCAAACCTCACATGTCAAGTGGCTGAGTCTTCACAGCAGAGATAAACCTCACATGTCAAGTGTCTGAGTCTTCACAGCAGAGTCAAACCTCACATGTCAAGTGGCTGAGTCTTCACAGCAGAGTCTAACCTCACATGTCAAGTGGCTGTCTTCACAGCAGATACAAACCTCCCATGTCAAGTGACTGAGTCTTCAGAGTAGACACGAGAACAACCAGTCGGAATCTTAATTGGGTGCACTATTTATTTTGGCCACCAGCGCCTTGACAACCAAGCTCACTTGGGTCTGGCCCGGGTCTGGCCTGGGGATGGTGGAGAGAACAGGGTGGAGGGTGGAGAGAACAGGTGGAGGGTGGAGAGAACAGGGTGAAGGGTGGAGAGAACAGGGTGGAGGGTGGAGAGTACAGGTGGAGGGTGGAGAGAACAGGTGGAGGGTGGAGAGAACAGGGTGGATGACGGAAAGAACAGGGTGGAGGGTGGAGAGAACAGGGTGGAGGGTGGAGAGAACAGGGTGGAGGTGGAGAGAACAGGGTGGGGGTGGAAAGAACAGGGTGGAGGGTGGAGAGAACAGGGTGAAGGTGGAAATTTGGCTCAATGACCTTTTAAGCCCCATTTATACTTAGTTCTAACATGCATCCTTTGTGCTGATCTTGTCCACATTCTGATTGAGCCACATTTTCAGACAGGTGTAGACAATTAAAAGATACATTGTGATTTGATTGTGATCAGATCTTCCTGACTACCTCTGGAGGTAGTCAGGCACGTATTGTGTCTGGATATCTTACAAGTGTAGACGGATCTGGACAGAGAAACCCTTTAAATCATCATTATCTCACCTTCTAAAATCATTGACAGGTGGCACCATTGACTTATGGCATCAATATATATAATATGTAAAATAAACATATATATATATATATATAATATATTATTATTATTTATAAAGAATAGCTATCAAATAATTTGCAGGAAATATGGTCACAATGTGTACAAAGTGGATGAATATGAGACACATATTAATACCATGTGTAGATATATTTCAGAAAATGTGGGCGCAATCAAAGTGTGGACAAGATCAGGACAAAGGACGCATGTTAGCGGCAGGTAAAAACAAGGCTTTAGAAAGAATACTGCTGAGTGACTCGGTCCAGTTGTCATTACTGTTGTTAGGGATGTGGACAAGGTCCCCTTCTCCGAGTAGTACTTAAAATATAACGTGTAGGAGATAACATATTACATCAAAGAGGTTTTCATTTCTTTGAGTTTGAGTACATTTTTATGTTTACAGGGACAGTGCACATTAATTAACATTTTAATAAAAGTGTTGGTTTTAGCCAGAAGTCCCTGGGAATATTAAATCAGTATTGGAGATTATTTTAGCACTGGAAAAAGTTATTTATATTTCCAACATTTCAGTTTACAATACATGTAAATACATAGTCAGTTTTTACATTTAAATGTCAGTAGAAAAATTTGAACATCTTTTTTATAAGGTGTAATTAATCAGTTTGTGCTCTCTTGTTCCGAGTTCTTAGTCCATCAAAGCAACGGCAGCTAAGGATAACATCATTTTGCCGTCCAATCAATATGGAGAGACTGCAGTCTGTCAATTAAAGCTGCTAGTCAACTAATCCCCAAGGGCATTGTGGGAGTTTGGAGGGAATAAAGGAAGAAAAAGCGAAACGCTTTAATGCCGTCTAATGACGTTACCAAACGAATAGCCCCATACCGATGGGAACAAGCTAATCCAACCCTGGTCCTTTTCTAGTGGTCGTGTTCAAACCAGCCGCCTCCCCTCCTACTCCTTAACCCCTTATGGAGAGTCGCCTACCCTCCAACTCCTAAACTAAACCGCTCATGGTGAGTACACACAATAGGCACCTGCAGGAGCCCCCTGTCAGCCCCGACTCTCACAACAGCTCACTCCTTTACTGGGCCGTGACAGGGGGCTCAGGGTGTTATTTTCATCAATTAGTAAAAACTTGTATTGGTCACTTCCTCTCTGCCCTGAAGGTGAGTGGAACATTCCTGTATTCATAGTGTCATTAGCAGAGTTATCAATGCCAACAAAGCTTCAGTCTATTAGTAGATCGTTAAAGACATCTGTTATAATAATATAACTAAAGGGAGGTCAGTGGAATGGGACATCTTTACTATCCTATCGAGTGATTACAACGTGGACTCATTATCAACACCTCCAGCCACCATTTCCAGTATACTGAATTACACATTAACTCACTATATTCATTTCATGTCACTGACAGCGTGTACTGTCTAGCTTGAACACAGACAGTTAAATAGACAGAGTGAAGCAGGCTCTCAAGAGTCCCCCCCCTATCCCATTCAGTCCAAGCTATAGCAGTAGCCCTCATTAGCAGCTAGCCATTATAACCCTGAAAAGAGACAGAGATGAAGGCTTTGATTGAACTTTTCCTCTCATTTCCTCTCCAGTGTTTAACTCCATTTCTTTCGTGGCATTAGGGACAATCTGGGTGGAGTGGTGGGGATGATTGGTTAGGATGAATTAAAGGAGGGTATTACTTACATTTACGTTTTAGTCATTTAGCGGACACTCTTATCCAGAGTGACAGGAGCAATTAAAGGGTTAAGTGCCTTGTTCAAGGGCACATCGACAGATTTTTCACTTAGGGATTTGAACCAGTAACCTTTCACACATGCATATTAATGAACACTTGTGCATGTGTCAAATAGGACAGATATAAGCACCCACCAAATTATTATAATTATCCTTATCGTTACTGGCCCAATGCTCTTAACCGCTAGGCTACCTGCCGAGGCAACATACCACCACGTACTAATGCCGCAACTATATGCCAAAATGTTCCTAGTATTTTAACATGAATACTTTGTGGTGTGACCAGAACAATGCATAAACCATGTGTGTCGGATAATATTCAGTTGATTTCATATGCTGGCAGTGTCATAAGCACCATATCTGGACCCTTTTAACAATGAGATCTGTATGTTGTCCACTTTACAATGTCACACATGCTGGACTTCCAAGGATGACTGTTTTCTTCTGTCCCTCTACTTTTGGGATTACAGTTGGATGAGCAGTTGCCACTTAACTTGTCTGTGGAGACTCCTTTATTTCAGAAAGTCGTTGAAGAGTGGCTTGTCCCTCCGTGCCAAGAAAAGCTCTCGCAGCGAAGAAAAGAGAGACAGATGGCTATTCCATTTAAAAACAGTGGCTCAGCGCACAGCGCTCCTCTAGACTCTGTAGATACTCTGCCGTTCAGTTTGCTAGAAGTCACGAGAAAGCAGATGCCGGTGCATATGGTTTTCTTCAAATGATCCGCTTCACTGGTGGGATGGATAGACACTTCAAAACAAAGTTGTTATTGTTTTTTTCTTCCCCAGCAGTCTAGTCTGCGATCTGTTCCGTCTGTGATCCAGGACCCAAGGGTCAGGTATCTTTTGATTTGGTAGAAGTGGTCTAATGTTAGGTACTAATAGTGTTTGAGCGGGTGGATGGGTGATACAAGGAACAGGCAGTCCCATTAAAAAAGCAATTAGTGAAGGGGGAAGTGGGTGGATCACATCCCTACGGAACACGGGAACAGTACTGAACACTGGGGACACTACAGAACACTGGGAACACTACAGAACACTGGGGAACACTACGGAACACTAGGAACACTATGGAACACTGGGAACACTACGGAACACTACGGAACACTGGGAACATTATGGAACACTACGGAACACTACGGAACACTGGGAACACTGGGAACACTACGGAACACTGGGAATACTATATAACACTGGGGAACACTTGAAACACTGGGGAACATTATGGAACACTGGGGAACATTATGGAACACTGGGAACACTATGGAACAATGGGAATACTACAGAACATTGGGGAACACTACCAAACACTGAGAACACCACGGAACACTGAGAACACTACACTGGGGAACACTATGCAACACTCGGAACACTATGGATCACTGGGAACACTACAGAATGCTTGGGAACACTATGGAACACTGGGAACACCACGGAAAACTGGGAACACTACGGAACGCTGGGGAACACTACGGAACACTGGGGACACTACGGAATGCTTGGGAACACTATGGAACACTGGGAACACTACGGAAAACTGGGAACACCACGGAACGCTGGGAAACACTACGGAACACTGGGAACACTACGGAACACTGGGAACACTACGAAACACTGGGAACATTACAGAACACTGGGAACACTACGGAACACTGGGAAAACTGGGAACACTACAGAACACTGGAAACACTGGGAATACTACACTTGGAACACTACGGAAAACTGGGGAACACTACGGAACACTGGGGAACTCTATGGAACACTGGGGAACACTACAGAACACTGGGGACACTGGGAACACTATGGAACACTATGGAACACTATGGAACACTATGGAAAACTGGGGGCACTACGGAACACTGGGGAACACTACGGAACACTGGGAACACTACGTAAAACTGGGGAAATTACAGAACAATGGGAACACTATGGAAAACTGGGAACACTATGGAACACTGGGAACACTACGGAACACTGGGAACACTAGGGAACGCTGGGAACACTACGGAACACTGGGGAACATTACGGAACACAAGGAACACTATGGGGCACTGGGAACACTACAGAACCCTGGGGATCACTACAGAACACTGGGGAACATTATGGAATACTGGGAACACTACAAAACACTAGGACACAATGGAACACTGGGAACACTACAGAACACTGGGAACACTACAGAACACTGGGAACACTACGGAACACTGGGAACACTAAGGAACACTGGAAACACTACAGAACCCTGGGGAACACTACAGAACGCTGGGGAACATTATGGAACACTGGGGAACATTATGGAACATCATGGAACACTGGGGAACACTACGGAACACTGGGAACACTATGGAACACTGGGAACACTACAGAACACTGGGAACACTACAGAACACTGGGAACACTACGGAACACTGGGAACACTAAGGAACACTGGAAACACTACAGAACACTGGGGAACATTATGGAACACTGGGGAACATTATGGAACATTATGGAACACTGGGGAACACTACGGAACACTGGGAACACTACGGAACACTGGGAACACTATGGAACACTGGGAACACTACAGAACACCGAGGAACATTGTGGAACACTGGGAACACTATGGAACACTGGGAACACTATGGAACACTGGCAACACTACATAACACTAGAGAACATTATGGAACACTGGGAACACTATGGAACACTGGGGAACATTATGGAACACTGGGACACCACAGAACACTGGGGAACATTATGGAACAATTCGAACGTTACAGAACACTGGGAACACTACGGAACACTACAGAACACAGGGGAGCATTATGGAACACTGGGAACACTACAGAACACTGGGAACACTACAGAACACTGGGGAACATTATGAAACACTGGGAATGCTACAGAACATTGGGAACACTGGGAACACTACAGAACACTGGGGAACATTATGGAACACTGGGAATGCTACAGAACATTGGGAACTCTGGGAACACTACAGAACACTGGGGAACACTATGGTACACTCTCATTAGGACCCAATCTGAGAATTCAGCCAATCAATCTTTTGTATTGTCAGCTTCCCCCAAAAAACAGTATTCTGCTATTCAGACTCCTGGTCTCTTCCATTGAACCCTTCATAAGGCCTAAACAATATGATCAGGCTGACTTTGTAAATTATATCAGCTTGTCCCTGAAAGTGGATCATCCTATCAACTGGCTTAATAAAACATTGCACAAACATTGATATCCTGTTTTTTATTTTTGTAAGTTTATTTGCCTTGTTGAATTATGGGGTTTAAATGAGTTTATTTTCACAGTGAAAGTTTTGTTTGTTGCTACCAGAGTTTTATTACCCACAAGAGGGGTAGGAAGAAAAAATATGGGGGAGAAAAGAAGAATCTAAATCAGTCATCAGGCAAAATATTATCATTTGCAATGAACAGCGGGATCTGGGCGTTGGGTGGTGATTGAAGGGAGCATGGTACAAATACCTTCCTGTCCCTGCTAGAGGTGCCAAGCCCTGGGGTGGTGGAGGAGGGTGGAGGGGGGTGGGGGGTGGGGGGTGTGGTGGAGCTCTGCAGCAGGCAGACTCCTCCAATGGAAGGCCCTGAGCAAGTAATCTGTGGTGACAACAAGATACCTTCATTATCAGCTACTAACACTCCCCTCACAGCTTCTCTTCATCACACACATACACACACCTCTTCATCACAAACACACACACACACACACACACACACACCTTCTCTTCATCAGCAGGCCTGGCCAGCAGCTGAGGTGCCAAAGCTGAGCGGGCTGGGCGGTCACTGCTGCTGCACGGCACTCTGGGTAGTGGGCACTCCTCCTGGTACCCACACCCACACACACCTCCTGCAGTCCCAGGTGCTGACGATCACATGCTGGTATTGGTAGCATGGTAAGTACTGTAGGTGGCTATATTTTAGACAGTCAGGGAAATTTGTAGATCTAGAACTGGTACATAGTTATAAGGTAACTGTTCCTGAACCAAAGCTGCATTGAGTCTCTACAGGACACATCAGTCAGACAGGACGTCCTAGAGCATACTGTGAGAAGGTGTTTTGGATAGACACTTCAAAAGTCAATGTTCTGCACTTTCACCATGTAGACACAAGAAAGAGATCTGTGTGTGTTTGCGTGTGTGTGTGTGTGAGAGGGATGGACTAGCATCACAGGTGTGTGTGAAAGACAGACAGACAGAAACAGAGAGAGAGAGAGAGAGAGAGAGAGAGAGAGAGAGAGAGAGAGAGAGACAGACAGACAGACATACTTGCGTGTTCTGTGTGTCTGGAGGTGTTGTGTGTGAGAGAAGAGGTGTGCGGTAGAGGGGTGCTTCCGGTAGAGGTGTGCTGTGCTGTGTTTGGCCCCTAGTGTGAGTAATGTAGTTGCTGTGTTTGGCCCCTAGTGTGAGTAATGTGTGCTGTGTTTGGCCCCTAGTGTGAGTAATGTGTGCTGTGTTTGGCCCCAGGTGTGAGTAATGTGTGCTATGTTTGGCCCCTAGTGTGAGTAAATTGTGCTGTGTTTGGCCCCTAGTGTGAATAATGTGTGCTGTGTTTGGCCCCTAGTGTGAATAATGTGTGCTGTGTTTGGCTCCTAGTGTGAGTAATGTGTGCTGTTTGTCTGTCCATCCAGCACCTGAGCTGCCTGCCAGCTGCACCCCTGAGACGGGACAGCTAGGAGGACCAGCTGCACCCCTGAGATGGGACAGCTAGGAGGACCAGGTGCACCCCTGAGACGGGACAGCTAGGGGGACCAGCTAGGGGACAGCCAGGGGGACCAGCTAGGGGACAGCTAGGGGGAGCAGCTGCACCCCTGAGATGGGACAGCTAGGAGGACCAGGTAGGGGACACCAAGGGGGACCAGCTAGAGGACAGCTAGGGGGACCATGGCTAGGGTTAGGGTTGGTGTTAGGGTAATGGCTAGGGTTGGTGTTAGAGTTAGGGTAATGGCTAAGGTTGGTGTTAGAGTTAGGGTAATGGCTAGGGTTGGTGTTAGGGTAATGGCTAGGGATAGGGTTGGTGTTAGGGTTAGGGTAATGGCTAGGGATAGGGTTGGTGTTAGTGTAATGGCTAGGGTTAGGGTTGAGCCGGGGTTTGGACATGGAGTTAGGGTTACTAAAGTAATTTACAGCTTTAGAGCTTTAGATGTTGATATGACCTTCGATCATAAGTACAAATAGTTTTATTGAATAAAGTAAATACGTTTTTTACAGAAGTTCATTTAGTTTTGTTTTAGGTGTGATTCTAATGAATCCCCAATAATGTGCATGGCTTGTTGTAATATTATGTCATACATACATTTGTCATAGTATTTACACTGTTCTGTACCGAAGGGAGATGTTGATTGGCTGTCAACAACATTTCACTCACTTCTTTTCTATAACACACAATTCTTAACAGTCTAATTAACTCAATGTGCTACAGGGCTAACTGAGAACAAGTTGCAATATTTCAATACATTAACTATAAATTACCATAAACAATACACTAATAAAACACATCTTAAAGTGTCCCAGCATGCGGCCCAAATGGCATCCTATTCCCTACATAGTGCACTTCTTTTGACCAGGACCCTATGAATATAGTGCCATTTGGGACGCAGGGCAGATCCCGGGTTGGCTCATTATGAACAGTCAAAACTAGAGACTCTAACAGGGTTCTGTAGCGTCAGGCAAGGACAGGCACTGTCACAGAGCATGTATTACTGAGACTTTCCTCAACTGAACCGGGGGAAGAAACCTGAATCACAGACTGATACTCTGTTCATTAGGAATCAGTGTCAATAACACCTGAGAGAAACTTGTTTTTTTTTAGCTACTGGTAAATGTATTCTCAAAATTAATGTTTGATCGCTGCCAATTAACACCTTACTACAGCTAGAAATGTTGAATTTCCAGACTGCACCCTAATAAAAATAACAAGGCTATAAAGTAGAGCATTAGGATGATATTTTCTATAGACCTTACAAATACTTCAATCTTCTTGAACAGGCAAAAATGACAGACAAGACAAGCAGGTAATTGCTCACATACCATCTCATCATACATTCTTACATTACTATCAACAGATGATTACATACTGTAGGTTAGAATGACAAGTGACACGTCTGTCTCCCCTCTGAGAGTGGGACAAGAAGTCTGAGAAAGGGTAGAGAGACTTGTCTTTGCATGCCATCTGTCCCTGACTCCTCGTCTCTGACGCTTGGTCTAATTACTGCTTCTCTCTGGCTAATGCTGCCTCATTAAACGGGGGGGAGCATGTGCAATCCACACAACGCGCAGCACTAAGAACGCTAGCTGGAACCATAATGGGGAGACGAAAATCTGTCTGGTGCGAAAGGCAATTCACACTGGCGCCTAAACGCTCATTTTGCTTTTTCTTCTTACTATAGCGGTCTGAAATTTGAGCATTGAGCGTCATCCAACCACAACAGACCAGTGTTCTTCCGGTGTCCTGGCTTGGCAGGTTTCTGCTCCAAGATTAGTCCTGGGACAGGAGGAGAGGGGAGGGTTGGGGTGGGGGGTTTGGTCCCACATACAGAGCCAACTACTACATAAGATCACACTGACCCTCCAGAACCAAAGACACATTTATAACCGCGAGGATTGGGAAGGGCATCAGGTATGCAATATTGTAGTGCCTGGCCAGCCGAGGTCATTACTGTTCCTGGTAACACATAAACACAACCACTGAACTATCAGCAAATCTACTGTAGGTTTTCAAACATCCGTGACACAGGATGGAAAGTTTCCTGCTGTATCCCGTCTGTTATATCCAAAATGCCTCGTTCTGTCAACAGCTCCACTAGCAACTAATTAGTGTATTTGTGTGATGCAGTGTGAGGTTTAACTTTCTTTTTGTGACTACACCATTTAGCTAAGAGACAGATGGACATGAAACTGGTATGACTAATTATTGTTTACACGTTACAACCTCATTTCTGAAATCATAATTCAATCAGCAGGTGTTTTTGAAGTGATGTTTTCAGAGGTTGTTCAAGACAATGTTGTGGCAACTGGTTAACCAGAACTCAAAAGAGCTGGAGATTGTTATCTTTCGATTCAAAAGATATCAGGCTTAGGATGGTGTGTATGAGAGCAGACAGCTATTAATATCCATATTACTCACTGAACACAGAATGTTGAGCCTCAGGTAGAACCATAGAGAATCCATTATGACATCACTAACTCCTCATAGTTATTCAAAGTTCTGGAGTCATTCAGCATTGGCTGATGGGTGAGCCAAACACAGGTATGGAAACAGAACTAAGACTGGACAGAATAATTACACAGATCTTTTCACAATTTGGAATGATGAGTTCTAAGATACTGTACACACAGTAGGGTTCCTGACCCTAACTCTAACCCTCATCCCCTGCAGGATGAGAGTTAGACAAGCCAATCTGGCAGTGACGTCAGGGTACAGTGAAATTCCTCCCTCCCACCTGGCTGTGACTGTGGGCCACTGGCCTCAGAGCTAAGGCCTTCCATGGGGGCAGCTACCCTTACGCTATCCTCCAGCTGGGGCAGAGGAGAAGAACCACCCCTGTCATCCACGATACCCTGACCCCCACACTGGAACTTTGAACTCACCTTCCCCGTGCCCTCCTCGGCCCCCCGGGATGCCACCGCCGCAGCCCTGACCCTGACCATCCACAACCGACGCTCCCTACTGGCCCTGCCTGATAAGTTCCTGGGTACTGTGAGCTTCAGGCTGGAGGATGTTGTCAAGAAGCAGGACGGGAACTAAAAGGTAAGTTGAGGAAAACTGATTTCCATTGATGTAATGTAAATATATGCCATTTAGCAGACACTTTTATCCAAAGCGACTTATAGTCATGCGTGCATACATTATTTATATATGGGTGGTCCCGGGAATGAAACCCACTGTCTTGGCATTGCAAGAGCCATAGTCTACCAACTGAGCTACAGAGGACCAGTAATATATTAAATGTAATGTACAGGATGTAAATGTACTGTATACACCCCATCTGGTGGCCTACTGTATACTGTAGAGATCATATTTCTATTGCTAATTAAAAAACACATTTAAAACTGTGATCTGTGAACTACTCACAAAATAATAGCAAGAAACACATTTCTATGGGTTTTTTTTGCAGGTGATTTGTCCTCAATTCTAAGCCGAGGAAGAAGCCAAAGAAGCGTGGGCACGTGGAAGTGTCTTTCAGGCTGTACAGAGATCCTAGCAGCCTTCCATCCCACTCCCAACCCCTCACCCAGACCCACTCCCAACCCTGCACCCTTCTCTCCCACTCCACAAGCCTCTCCCAACCCTCCAACCTTCCCTCCCACTCCCAATCCCTCACCCAGCCTCACTCCCAATCCCACTTCCAAAACTCCTCCATCTGCACGAAGAGCCACACTCAGCTGGGAGAGTGACACACACTGCTCACCACCTTCTGTTCAGGTCAGTCCTTTAAGGCAGAAACATGACAGCAGCTCTAGAATAGAATAGAACGGTGTTGGGGGTTGGTGTGTTGATTAGTGAGTGACTGGCCCTCTCCATGGTGTTGGGGGTTGGTGTGTTGAGTAGTGAGTGACTGGCCCTCTCCGTGGTGTTGGGGGTTGGTGTGTTGAGTAGTGAGTGACTGGCCCTCTCCGTGGTGTTGGGGGTTGGTGTGTTGAGTAGTGAGTGACTGGCCCTCTCCGTGGTGTTGGGGGTTGGTGTGTTGAGTAGTGAGTGACTGGCCCTCTCCGTGGTGTTGGGGGTTGGTGTGTTGAGTAGTGAGTGACTGGCCCTCTCCGTGGTGTTGGGGGTTGGTGTGTTGAGTAGTGAGTGACTGGCCCTCTCCGTGGTGTTGGGGGTTGGTGTGTTGAGTAGTGAGTGACTGGCCCTCTCCGTGGTGTTGGGGTTGGTGTGTTGAGTAGTGAGTGACTGGCCCTCTCCGGGGTGTTGGGGGTTGGTGTGTTGAGTAGTGAGTGACTGGCCCTCTCCATGGTGTTGGGGGTTGGTGTGTTGAGTAGTGAGTGACTGGCCCTCTCCATGGTGTGTGCAGCCGGTGGTAAAGCATCGGGAGCCAATCCATCCATCTTGTGGAGAGGAGAATTCTGGAGTGCTGGACTCAATTCCACCACCATCTGCACCAGCAAGCCCTCAGGAGTCAGCAGACAGCCCAGACTGCGTCACTACTGCTGGTATGATGTCCTTGTAAGGTTTTGTCTTTTTGAAAAAATTAGCTGGATCACTTTGTAATTGTATACTTCCATATAATTTGATGGGGATGAGGAGGGACAGTAGTGTAGTGTGTTGAGCAGTAAAGCTATTGAGCTCTGATGGAGGACAGAAAACAGAGAGTAGATCATCAGAATTACATACAGACAATAGACAAGTGGAAAACTCTCTCTTTCCCTTCCACCTTCTCTCTCTCTCTCTCTCTCTCTATTCTTTCCCAACCCAGATTTCAGCAATACCATCAGACCAGTATCCTATTCCCCTGCATCCATCGTCACCTGTGAGACTGGAGACCTGGAGGATGGTCCTGTATCCATAATCATCTGTGAGACCTTGAGGATGGCCAGGAGGCCAGGGAGTGTCTGCTGGAACAAGGAGGAGGACACAGTCCCCTGGAGGAGACATATACATCAGGGAACACCATTAGGACTCAGACTTCCAGTGGCTTCGAAATGTTCCTGTTCCAACATTCCCGATCCCAAGGGAGGATGAGGAGGGTCTCTTTCAGGTCCTCCTTACGTGCCAGACTGAGGCGTCTCCGCTACAGGTTGGACTCGGGGAGCGGGGAGAGGTCGAACTCTGAGACTCCCGGTCTGCTCCAGGGTGTTCTCCCGGTCGACCTCTCGACCTTACGACAGGTTCCCCAAGATAGATGTGTCAGAGAGGTCACAGGGTTTCTTGGCACGACTTTTCCCCTGTCTAGGTAGAAGAGAATGACAATAAAGAAAAACAAGCCTGACAGCACAGAATGTATCCTGCTACTTATAATACAACATTTCAGATGTACGGTGTCCATGAACGTTGGAAGAACTTTCTTTCTCTTTTCTACCAAACTTATTTTTCTTGTCCTAATTCACAGTTTGTTTGCAGCGTTTGTTATACAGAACACTTGTTTGGTTTTGGAAAAGGGGGGTGAAACAGAAAAAAAGCGACAACGTCTCCACACCTGAGGTGGCGAAGCTCTCACCTCCAGAGCGGCACCAAGTGTGACGGAGGGAGAGACAAAAGACGTATAATGAGACTGGTTTCAGCTCTGAAGCCAATAGGAGGAGAGTTTCAGAAACAGTTAAAAAGTTGTATTTCCCTCTACATTATACAACCCCCACATCTATGCAGGTGAAGTTTAGTTAGGTGTGTAGAGATATAGTTAGACAGGTAGAGGTATAGTTAGGCAGGTAGAGGTATAGTTAGTCAGGTAGAGGTATAGTTAGACAGGTAGAGGTATAGTTAGACAGGTAGAGGTATAGTTAGAAGGGTAGAGGTATAGTTAGACAGGTAGAGGTATAGTTAGACAGGTAGAGGTATAGTAGTCAGGTAGAGGTATAGTTAGTTTGGTAGAGATATAGTTAGGCAGGTGTAGTTAGGCAGGTATAGTTAGACAGGTAGAGGTATAGTTAGACAGGTAGAGGTATAGTTAGACAGGTAGAGGTATAGTTAGACAGGTAGAGGTATAGTTAGACAGGTAGAGGTATAGTTAGACAGGTAGAGGTATAGTTAGACAGGTAGAGGTATAGTTAGACAGGTAGAGGTATAGTTAGACAGGTAGAGGTATAGTTAGACAGGTAGAGGTATAGTTAGACAGGTAGAGGTATAGTTAGACGGGTAGAGGTATAGTTAGACAGGTAGAGGTATAGTTAGACAGGTAGAGGTATAGTTAGGAGGTAGAGGAGTTAGCAGGTAGATGTATAGTTAGACAGGTAGAGGTATAGTTAGACAGGTAGAGGTATAGTTAGACAGGTAGAGGTATAGTTAGACAGGTAGAGGTATAGTTAGGCAGGTAGAGGTATAGTTAGTCAGGTGAAGGTATAGTTAGTTTGGTAGAGATATAGTTAGGCGGAAGGTATAGTTAGGCAGGTAAAGGTATAGTTAGGCAGGTAGAGGTATAGTTAGGCAGGTAGAGGTATAGTTAGGCAGGTAGAAGCATAGTCAGGCAGGTAGAAGTATAGTCAGGCAGGTAGATGTATAGTTAGGCAGGTAGAGATATAGTTAGACAGGTAGAGGTATAGTTAGACAGGTAGAGGTATAGTTAGGCAGGTAGAGGTATAGTTAGACAGGTAGAGGTATAGTTATAGGTTAGACAGGTAGAGGTATAGTTAGACAGGTAGAGGTATAGTTAGACAGGTAGAGGTATAGTTAGACAGGTAGAGGTATAGTTAGACAGGTAGAGGTATAGTTGGTAGAGGTATAGTTAGACAGGTAGAGGTATAGTTAGACAGGTAGAGGTATAGTTAGGCAGGTAGAGGTATAGTTAGACAGGTAGAGGTATAGTTAGGCAGGTAGAGGTATAGTTAGGCAGGTAGAGGTAGAGGTATAGACAGGGGAAGGTATAGTCAGGCAGGTAGAGGTATAGTTAGACAGGTAGAGGTATAGTTAGACAGGTAGAGGTATAGTTAGGCAGGTAGATGTATAGTTAGACAGGTAGAGGTATAGTTAGACAGGTAGAGGTATAGTTAGACAGGTAGAAGTATAGTTAGACAGGTCGAGGTATAGTTAGGCAGGTAGAGGTATAGTTAGTCAGGTGAAGGTATAGTTAGTCAGGTAGAGGTATAGTTAGGCAGGTTAAAGTATAGTTAGGCAGGGAGAGGTATAGTTGGGCAGGTAAAGGTATAGTTAGACAGGTAGAGGTATAGTTAGACAGGTAGAGGTATAGTTAGACAGGTAGAGGTATAGTTAGGCAGGTAGAGGTATAGTTAGGCAGGTAGAGGTATAGTTAGACAGGTAGAGGTATAGTTAGGCAGGTAGAGGTATAGTTAGACAGGTAGAGGTATAGTTAGACAAGTAGAGGTATAGTTAGACAGGTAGAGGTATAGTTAGACAGGTAGAGGTATAGTTAAGCAGGTAGAGGTATAGTTAGGCAGGTAGAGGTATAGTTAAGCAGGTAGAGGTATAGTTACACAGGTAGAGGTATAGTTAGACAGGTAGAGGTATAGTTAGGCAGGTAGAAGTATAGTCAGGCAGGTAGATGTATAGCTAGACAGGGGAAGGTATAGTCAGGCAGGTAGAGGTATAGTTAGACAGGTAGAGGTATAGTTAGACAGGTAGAGGTATAGTTAGGCAGGTAGATGTATAGTTAGACAGGTAGAGGTATAGTTAGACAGGTAGAGGTATAGTTAGACAGGTAGAAGTATAGTTAGACAGGTCGAGGTATAGTTAGGCAGGTAGAGGTATAGTTAGTCAGGTGAAGGTATAGTTAGTCAGGTAGAGGTATAGTTAGGCAGGTTAAAGTATAGTTAGGCAGGGAGAGGTATAGTTGGGCAGGTAAAGGTATAGTTAGACAGGTAGAGGTATAGTTAGACAGGTAGAGGTATAGTTAGACAGGTAGAGGTATAGTTAGGCAGGTAGAGGTATAGTTAGGCAGGTAGAGGTATAGTTAGACAGGTAGAGGTATAGTTAGACAGGTAGAGGTATAGTTAGACAGGTAGAGGTATAGTTAGACAGGTAGAGGTATAGTTAGACAAGTAGAGGTATAGTTAGACAGGTAGAGATATAGTTAGGCAGGTAGAGGTATAGTTAGACAGGTAGAGGTATAGTTAGGCAGGTAGAAGTATAGTTAGACAGGTAGAGGTATAGTTAGACAGGTAGAGGTATAGTTAGACAGGTAGAGGTATAGTTAAGCAGGTAGAGGTATAGTTAGACAAGTAGAGGTATAGTTAGACAGGTAGAAGTATAGTTAGACAGGTGAAGGTATAGTTAGGCAGGTAGAGGTATAGTTACACAGGTAGAGGTATAGTTAGACAGGTAGAGGTATAGTTAGGCAGGTAGAAGTATAGTCAGGCAGGTAGATGTATAGCTAGACAGGGGAAGGTATAGTCAGGCAGGTAGTGGTATAGTTAGACAGGTAGAGGTATAGTTAGACAGATAGAGGTATAGTTAAGCAGGTAGATGTATAGTTAGACAGGTAGATGTATAGTTAGACAGGTAGATGTATAGTTAGGCAGGTAGAGGTATAGTTAAGCAGGCAGATGTATAGTTAGACAGGTAGAGATATAGTTAAGCAGGTAGAGGTTTAGTTAGACAGGTAGAGGTATAGTTAGACAGGTAGAGGTATAGTTAGATAGGTAGAGGTATAGTTAGGCAGGTAGAGGTATAGTTAGACAAGTAGAGGTATAGTTAGACAGGTAGAGGTTTAGTTAGGCAGGTAGAGGTATAGTTAAGCAGGCAGATGTATAGTTAGACAGGTAGAGATATAGTTAAGCAGGTAGAGGTTTAGTTAGACAGGTAGAGGTATAGTTAGACAGGTAGAGGTATAGTTAGATAGGTAGAGGTATAGTTAGGCAGGTAGAGGTATAGTTAGACAAGTAGAGGTATAGTTAGACAGGTAGAGGTTTAGTTAGGCAGGTAGAGGTATAGTTAGGCAGGTAGAGGTATAGTTAGACAAGTAGAGGTATAGTTAAGCAGGTAGATGTATAGTTAGGCAGGTAGAGGTATAGTTAAGCAGGTAGAGGTATAGTTAGGCAGGTAGATGTATAGTTAGACAGGTAGATGTATAGTTAGACAGGTAGAGGTATAGTTAGGCAGATAGAGGTATAGTTAAGCAGGTAGAGGTATAGTTAGGCAGGTGAAGGTAAAGGTAAGCAGGTGAAGCTATAGTTATGCAGGTAGAGGTAGAGGGTATAGTTAGACAGGTGAAAGTATAGTTAGGCAGGTGAAGGTATAGTTAGGCAGGTAGATGTATACTTACGCAGGTGAAGGTGTAGTTAGGCAGGTAAAGGTATAGTTAGTTAAGTGAAGGTATAGTTAGACAGGTGAAGGTATAGTTAGTCAGGTGAAGGTATAGTTGGCTAGGTAGTGGTATACTAAGGAGGTGAAGGCTTGGAAGTTAATTAGGCAGGTAGATGTATAGGTAGGCAAGTGAAGGTATAGTTAGGCAGGTGAAGAGATATAGTTAGGCAGCTGAAGGTATAGTTAGGCAGGTGAAGGTATAATTAGTTAGGTAGAGGTGTAGTTAGGTAGGTAGCTGTATAGTTAGGTAGGTGGGGTTATTGTTAGGCAGGTGAAAGTATAGTTAGGCAGGTAGAGGTATAGTTAGTCAGGTAGAGGTATAGTTAGGCAGGTAGAGGTATAGTTAGGCAGGTAGAGGTATAGTTAGGCAGGTAGAAGGTATAGTTAGGCAGGTGAAGGTATAGTTAGACAGGTAAGTATAGTTAGTTAAGTAGAGGTATAGTTAGGTAGGTGCAGGTATAGTTAGGCAGGTAAGAGATATAGTTAGGCCTGTGAATGTATAGTTAGTCAGGTGAAGGCATAGTTAGGAAGGTGAAGGGGGTGGCAGGTTAGCCTAGTGGTTATAGTGTTGGACTAGTAACTGCAAGGTTCCAAGGTCAAACCCCGAGCTGACAAGGTACAAATGTGTCCTTTTAGGCCGTCATTGAAAATAAGAATTTGTTCTTAATTGACTTGCCTAGTTTAAAAAAAAGGTATAGTTTTAGTTAGGGAGGTAGAGGTATAGTTAGGTAGATGAAGGTACAGTTAGGTAGGTAGAGGTATAGTTAGACAGGTAGAGGTATAGTTAGGTAGGTACAAGTATAGTTAGGTAGGTAGAAGTATAGTTAGGTAGGTGAAGGTATAGTTAGGCAGGTAGAGGTATAGTTAGGTAGATGAAGGTACAGTTAGATAGGTGAAGGTATAGTTAGGTAGGTGAAGGTATAGTTAGGTAGGTACAAGTATAGTTAGGTAGGTAGAAGTATAGTTAGGTAGATGAAGGTATAGTTAGGTAGGTAGAGGTATAGTTAGGTAGGTGAAGGTATTGTTAGGTAGGTAGAGGTATAGTTAGGTAGGTAGAGGTATAGTTAGGTAGGTGAAGGTATAGTTAGGTCGGTAGAGGTATAGTTAGGGAGGTAGAGGAATAGTTAGGTATGTAGAGGTATAGTTAGGTAGGTGAAGGTACAGTTAGGTAGATGAAGGTACAGTTAGGTAGGTGAAGGTATAGTTAGGTAGGTAGAAGTATAGTTAGGTAGGTGAAGGTATAGATAGGTAGGTAGAGGTATAGTTAGGTAGGTGAAGGTACAGTTAGGTAGGTGAAGGTATAGTTAGGTAGGTAGAAGTATAGTTAGGTAGGTGAAGGTATAGTTAGGTAGGTAGAGGTATAGTTAGGTAGGTGAAGGTATAGTTAGGTAGGTAGAGGTATAGTTAGGTAGGTGAAGGTATAGTTAGGTAGATGAAGGTACAGTTAGGTAGGTGAAGGGGTATAGTTAGGTAGGTAGATGTATAGTTAGGTAGGTGAAGGTATAGTTAGGCAGGTAGAGGTATAGTTAGGTAGGTGAAGGTATAGTTAGGTAGGTGAAGGTATAGTTAGGCAGGTAGAGGTATAGTTAGGTAGATGAAGGTACAGTTAGGTAGGTGAAGGAATAGTTAGGTAGGTAGAGGTATAGTTAGGTAGGTACAAGTATAGTTAGGTAGGTACAAGTATAGTTAGGTAGGTGAAGGTATAGTTAGGCAGGTAGAGGTATAGTTAGGTAGGTGAAGGTATAGTTAGGTAGGTAGAGGTATAGTTAGGTAGGTGAAGGTATAGTTAGGTAGGTGAAGGTACAGTTAGGTAGATGAAGGTACAGTTAGGTAGGTGAAGGTATAGTTAGGTAGGTAGAAGTATAGTTAGGTAGGTGAAGCTATAGTTAGGTAGGTAGAGGTATAGTTAGGTAGGTGAAGGTTTAGTTAGGTAGGTAGAGGTATAGTTAGGTAGGTAGAGGTATAGTTAGGTAGGTAGAGGTATAGTTAGGTAGTTGAAGGTATAGTTAGGTGGGTAGAGGTATAGTTAGGTAGGTGAAGGTATAGTTAGGTAGGTGAAGGTACAGTTAGGTAGATGAAGGTACAGTTAGGTAGGTAGAGGTATAGTTAGACAGGTAGAGGTATAGTTAGGTAGGTGAAGGTATAGTTAGGCAGGTAGAGGTTTAGTTAGACAGGTAGAGGTATAGTTAGACAGGTAGAGGTATAGTTAGATAGGTAGAGGTATAGTTAGGCAGGTAGAGGTATAGTTAGACAAGTAGAGGTATAGTTAGACAGGTAGAGGTTTAGTTAGGCAGGTAGAGGTATAGTTAGGCAGGTAGAGGTATAGTTAGACAAGTAGAGGTATAGTTAAGCAGGTAGATGTATAGTTAGGCAGGTAGAGGTATAGTTAAGCAGGTAGAGGTATAGTTAGGCAGGTAGATGTATAGTTAGACAGGTAGATGTATAGTTAGACAGGTAGAGGTATAGTTAGGCAGATAGAGGTATAGTTAAGCAGGTAGAGGTATAGTTAGGCAGGTGAAGGTAAAGGTAAGCAGGTGAAGCTATAGTTATGCAGGTAGAGGTATAGTTAGACAGGTGAAAGTATAGTTAGGCAGGTGAAGGTATAGTTAGGCAGGTAGATGTATACTTACGCAGGTGAAGGTGTAGTTAGGCAGGTAAAGGTATAGTTAGTTAAGTGAAGGTATAGTTAGACAGGTGAAGGTATAGTTAGTCAGGTGAAGGTATAGTTGGCTAGGTAGTGGTATACTAAGGGAGGTGAAGGCTTGAAGTTAATTAGGCAGGTAGATGTATAGGTAGGCAAGTGAAGGTATAGTTAGGCAGGTGAAGATATAGTTAGGCAGCTGAAGGTATAGTTAGGCAGGTGAAGGTATAATTAGTTAGGTAGAGGTGTAGTTAGGTAGGTAGCTGTATAGTTAGGTAGGTGGGGTTATTGTTAGGCAGGTGAAAGTATAGTTAGGCAGGTAGAGGTATAGTTAGGCAGGTAGAGGTATAGTTAGTCAGGTAGAGGTATAGTTAGGCAGGTAGAGGTATAGTTAGGCAGGTAGAGGTATAGTTAGGCAGGTGAAGGTATAGTTAGACAGGTAAAAGTATAGTTAGTTAAGTAGAGGTATAGTTAGGTAGGTGCAGGTATAGTTAGGCAGGTAAAGATATAGTTAGGCCTGTGAATGTATAGTTAGTCAGGTGAAGGCATAGTTAGGAAGGTGAAGGGGTGGCAGGTTAGCCTAGTGGTTATAGTGTTGGACTAGTAACTGCAAGGTTCCAAGGTCAAACCCCCGAGCTGACAAGGTACAAATGTGTCCTTTTAGGCCGTCATTGAAAATAAGAATTTGTTCTTAATTGACTTGCCTAGTTTAAAAAAAAGGTATAGTTTTAGTTAGGGAGGTAGAGGTATAGTTAGGTAGATGAAGGTACAGTTAGGTAGGTAGAGGTATAGTTAGACAGGTAGAGGTATAGTTAGGTAGGTACAAGTATAGTTAGGTAGGTAGAAGTATAGTTAGGTAGGTGAAGGTATAGTTAGGCAGGTAGAGGTATAGTTAGGTAGATGAAGGTACAGTTAGATAGGTGAAGGTATAGTTAGGTAGGTGAAGGTATAGTTAGGTAGGTACAAGTATAGTTAGGTAGGTAGAAGTATAGTTAGGTAGATGAAGGTATAGTTAGGTAGGTAGAGGTATAGTTAGGTAGGTGAAGGTGTTGTTAGGTAGGTAGAGGTATAGTTAGGTAGGTAGAGGTATAGTTAGGTAGGTGAAGGTATAGTTAGGTCGGTAGAGGTATAGTTAGGGAGGTAGAGGAATAGTTAGGTATGTAGAGGTATAGTTAGGTAGGTGAAGGTACAGTTAGGTAGATGAAGGTACAGTTAGGTAGGTGAAGGTATAGTTAGGTAGGTAGAAGTATAGTTAGGTAGGTGAAGGTATAGATAGGTAGGTAGAGGTATAGTTAGGTAGGTGAAGGTACAGTTAGGTAGATGAAGGTACAGTTAGGTAGGTGAAGGTATAGTTAGGTAGGTAGAAGTATAGTTAGGTAGGTGAAGGTATAGTTAGGTAGGTAGAGGTATAGTTAGGTAGGTGAAGGTATAGTTAGGTAGGTAGAGGTATAGTTAGGTAGGTGAAGGTATAGTTAGGTAGATGAAGGTACAGTTAGGTAGGTGAAGGGGTATAGTTAGGTAGGTAGATGTATAGTTAGGTAGGTGAAGGTATAGTTAGGCAGGTAGAGGTATAGTTAGGTAGGTGAAGGTATAGTTAGGTAGGTGAAGGTATAGTTAGGCAGGTAGAGGTATAGTTAGGTAGATGAAGGTACAGTTAGGTAGGTGAAGGAATAGTTAGGTAGGTAGAGGTATAGTTAGGTAGGTACAAGTATAGTTAGGTAGGTACAAGTATAGTTAGGTAGGTGAAGGTATAGTTAGGCAGGTAGAGGTATAGTTAGGTAGGTGAAGGTATAGTTAGGTAGGTAGAGGTATAGTTAGGTAGGTGAAGGTATAGTTAGGTAGGTGAAGGTACAGTTAGGTAGATGAAGGTACAGTTAGGTAGGTGAAGGTATAGTTAGGTAGGTAGAAGTATAGTTAGGTAGGTGAAGCTATAGTTAGGTAGGTAGAGGTATAGTTAGGTAGGTGAAGGTTTAGTTAGGTAGGTAGAGGTATAGTTAGGTAGGTAGAGGTATAGTTAGGTAGGTAGAGGTATAGTTAGGTAGTTGAAGGTATAGTTAGGTGGGTAGAGGTATAGTTAGGTAGGTGAAGGTATAGTTAGGTAGGTGAAGGTACAGTTAGGTAGATGAAGGTACAGTTAGGTAGGTAGAGGTATAGTTAGACAGGTAGAGGTATAGTTAGGTAGGTGAAGGTATAGTTAGGCAGGTAGAGGTATAGTTAGGTAGGTGAAGGTATAGTTAGGTAGGTGAAGGTATAGTTAGGCAGGTAGAGGTATAGTTAGGTAGATGAAGGTACAGTTAGGTAGGTGAAGGTATAGTTAGGTAGGTAGAGGTATAGTTAGGTAGGTGAAGGTATAGTTAGGTAGGTAGAGGTATAGTTAGGTAGGTGAAGGTTTAGTTAGGTAGGTAGAGGTATAGTTAGGTAGGTAGAGGTATAGTTAGGTAGGTAGAGGTATAGTTAGGTAGTTGAAGGTATAGTTAGGTGGGTAGAGGTATAGTTTGGTAGGTGAAGGTATAGTTAGGTAGGTGAAGGTATAGTTAGGTAGATGAAGGTATAGTTAGGTAGATGAAGGTACAGTTAGGTAGGTGAAGGTATAGTTAGGTAGGTAGAGGTATAGTTAGGTAGGTGAAGGTATAGTTAGGTAGGTAGAGGTATAGTTAGGTAGGTAGAGGTATAGTTAGATAGGTAGAGGTATAGTTAGGTAGGTAGAGGTATAGTTTGGTAGGTGAAGGTATAGTTAGGTAGGTGAAGGTATAGTTAGGTAGGTGAAGGTATAGTTAGGCAGGTAGAGGTATAGTTAGGTTAGGTGAAGGTATAGTTAGGTAGGTGAAGGTATAGTTAGGCAGGTAGAGGTATAGTTAGGTAGATGAAGGTATAGTTATGTAGGTAGAGGTATAGTTTGGTAGGTGAAGGTATAGTTAGGTAGGTGAAGGTATAGTTAGGCAGGTAGAGGTATAGTTATGTAGGTAGAGGTATAGTTTGGTAGGTGAAGGTATAGTTAGGTAGGTGAAGGTATAGTTAGGCAGGTAGAGGTATAGTTAGGTAGGTAGAAGTATAGTTAGGTAGGTGAAGGTATAGTTAGGTAGGTAGAGGTATAGTTTGGTAGGTGAAGGTATAGTTTGGTAGGTGAAGGTATAGTTAGGTAGGTAGAAGTATAGTTAGGTAGGTGAAGGTATAGTTAGGTAGGTAGAGGTATAGTTTGGTAGGTGAAGGTACAGTTAGGTAGATGAAGGTACAGTTAGGTAGATGAAGGTACAGTTAGGTAGGTGAAGGTATAGTTAGGTAGGTAGAGGTATAGTTAGGTGGGGTGAAGGTATAGTTAGGTAGGTAGAGGTATAGTTAGGTAGGTGAAGGTATAGTTAGGTGGGTAGAGGTATAGTTAGGTGGGTAGAGGTATAGTTAGGTGGGTAGAGAAGTATAGTTAGGTGGGTGAAGGTATAGTTAGGTGGGTAGAGGTATAGTTTGGTAGGTGAAGGTATAGTTTGGTAGGTGAAGGTATAGTTAGGTAGGTAGAAGTATAGTTAGGTAGGTGAAGGTATAGTTAGGTAGGTAGAGGTATAGTTTGGTAGGTGAAGGTACAGTTAGGTAGATGAAGGTATAGTTAGGTAGATGAAGGTACAGTTAGGTAGGTGAAGGTATAGTTAGGTAGGTAGAGGTATAGTTAGGTAGGTGAAGGTATAGTTAGGTAGGTAGAGGTATAGTTAGGTAGGTGAAGGTATAGTTAGGTAGGTAGAGGTATAGTTAGGTAGGTAGAGGAATAGTTAGGTAGGTAGAGGTATAGTTAGGTAGGTGAAGGTACAGTTAGGTAGATGAAGGTACAGTTAGGTAGGTGAAGGTATAGTTAGGTAGGTAGAGGTATAGTTTGGTAGGTGAAGGTACAGTTAGGTAGATGAAGGTACAGTTAGGTAGATGAAGGTACAGTTAGGTAGGTGAAGGTATAGTTAGGTAGGTAGAGGTATAGTTAGGTAGGTAGAGATATAGTTAGGTAGGTAGAGGTATAGTTAGGTAGGTGAAGGTATAGTTAGGTAGGTAGAGGTATAGTTAGGTAGGTAGAGGAATAGTTAGGTAGGTAGAGGTATAGTTAGGTAGGTGAAGGTACAGTTAGGTAGATGAAGGTACAGTTAGGTAGGTGAAGGTATAGTTAGGTAGGTAGAAGTATAGTTAGGTAGGTGAAGGTATAGTTAGGTAGGTAGAGGTATAGTTAGGTAGGGAAGGTTTACCCCCATGAAATGGACAAAAATGAATGGCAACATATTGCCATTGGAACAAACATACACACGATGGAAAAGAGTGCCCAAATGGACGCCATTTCGTGTATTTCTTATGGCAAACGGCATACGGCAAATGCCAAGTGTAATAACTCAAAATTACTATAGGTGGCGAGCGCGTTCCAACGGGGCAAAACATATTGCAAATGTACATGAAGACAAGACCCAAGGGTCAAATTTTGACATTTCAAAAAAAAATATCAAAATACCTACACCCCCTTAAAAAGTGCTTTCTGGGCCTTTTTTCGCGATTCTAACGATTTTTTGTTATAATCTCACGTATAGAAGATGTGTATAAACATATCCTTGTCTAATTTTAATAAAGTTAATTTTTATTAACTTTTTTATTGTCCATAAGGCCTATGTTTTGTCCATTTGCAATATGTTACCATAGGAAGTCAAAAGTCAATGTCCATTTGCAATATGTTTTGTCCATTTGCAATATGTTACCATAGGAAGTCAAAAGTCATGATGTTATGTCCATTTACATATGTAAATGCAGTAGGAAGTCGGCTTCCGAACCCAAAAGTCAGTGAGCAATGTCCAAATGGCATTTAAACTGACAAAATGATATATATCACTATGTTAAGCCCTCAATCGTCCTATAGGGTCTATTTTTGAAAAACTTCCAAAATGACAAGGGGTGCCCCCATTGGGATGGCCACAGGTGGGGTGCTCCCTAACCAGCCAGGGATACCTTGCACCCTCCTAAAGACATTAATATTTAAAATATGCTCATGGTTACCCATTTCAATTACCAGGTACACGGTTGTCAATTTGCAATGTCTTACAATGGGCATTTACCCTCACAAATTTGACAGGCTCAATACTGCAGAAATGCCCAATTGACTGGCCCATTGAACTCGGGATGGCTGGGAAGTGATCATGGTTCCTCTCCATCGCTCGTTGGTGTTGATTTCAACATGTCAAATTCGTGACGTTAAAAGCCCATTGAAACATATTGCAAATGTACAGTGAAACATATTGCAAATGTACAGTACATTTACCAGGTCCATATTTTCAAAAGGGTTTTAAATGACTTTAGGGGGCTGCTCCTGGTCCAGGATCTTTATGGGAGTATCCCACTATGGCCCCTAAGTCAGTGGGAGAAGCCCTGCTCATTTATGGAGGTTTTCAAAAAATGAGTGTCCACACTCTCTTCCATTGCTTTGTACAGTACATTTGCAATATGTTTCACTGTACATTTGCAATATGTTTCAATGGGCTGTTAACATCACGAATATGACAAGCTCTAAAATACTTCAGGAATGCCCAATTGACTGCCCATTGATCTCAGGATGGCCAGGATTGATAGCGGTACCTGTCCATAGCTCGTTGGTGTTGATTTCAACATGTCAAAAAAAAGCCCATTGAAACATATTGCAAATGTACAGTGAAACATATTGCAAATGTACAGTGAAACATATTGCAAATGTACAGTACATTTGCAATATGTTTCAATGGGCTGTTAACATCACGAATATGACAAGCTCTAAAATACTTCAGGAATGCCCAATTGACTGCCCATTGATCTCAGGATGGCCAGGATTGATAGCGGTACCTGTCCATAGCTCATTGGTGTTGATTTCAACATGTCAAAAAAAAGCCCATTGAAACATATTGCAAATGTACAGTGAAACATATTGCAAATGTACAGTACATTTGCAATATGTTTCAATGGGCTGTTAACATCACGAATATGACAAGCTCTAAAATACTTCAGGAATGCCCAATTGACTGCCCATTGATCTCAGGATGGCCAGGATTGATAGCGGTACCTGTCCATAGCTCGTTGGTGTTGATTTCAACATGTCAAAAAAGCCCATTGAAACATATTGCAAATGTACAGTGAAACATATTGCAAATGTACAGTACATTTGCAATATGTTTCAATGGGCTTTAACATCACGAATATGACAAGCTCTAAAATACTTCAGGAATGCCCAATTGACTGCCCATTGATCTCAGGATGGCCAGGATTGATAAGCGGTACCTGTCCATAGCTCGTTGGTGTTGATTTCAACATGTCAAAAAGCCCATTGAAACATATTGCAAATGTACAGTGAAACATATTGCAAATGTACAGTACATTTGCAATATGTTTCAATGGGCTGTTAACATCACGAATATGACAAGCTCTAAAATACTTCAGGAATGCCCAATTGACTGCCCATTGATCTCAGGATGGCCAGGATTGATAGCGGTACCTGTCCATAGCTCGTTGGTGTTGATTTCAACATGTCAAAAAAGCCCATTGAAACATATTGCAAATGTACAGTGAAACATATTGCAAATGTACAGTACATTTGCAATATGTTTCAATGAGCTGTTAACATCACGAATATGACAAGCTCTAAAATACTTGCAGGAATGCCCAATTGACTGCCCGTTGATCTCAGGATGGCGGGCTTGACGGTTTTAACTTATTGCAAATGGACAAAAGTCTGCCATAAAGTCACTATAATGAAAACGTAAAACACCTAGTTACGTTCTAGTTGCGGGTCCAGTTCCGACGTTATGTGTCGGCCTATCTGAGGCGACCCCAAATCCCGAGTTTCGGCTCGATAGGTCATTCGAGTCCGAGCAGCGACCTTAATTGGTGCTGAAAATCCACGTTTTCCGGGCGTTGCTATGGGGTCCTTGAATGAGCTATCGGAGAGAAACGTTAGGGCCCGTCTCTATGGGCCGAGGCGGTTCTAATGCACCTAACCTTGTGTCTCTGGGACTTTTAGAAATTTTGTCATTTTCGTGATGTAAAAATGAATTGAAAATATTGCAAATGTACAAGGCTGTTTCTCGGCCTGTGAACCTTCTAGAGCCCCGTAGCTCACCGTGCACTATCGACATAAGCTCTAGAAAAGGGTTCTAAAGTTTCAGAGCTCTAGGTCTGACGGTTCTTTAATAGTTCGAACGAAAGTAACTATTGCAGGCAGTGTGTGTTTGTAAGCCCCACACTATGTCACTCCCCATGGACTGTGTGCATGTGTGAGTTTTTCAAGGGATTCTGATGGGAGAAATGACTGATTTACAGTTCATTGGGGTTGCCTAATCACACATGTTAAGTTTTGGAAAGATGTGACCTTTTTAACCCTTCGAAACAGCACCTATGACCCCTATTGAAAGCACTTCCGGTTGTCACAGGAAGCTGTAGGTACACACATATACTCATTGGGGTAGGCTTTAACGGAATCCTGAGTTTTAAGTCTATAAGTTAAGAACTGACTGATTCACACAGGTTTGAAAGTCTGTTTCTCACCAACAGCAGGTTGGGTACTGTAAAACACCTTTTGGGTGAATTTAACCACTTCCGGTTGCTCCAGGAAGCTTAGAATCAACACAGGTAGACCTCATAGTGGTCTGATGGATTGCCATAAAGACAGGTTCATAAGGCATTCATAACCCACATAGGCACCAGGTTGAATTTAGGGAGCAGGCAATGTATTCCTATGGGGAGAGATGTCATAGCAAACGGTTTGATGTAAATACCCTGTTTTCACTGTTAAGGGTTAATGCCACAGGGCCACGGTTAGGCTTGCACAAATCGGGAGGTCCTATGGAACGTTCCAGAAGTCGAATCGTGCTTCTAACCCAAATGGTTCTGCCGCTGTCACCCAAAAGCAGCTGAAATTTAGGGCCAGGCTTCATTTTCGGCCTACTTTTTGGCACGGTTGCTGCGGTCAGACCGAGTGAGCTACGGTCAAGCGGGGTATCTCGTTGAACTCGGCAAGGCCTAGAGACTATGGTGATGCCATTGCAGGCCCTTTGTGTCTTTAAGACCCACACTGTGTCACTCCATCCCAGCTATGTGTTTGTGTGTGTGTGTGAGAGTTGTCTTGTAAATCTGATGGGAGAAATGACTCATTTACAGTTCATGAGGGTTGCCTAATCACACATATGAAGTTTTGGAAAGATGTGACCTTTTTAACCCTTCGAAACAGCACCTATGACCCCTATTTAAAGCACTTCCGGTTGTCACAGGAAGCTGTAGGTAGACACATATCCTCATTGGGGTATGCTTTAACAGAATCCTGAGTTTTAAGTCTTTAGGTTAAGAACTGACTGATTTACACAGGGTTGAATGTCTGTTTTTCACAAACAGCAGGTTGGGTATATCAAAACACCTTTTGGGTGATTTTTACCACTTCCGGTTGCTCCAGGAAGCTTAGAATCAACACAGGTAGACCTCATAGTGGTCTGATGGATTGCTATCGAAGACAGGTTCATAAGACATTCATAACCCACATAGGCACCAGGTTGAATTCAGGGGAGCAGGCAATGTATTCCTATGGGGAGAGATGTCATAGCAAACGGTTTGATGTAAATACCCTGTTTTCACTGTTAAGGGTTAATGCCACAGGGTCAAGGTTATGCTTGCACAGATCGGGAGGTCTAAGGAACGTTCCAGAAGTCGAATCGTGCTTCTAACCCAAACCGTTCTGCCGCTGTCACTCAAAAGCAGCTGAAATTTAGTGCCAGGCTTCATTTTCGGCCTACTTTTGGAGCAGTTGCTGCGGTCAGACCGAGTGAGCTACGGTCAAGCGGGGCATCTCGTTGAACTCGGCACGGCCTAGAGACTATGGTGATGCCCTTTTTAGTATTGATTTCAGTCTGTCATTTTTGGTGATGTTTCAGCCCTATTCAAACATATTGCAAATGTACAAAAGTCAACGAGCAAGTCAGCGTCAATCAATCAATTAGATATCATTCTGACACCAAACTGATAAAAACTGACACCAAACCCACTTTTCCCATCTCATTTAGAAGCCAACAATCACATATATCAGGGCAGGCTCAAAATTCTGTTTAAATCATAGTAAAAATGTAAAACACCTGAGTTCACGTTCTAGCTGCGGGTCCAGTTCCGACATTATGTGTCGGCCTAGCTGGCGACCCGAATCTCAAGTTTCCCTCGATAGGTCATTTGGAGTCGAGCAGCGACCTTAATTGGTGCTGAAAATCCCACGTTTTCCGGGCGTTGCTACGGGGTCCTTGAATGAGCTATCGGACAGAAAGCGTTAGGAGTCCGTCTCTATGGGCGGCGGTTCTAATGCACCTAGCCTTGTGTCTCTGGGACTTTTAGAAATTTTGTCATTTTCGTGATGTAAAAATGAATTGAAAATATTGCAAATGTCACGAGGCTGTTTCTCGGCCTGAAAACCTTCTAGAGCCCCGTAGCTCACCGTGCCACGATCGACTAAAAAGGTCTAGAATGGGTTTCTAAAGTTTCAGAGCTCTAGGTCTGACGGTTCTTTAATAGTTCGAACAAAAGTAACTATTGCAGGCAGTGTCTGTCTGTAAGCCCCTCACTGTGTCATTCCCCATTGACTGTGCATGTGTGTGATTTCAGAAAATCACAGAAAATCACAGAAAGCACGTAGAGCTCCGAAACCCACTTTAGCGGATCCGTCTGAACACGCAGCAACTGGATCCATAACATTTTTGGGAAAAAAATATTTTCTCAACATTACAATTGGACATTTGACAGTGTCGAAAATTAAAAGAGATAAATGTCTCGTTCTTTTTTCCTTACACCGTAGGGTTCATGTACTTTGACGTAAAGCTGTCAAATTAGTGCTCTATTTCCATTTTCACCTTTAATCCCAGAAAATGGGCCTTATCTCAAAAACGTGAGTCCATGGCCAGCCATCCTGTTTTTAGGGGCCAACTGCCCATTATGCCAAACCCATGCCCACCAAGTTTAGTCTTGAACTCTTTTCGGTTTAGGAAAAAAAGCCAGGTCAATTAGGTGTATGTTTTGTACATTTGCAATATGAAGGCATTCACCATCTGGTGGGATTAAAAAGAAGGGTGGAAAAATGAAAAAAATGAATTTATTTTATTAAACGGACATAGGTAGAGGTATAGTTAGGTAGGTGAAGGTACAGTTAGGTAGATGAAGGTACAGTTAGGTAGGTGAAGGTATAGTTAGCTAGGTAGAGGTATAGTTTGGTAGGTGAAGGTACAGTTAGGTAGATGAAGGTACAGTTAGGTAGATGAAGGTACAGTTAGGTAGGTGAAGGTATAGTTAGGTAGGTAGAGGTATAGTTAGGTAGGTAGAGGTATAGTTAGGTAGGTAGAGGTATAGTTAGGTAGGTGAAGGTATAGTTAGGTAGGTAGAGGTATAGTTAGGTAGGTGAAGGTACAGTTAGGTAGGTAGAGGTATAGTTAGGTAGGTAGAGGTATAGTTAGGTAGGTAGAGGTATAGTTAGGTAGGTGAAGGTATAGTTAGGTAGGTAGAGGTATAGTTAGGTAGGTGAAGGTACAGTTAGGTAGATTAAGGTACAGTTAGGTAGGTGAAGGTATAGTTAGCTAGGTAGAGGTATAGTTTGGTAGGTGAAGGTACAGTTAGGTAGATGAAGGTACAGTTAGGTAGATGAAGGTACAGTTAGGTAGGTGAAGGTATAGTTAGGTAGGTGAAGGTATAGTTAGGTAGGTAGAGGTATAGTTAGGTAGGTAGAGGTATAGTTAGGTAGGTGAAGGTATAGTTAGGTAGGTAGAGGTATAGTTAGGTAGGTAGAGGAATAGTTAGGTAGGTAGAGGTATAGTTAGGTAGGTGAAGGTATAGTTAGGTAGATGAAGGTACAGTTAGGTAGGTGAAGGGGTATAGTTAGGTAGGTAGAGGTATAGTTAGGTAGGTGAAGGTATAGTTAGGTAGGTGAAGGTATAGTTTGGTAGGTGAAGGTATAGTTAGGTGGGTGAAGGTATAGTTAGGTAGATGAAGGTACAGTTAGGTAGGTAGAGGTATAGTTAGATATGTAGAGGTATAGTTAGGTAGGTGAAGGTATAGTTAAGGCAGGTAGAGGTATAGTTAGGTAGGTGAAGGTATAGTTAGGGTAGGTGAAAGGTATAGTTAGGCAGAGTAGAGGTATAGTTAGGTAGATGAAGGTACAGTTAGGTAGGTGAAGGTATAGTTAGGTAGGTAGAGGTATAGTTAGGTAGGTGAAGGTATAGTTAGGTAGGTAGAGGTATAGTTAGGTAGATGAAGGTTTAGTTAGGTAGGTAGAGGTATAGTTAGGTAGGTAGAGGTATAGTTAGGTAGGTAGAGGTATAGTTAGGTAGTTGAAGGTATAGTTAGGTGGGTAGAGGTATAGTTTGGTAGGTGAAGGTATAGTTAGGTAGGTGAAGGTTTAGTTAGGTAGATGAAGGTATAGTTAGGTAGATGAAGGTACAGTTAGGTAGGTGAAGGTATAGTTAGGTAGGTAGAGGTATAGTTAGGTAGGTGAAGGTATAGTTAGGCAGGTAGAGGTATAGTTAGGTAGGTGAAGGTACAGTTAGGTAGATGAAGGTACAGTTAGGTAGGTGAAGGTATAGTTAGCTAGGTAGAGGTATAGTTTGGTAGGTGAAGGTATAGTTAGGTAGATGAAGGTACAGTTAGGTAGATGAAGGTACAGTTAGGTAGAGTGAAGGTATAGTTAGGTGGGTAGAGGTATAGTTAGGTAGGTAGTAAGGTATAGTTAGGTAGGTAGAGGTATAGTTAGGTAGGTGAAGGTATAGTTAGGTAGGTAGAGGTATAGTTAGGTAGGTGAGAGGAATACAGTTAAGGTAGATGAAGAATTAGTTACAGTTAGGAAGGTGAAGGTATAGTTAGGTGGAGGGTAGATGTATAGTTAGGTAGGTGAAGGTATAGTTAGGTGGGTGAAGGTATAGTTAGGCAGGTAGAGGTATAGTTAGGTAGATGAAGGGTACAGTTAGGTAGGTGAAGGTGTATAGTTAGGTAGGTGAGGTATAATTAGGTGGGAGTACAAGTATAGTTAGGTAGGTAGAAGTATAGTTAGGTAGGTGAAGGTATAGTTAGGCAGGTAGAGGTATAGTTAGATAGGTGAAGGTATAGTAATGTAGGTAGATGTATAGTTAGGTAGGTGAAGGTATAGTTAGGTAGGTGAAGGTACAGTTAGGTAGATGAAGGGTACAGTTAGGTAGGTGAAGGTTTAGTTAGGTGAGGTAGAAGTATAGTTAGGTAGGTGAAGGTATAGTTAGGTAGGTAGAGGTATAGTTAGGTGGGTGAAGGTACAGTTGGGTAGATGAAGGTACAGTTAGGTAGGTGAAGGTATAGTTAGGTAGGTAGAAGTATAGTTTAGGTAGGTGAAGGTATAGTTAGGTAGGTAGAGGTATAGTTAGGTAGGTGAAGGTATAGTTAGGTAGGTAGAGAAGGTATAGTTAGGTAGGTGAAGGTATAGTTAGGTAGGTAGAGGTATAGTTAGGTGGAGTGAGGAATAGTTAGGTAGGTAGAGGTATATAGTTAGGTAGGTGAAGGTACAGTTAGGTAGATGAAGGTACAGTTAGGTAGGTGAAGGTATAGTTAGGTAGGTAGAAGTATAGTTAGGTAGGTGAAGGTATAGTTAGGTAGGTAGAGGTATAGTTAGGTAGGTGAAGGTACAGTTAGGTAGATGAAGGTACAGTTAGGTAGGTGAAGGTATAGTTAGGTGGGTAGAAAGGAGATATAGTTAGGTAGGTGAGAGGTATAGTTAGGTAGGTAGGAAGGTATAGTTAGGTAGGTGAAGGTATAGTTGGTAGGTGAGGGGTATAGTTAGGTGGGTGAAGGTATAGTTAGGTAGGTGAAGGTATAGTTAGGTAGGTAGAGGTATAGTTAGGTAGGTGAAGGTATAGTTAGGTAGGTGAAGGTATAGTTTGGTAGGTGAAGGTATAGTTAGGTAGGTGAAGGTATAGTTAGGTAGATGAAGGTACAGTTAGGTAGGTAGAGGTATAGTTAGACAAAGAAGAGGTATAGTTAGGTAGGTGAAGGTATAGTTAGGTAGGTGAAGGTATAGTTAGGTGGGTAGAGGGTATAGTTAGGTAGGTGAAGGTATGGAGTTAGGTAGGTGGAGTTAGGTATAGTTAGGCAGGTTGGGTAGAGGTATAGTTAGGTAGATGAAGGTACAGTTAGGTAGGTGAAGGTATAGTTAGGTAGGTAGTGGGTATAGTTAGGTAGGTGAAGGGTATAGTTAGGTGGGTAGAGGTATAGTTAGTTAGGTGAAGGTTTAGTTAGGTTAGGTGGGTAGGTATAGTTGGGTGAGTAGAGGTATAGTTAGTGGTGGAGAGGTAGGTATAGTTATGGTGGGTAGAGGGGTAGGTAGTAGATAGGTGAAAGAGTATAGTTAGGTAGGTGAAGGTAGTTAGGGTAGGTATAATGAAGAGAATAGTTAGGTAGAAGGTAATAGGTACAGTTAGGTAGGTGAAGGTATAGTTAGGTAGGTAGAGGTATAGTTAGGTAGGTGAAGGTATAGTTAGGTAGGTGAAGGTATAGTTAGGTAGGTAGAGGTATAGTTAGGTAGGTAGAGGAATAGTTAGGTAGGTAGAGGTATAGTTAGGTAGGTGAAGGTACAGTTAGGTAGATGAAGGTACAGTTAGGTAGGTGAAGGTATAGTTAGGTAGGTAGAGGTATAGTTAGGTAGTTGAAGGTATAGTTAGGTGGGTAGAGGTATAGTTTGGTAGGTGAAGGTATAGTTAGGTAGGTGGGTAGAGGTAGGTAGAGGTATAGTTAGGTAGGTGAAGGTACAGTTAGGTAGATGAAGGTACAGTTAGGTAGGTGAAGGTATAGTTAGGTAGGTAGAGGTATAGTTAGGTAGGTAGAGGTATAGTTAGGTGGGTAGAGGTATAGATTGGTAGGTGGGGTACAGTTAGGTAGGTGAAGGTATAGTTAGGTAGGTAGAGGTATAGTTAGGTAGGTGAAGGTATAGTTAGGTAGGTAGAGGTATAGTTAGGTAGGTGAAGGTACAGTTAGGTAGATGAAGGTACAGTTAGGTAGGTGAAGGTATAGTTAGGTAGGTAGAGGTATAGTTAGGTAGGTGAAGGTATAGTTAGGTAGGTGAAGGTACAGTTAGGTAGATGAAGGTACAGTTAGGTAGGTGAAGGTATAGTTAGGTAGGTAGAGGTATAGTTAGGTAGGTAGAGGTATAGTTAGGTAGGTGAAGGTATAGTTAGGTAGGTAGAGGTATAGTTAGGTAGGTAGAGGAATAGTTAGGTAGGTAGAGGTATAGTTAGGTAGGTGAAGGTACAGTTAGGTAGATGAAGGTACAGTTAGGTAGGTGAAGGTATAGTTAGGTAGGTAGAGGTATAGTTAGGTAGGTGAAGGTATAGTTAGGTAGGTAGAGGTATAGTTAGGTAGGTGAAGGTACAGTTAGGTAGATGAAGGTACAGTTAGGTAGGTGAAGGTATAGTTAGGTAGGTAGAAGTATAGTTAGGTAGGTGAAGGTATAGTTAGGTAGGTAGACGTATAGTTAGGTAGGTAGAGGTATAGTTAGGTAGGTGAAGGTATAGTTAGGTAGATGAAGGTACAGTTAGGTAGGTGAAGGTATAGTTAGGTAGGTAGAGGTATAGTTAGGTAGGTAGAGGTATAGTTAGGTAGGTAGAGGTATAGTTAGGTAGGTGAAGGTATAGTTAGGTAGGTAGAGGTATAGTTAGGTAGGTAGAGGTATAGTTAGGTAGGTGAAGGTATAGTTAGGTAGGTGAAGGTATAGTTAGGTAGATGAAGGTACAGTTAGGTAGGTGAAGGTATAGTTAGGTAGGTAGAGGTATAGTTAGGTAGGTGAAGGTATAGTTAGGTAGGTAGAGGTATAGTTAGGTAGGTGAAGGTATAGTTAGGTAGGTGAAGGTATAGTTAGGTAGGTAGAGGTATAGTTAGGTAGGTGAAGGTATAGTTAGGTAGGTGAAGGTATAGTTTGGTAGGTGAAGGTATAGTTAGGTAGGTGAAGGTATAGTTAGGTAGATGAAGGTATAGTTAGGTAGGTGAAGGTATAGTTAGGTAGGTGAAGGTATAGTTAGGTAGGTGAAGGGTATAGTTAGGTAGGTGAAGGGTATAGTTAGGTAGGTGAAGGTATAGTTAGGTAGGTGAAGGTATAGTTAGGTAGGTAGAGGTATAGTTAGGTAGGTGAAGGTATAGTTAGGTAGGTAGAGGTATAGTTAGGTAGGTGAAGGTATAGTTAGGTAGGTGAAGGTATAGTTAGGTAGGTAGAGGTATAGTTAGGTAGGTGAAGGTATAGTTAGGTAGGTGAAGGTATAGTTAGGTAGGTGAAGGTATAGTTAGGTAGGTAGAGGTATAGTTAGGTAGTTGAAGGTATAGTTAGGTGGGTAGAGGTATAGTTTGGTAGGTGAAGAAGAAGAAGAAGAAGTTTTATTTATATAGCGCCTTTCCATAGCTCAAGGTCGCTTCACATTGCACATTACAATACATTCAGAACACACACACATACATACATCGCAGTCACATAGGATACACACTACCCAAAATGCATGTCAAACAGATATGTTTCAACTGGATCTTGAATGCACTCACGGATGAGGTATTGCGTAGTGTAAGAGGTAGTGAATTCCATAATTTAGGAGCATTAACACCAAATGACCTCCCACCTACAGTGGACAACTTGAGCGAGGGACGGTCAACAAACCAAGTTCAGCTGATCTAAGGGACCGAGCAGGGCGGTAAGGATAGAGTAAGTCAGAGAGATATTGGGGAGCAAGTCCATTTAATGCTTTAAAAGTTAGAAGCAATTCCTTAAAGTGGATACGTGATGCCACAGGTAGCCAGTGAAGGTCATGAAGCAGAGGAGTGATGTGAGCAGAGCGCCTAGTGGAGGTGAGAACTCTTGCTGCTGAGTTTTGAACATACTGTAATCTTGCAATAAGTTTTTGGGAAGACCAAGAAGTAAGGCATTGCAATAGTCCAAGCGTGAAGTGATTAATGCATGAATTAGAGTTTCAGCATCAGCTAAAGTGAGAGAAGATCGGGAGGCGAGCAATATTACGAAGATGGAAAAAAGAGTTTTTAACAAGAGAAGAAATGTGAGAGCCAAAAGATAGAGTTGAATCGAATAAGACACCAAGGTTCACGAATCAATGGCGAAGGCTTAACGTGGATTCCATCAACATCAAAGGACTGATCAATCCTTTTGGCTGAGGCAGCAGGACCAATCAATAATATCTCAGTTTTATTATCATTCAGTTTAAGGAAATTCAGGGACATCCATTTCTTGATGTCCCTGATACATTCAGTGAGTGAGTCAGGCAAAGATAACCTATCAGAGCTGGTGGTGAGGTAGATTTGAATATCATCAGCATAGCAATGGAACTGAAGTCCGTGCCTGCATATGATATCACCGAGTGGATATATGTAGATGATGAATAATAGTGGGCCAAGAACCGAACCTTGAGGGACACCCTGTGTAAGTGAAGCAGTGGCAGATCTAAAGCCTTGTATAGTGATATAATACTTTCTGTCGCTAATGTAGGAGATGAGCCAAGAAAGAGTAGAGCCAGTGATACCAATGTCAGAAAGCCTAGAGATAAGTATTTCATGGCAGACTGTGTCAAAAGCAGCGCTTAAATCAAGAAGCATCAGGATGTTTATCAGCCCTGCATCCATGGACAAAGAATGTCGTTAACCACCGGAGAAGAGCAGTTTCAGTGCTATGAGCTGGGCGAAATCCAGACTGAAAAGGTTCAAAAAAGACCGTTTATATCCAAATGTGATCGCAATTGCGAAGCAACAACCCTTTCAAGGACTTTGCTTAAGAATGGTAAGTTGGATATTGGTCTGTAATTTTCCATGTTTAGGTGGTCTAGGCCTGATTTTTTTTTAAGAATGGGCGTCACCGCAGCCATTTTTAAATCTGCTGGAACCACACCGGACGTAAACTACAGTTAATCATATGTGTTATGAAGGGTGCAACCTCAGGGACGCACAACTTAAGCAAAACAGTAGGTGTAGGATCAAGTTGGCAGGATGTGGAATTTGACTTCACAATTAGATCACTTATAGCAGTTGGAGTAGTTAGAGTGAAAGCAGAGAGAGAGTTTGTAGAATGAGTAAAATCAGCTATTATTAAGTGAACATTTGAGTCACTTGGATGAGGAGTGTTTTTGGCGATGGATGCAGTGATTGACTTTAATTTGTCAGAGAAAAATTGTAAAGCTATTTACAAGCCCCACAGAACCCGACATAACATGTTGTGGTGGATTTGTGAGTTTGCTAACCATTGCAAAGAGTGATTTGGGCCTGCACTTTGAATTTCTAATGGTAGAGGTGAAATAAGAGGATCTTGCATCGTTAAGGGCTGTACGGTACTTAAGCAAGTGTTCTTTAAAAGCCAAAGAGTGGACAACAAGTCCAGTTTTCCTGTATAGTCTTTCTAGGCGGCGACCCTCGGTTTTTATCGTTAAGTAGTTCAGGAGTGAACCATGGTGAGGCACGAGTAGATGGAACCAGTCTAGTTATGACAGGAGCCTGCCTCTCAAGTATTTGAGACAAGAGATTATTGTATATACAGCAGATTTCTGATGGACAATTTAATAGTAGACATTCTGACAAGGAAGAATCCCTTATTAAAGCAGAAAAAGAAGATGGATTCACAGAATTGATTTTACGATACGTCAGCATTTTCTTCAGTGGTGATATAGATATAGGAAAACTACAACTGAAGCTTATGAATTTGTGATCTGAAAAAGCAAAATCAGAGCTGCTAACAAGAATATTATTTAAGCCAGATGTACATATGAGATCCAGTATATGACCCCTGGAGTGAGTAGCAAAAGTTACATGTTGGGTTAGGTTAGGTGAAGGTATAGTTAGGTAGGTGAAGGTATAGTTAGGTAGATGAAGGTATAGTTAGGTAGATGAAGGTACAGTTAGGTAGGTGAAGGTATAGTTAGGTAGGTAGAGGTATAGTTAGGTAGGTGAAGGTATAGTTAGGTAGGTAGAGGTATAGTTAGGTAGGTAGAGGTATAGTTAGATAGGTAGAGGTATAGTTAGGTAGGTAGAGGTATAGTTAGGTAGGTGAAGGTATAGTTAGGTAGGTAGAGGTATAGTTAGGTAGGTGAAGGTATAGTTAGGCAGGTAGAGGTATAGTTAGGTAGGTGAAGGTATAGTTTGGTAGTTGAAGGTATAGTTAGGTAGGTAGAAGTATAGTTAGGTAGGTGAAGGTATAGTTAGGTAGGTAGAGGTATAGTTTGGTAGGTGAAGGTACAGTTAGGTAGATGAAGGTACAGTTAGGTAGATGAAGGTACAGTTAGGTAGGTGAAGGTATAGTTAGGTAGGTAGAGGTATAGTTTGGTAGGTAGAGGTATAGTTAGGTAGGTAGAGGTATAGTTAGGTAGGTGAAGGTATAGTTAGGTAGGTAGAGGTATAGTTTGGTAGGTGAAGGTATAGTTAGGTAGGTAGAAGTATAGTTAGGTAGGTGAAGGTATAGTTAGGCAGGTAGAGGTATAGTTAGGTAGGTGAAGGTATAGTTAGGCAGGTAGAGGTATAGTTAGGTAGGTGACGGTATAGTTAGGTAGGTAGAGGTATAGTTAGGTGGGTGAAGGTATAGTAAATTAGGTAGAGAAATAGTTAAGTAGGTAGAGGTATAGTTAGGTAGGTAGAGGTATAGTTAGATAGGTAGAGGTATAGTTAGGTAGGTAGAGGTATAGTTAGGTAGGTGAAGGTATAGTTAGGTAGGTAGAGGTATAGTTAGGTAGGTGAAGGTATAGTTAGGCAGGTAGAGGTATAGTTAGGTAGGTGAAGGTATAGTTTGGTAGTTGAAGGTATAGTTAGGTAGGTAGAAGTATAGTTAGGTAGGTGAAGGTATAGTTAGGTAGGTAGAGGTATAGTTTGGTAGGTGAAGGTACAGTTAGGTAGATGAAGGTACAGTTAGGTAGATGAAGGTACAGTTAGGTAGGTGAAGGTATAGTTAGGTAGGTAGAGGTATAGTTTGGTAGGTAGAGGTATAGTTAGGTAGGTAGAGGTATAGTTAGGTAGGTGAAGGTATAGTTAGGTAGGTAGAGGTATAGTTTGGTAGGTGAAGGTATAGTTAGGTAGGTAGAAGTATAGTTAGGTAGGTGAAGGTATAGTTAGGCAGGTAGAGGTATAGTTAGGTAGGTGAAGGTATAGTTAGGCAGGTAGAGGTATAGTTAGGTAGGTGACGGTATAGTTAGGTAGGTAGAGGTATAGTTAGGTGGGTGAAGGTATAGTAAATTAGGTAGAGAAATAGTTAAGTAGGTAGATGTGTTTACACATACCAATAAGTTGGAATGGAGATAAAGATACATTTTTTGATGGTAGGTTTCTGAAGATGTGTTATTTTCAGAGAAAAATGAATTAAATAATGTATTTAACCACACTGTGTGCTGTGGGGGAGTTACAGTACAACGCAAAGGTCCCATACAAACAGGAGGCGGATGCAACGTCCTTCCAGACAGTCAGGAACTATATCCCCAATGGCATCCTATTCCCTTTATAGTGCACTACATTTGACCATGGCGTATCGGCCTCTGGTCAAAAGTAGTGCACTAAATAAGGAAAAAGGTGCCATTTGTGACTCATCCAGGCTGTCCCATAGTCCATGTGGTGCGTGATGCATCTGGAAGGACAGGACAGCTGAGTGAGGTTGATACCTTTTCACACGTCTGATGAGTGATACAGAATAAAAAATTTGTGCTGAGGGTGGAAGTGGAATCATTGATTTGGACGACTGCCACCGTGCATCATGGGAACAGCTGTTGGGCTGACGATTACACCACCACACCTTTCAATGACATAGTACACACTATAAATCAGGGGCCATATGCACATTATATCTGGAATGTAAACAGCCAACATCTACATCTTAAAAAAATATAATACGGAAAGTGTCACAGGTGTGACATGATTTGCATGTTCAACCTAACAAGCGTTTCTATTGGTTAATTTCCTGGTCATGTGACTTGAGCTGCATGTATTTAACCCCCCAGTTTTGAGTTTAGTGGTGGCTGCCCACAGGAGGTGAATGCAGTCTGGTGCAGCATAGTTTTTTTGTGTTTGTTGCCAGAGCAGGGGATGACTTATTTTGGTAAAAGCACACGGCTAATGTAGTTGTTTGAGCTGAAGTGAGATCTTTGAGAAGCTGGATGCCTGCATCGCTTCCTGTCTCCCTTTTGTTTCTTTGTATGGTTTGTATGTCTGTAGGATTTTAACTAGCAAGGTTTTTAGAGTAATGAGTCAGATATATTATGTTTATTAAACATTTTGAATCAAACCAAATAAACAGAATGGAGAAACTAGAATGTTTTAAAACGGAATGATGGAAAATCAAGCCTTAAAATAAACGTGTTCCGCTGGAATGATGGAAAACCAAGCCTTAAAATAAACGTGTTCTGCTGGAATGATGGAAAACCAAGCCTTAAAATAAACGTGTTCCGCTGGAATGATGGAAAACCAAGCCTTAAAATAAATGTGTTCCACTGGAATGATGGAAAACCAAGCCTTAAAATAAATGTGTTCCACTGGAATGATGGAAAACCAAGCCTTAAAATAAACGTGTTCCGCTGGAATGATGGAAAACCAAGCCTTAAAATAAACGTGTTCCGCTGGAATGATGGAAAACCAAGCCTTAAAATAAACGTGTTCCGCTGGAATGATGGAAAACCAAGCCTTAAAATAAATGTGTTCCACTGGAATGATGGAAAACCAAGCCTTAAAATAAATGTGTTCCACTGGAATGATGGAAAACCAAGCCTTAAAATAAACGTGTTCCGCTGGAATGATGGAAAACCAAGCCTTAAAATAAACGTGTTCCGCTGGAATGATGGAAAACCAAGCCTTAAAATAAATGTGTTCCACTGGAATGATGGAAAACCAAGCCTTAAAATAAATGTGTTCCACTGGAATGATGGAAAACCAAACCTTAAAATAAATGTTTTCAAATGGATTGATGGAAAACCAAGCCTTAAAATAAATGTGTTCAAATGGAATGAAGGAAAACAAGCCTTAAAATAAATGTTTTAAAATGGATGGAAAACCAAGCCTTAAGAAAGATTTTGTGTTCTGCCTCTGCATCCTGCTTCCTGCTCATTACCACACAGAGAACTTGTAACCTTTCCACCTCATGACAAAAGTAGCACTTTAATACTGCACAATGTAAATAGAAGTAGCTGAAACAATGTAATCCTGATCGTTACTGCGCCATCCACAGCACAGAGGAAGAGGCATGGCCATGGACCTGACAACGGAAGCTCCTCAACAGCGACAAGACACTGACTGAGTCCCAATACCCATAGGCTACATGAGACCTAAATAGTAGACCCTTCGAGTATGCAAAAAATTACAGTTTAATAGTATGCGACATTTCGAAAATGGAGAATACTTGAAATATCGGGATGTCATACTAATTTTCGGCTTTGACAACAGCTGATAATTAGATATGTGGATGTGATACTGACATCAACGAATAGCAGGAATCAACGCAATCACGCATGGCGCATTCTCAGTATGTGAAAATAAAAAATGTTATAGTGTGATTATTTTTTTGTATCAATGATGGTTTAATTGTCAGGATGTTGTACTCATCTCAGCTCTTCATCTAGCAGAATTAGACCCACACTGTTCCACAATGCATTGGAAGAAGTGGGCTGTGAGTGACAGGCCCTTGTTCTCTTCAAGTAGCCAAACAAAACTGGCCTACTTAATTGGGAAGATGCCGAATAGCGAAGCTTCTGCATTGGTTTTGTTCTACTTAAAATAATCCCAAGGATAAAAATGTTTTAAGTGCATTTGTGTTTTCTCATTGAAAAGTGTTTATTGTTCTCTTGGCCTTCATCAGAGATTTTAAACTACAGTACCAGTCAAAGGTTTGGACACACCTACTCATTCAAGGGTTTTTCTTTATTTTTACTATTTTCTACATTGTAGAATAATAGTGAAGATATCAAAACTATGAAATAACACATATGGAATCATGTAGTAACCAAAAAAGGTTTTATATTAGAAATTCTTCAAAGTAGCCACCCTTTGCCTTTATGACAGCTTTGCACACTCTTGGCATTCTCTCAACCAGCTTCATGAGGTAGTCACCTGGAATGCATTTCAATTAACATGTGTGCCTTGTAAAAAGTTAGTTTGTGGAATTTCTTTCCTTCTTCCTTCTTAGTTGTGTTGTGACAAGGTAGGGGGTATACAGAAGATATCCCTATTTGGTAAAAAGACCAAGTCCATATTATGGCAAGAACATCTCAAATAAGCAAAGAGAAATGACAGTCCATCATTACTTTAAGACATGAAGGTCAGTCAATCCAGAAAATGTCAAGAGCTTTTCAAGTTTCTGCAAGTGCAGTCGCAAAAACCATCAAGCACTAAAACTGGCTCTCATGAGGACTGCCACAGGAAAGGAAGACCCAGTTACCTCTGCTGCAGAGGATAAGTTCATTAGAGTTACCAGCCTCAGAAATTGCAGCCCAAATAAATGCTTCACAGAGTTCAAGTAACAGACACGTCTCAGCATTGACTGTTCAGAGGAGACTGCATGAATCAGGCCTTCATTGTCAAATTGCTGCAAAGAAACCACTACTAAAGGACATCAATAATAAGAAGAGACTTGTTGAGTTGGACCGCAGAGTAAAGGAAAAGCAGCCAACAAGTGCTCAGCATATGTGGGAACTCCTTCAAGACTGTTGGAAAAGCATTCCAGGTTGAGAGAATGCCAAGGTTGAGAGAATGCCAAGAGTGTGCAAAACTGTCATCAAGGCAAAGGGTGGCTATTTGAAGAATCTCAAATATAATGTTTAAGACTTTTTTGGTTACTACATGACTCCATATGTGTTATTTCATAGTTTTGATGTCTTCACTATTATTCTACAATGTAGAAAATAATAAAATATAAAGATAACTTTTGACTGGTACTGTAAAAATTAAACCAGCTTTTGATTTCTGAATGTGTTGGCACCAGAGACTCGGCATGCGGCTGTGTTAATGACGTCATGTTAATCAGGCCTTTTGATTTGAACATATGTAGGCTACCTATTTCATTATTTCATTTATGGATCAAGCCTTAGCAGTCATTCTGATCTCGTTCCCAATTATCAGTGCTTTAGTTTATTATGTTACTGTCCAGCGGTTCTGAAGTAATGAATTTGCGATGCACTTGACTGTTCACGATTGTCTGTGCAATGGACTTTTGATTTGAACATTTGAAAAGTGTACTAGGCTATTTGACTTAATTTATATATGTTACAGCACTTTGGTTTGATTAATACATGTGTTGAAATATAACAAAATGATCTGTTTCTGTCTCCAGTCCATTTTAAATAGGATAGATGGGCTATGGGCTACGGAAGGTAGCCTAGTGGTTAGAGTGTTGGACTTGTAACTGGAGGGTTGCAAGTTCAAATCCCCAAGGTAAAAATCTGTCGTTCTGCCCCTGAACAAGGCAGTTAACCCACTGCTCTCCGGGTGCCGTGGATGTCGATTAAGGCAGCTCTCTGATTCAGAGGGGTTGGGTTAAATGCGGAAGATGCATTTGGTTGTACAACTGACTAATAATGGTGACTTTGAAATGGAATTGGTCAAATGTGATAGACTGCCTGTAACCAGCCTGAGTAGGCCTATAACTCCATTAGGTTGAATGTGATAGTCTGCCTATAACCAGCCTGAGTAGGCCTATAACTCCATTAGGTTGAATATGATAGTCTGCCTGTAACCAGCCTGAGTAGGCATATAATTCCATTCCTATTCTATTCAGAGTTTAGAGAAATTAATTGAATTAGCTATTATCAGGCTGGTTAATGCGATGTATGTCTGTTGAATTTGGAAAAATCCACCAGCACTCGGTCCCGCCTACCTACTCAGTCAGTCAGGAGCTGCTACGTACTGTTAACTTTTTTCTAAGCGATACGTGCTAAATAGTATGCGACGATGAGTACATAGTACGTCGTTTTTTTTCAACGGATCCACTTCTCAAACAATAAACGTCTGCTCTGTTCAGGCCTTGTATTCTTGAGCTTTTCTTGTCTGGTAAACACATCCTAGCTTGTTTCCTCGCCCTCCCACCCCTTTCTACTTTAGAATCTGTTTCACCCACCCAATAAATTGGCTCCAGCTCGGCTAGACACCCGTCCTTCTCTTCTCTACCCGGCTCTGTGCCGCTGTCATTTAAAACGTGAGAAATTATAATTATCAGAATTATGCTTTTAATTATGCATTAATTAGACTCCTACAGTGAGATTAGCAAGCGCTTATGAATTATTAGCTGTGAAATCCTTCCAGATTCATACGTTTTTTTTACAGACGAGACCACAGAAATGTAGCTTTCTGCTTGGTGATCAGCACGCCTCAAAATAACAGAACAGATTTTGGTACATATGCTTATGATTACAACTTTTATAAATGCATCGATTTAACTCTGTGTTGTACATGCAGTCTGGTAGCCTACTGAAGATAAGTGACTATACAATAATCAATAATTATCCTTGATGGCCTGGTTCACAGTCAGCTTTTGACACAGCAGTTGTTTGAGTTGAGTTTGATGTGTCTGCACAACAAAATGTTTAGACAACTAGTTGTTACGTCAAACCAGTATCCAGGTTCTTAGACATATTATGTCTGTGTTAAACTAGGTCAGAATGTTCTGGTATAGGAATGAGTCACATAGACCTAGTACAGTCAGTTGTACAACCCATAAGAGGCCATATTGAGAGAGCTTCTGACTGTCATGAGGGGAGAGACGACACAGGGAAAACTTAACAGAGCATGCAGGGAGAATTTGGGTAATCCTTCCCTGTAATAACCACCCCTAGGTTGTTTTGAATCTGAGGCGGCCCAGACGGCCATCCTTGTTCAACCACTGCGTCCGTGGCCATCCTCTTTAGGCCCTGGCGTTCCGCTCTGTCATCTGCTGTCCAAACTATGGGATGGAAATGGATGGAAATGGAGCTGCTAATTTGCAGGATGTGTGGCTGGGAACATCCTACCTCCTCCTCTTGCTGCTTAACATGCACGGTGGTGGAAGCTGGAGCTATAGAGTTAAAGGACTGGAGCAGCTTAGGAAGGGAAAAATGATCTCTGGACCTGTATTAACATAGAGTCCCAGAGTAAAAGTGCTGATCTAGGATCAGTCTTTTAGATCATATTGAATAAGATTAAATGAAGATGGGCGACCTGATCTAAGATTAGCACTCCTACTTTTGGTCTCCCGAGTGGCGCAGCGGTCTAAGGCACTGCGTCTCAGTGCTAGAGGCGTCACTACAGACACCCTGGTTTGAATCCAGGCTGTATCACAACCGGCCGTGATTGGGAGTCCCATAAGGCGGCGCACAATTGGCCCAGCGTCGTCCGGGTTTGGCCGGTGCAGGCCGTCATTGTAAAGGAGAATTTGTTCTTAACTGACTTGCCTAGTCAAATAAAAATAAATAAAACAAAATACTCTGAGATGTTTGTTGAATTCAAATTGTACTTTGTCAATGGACAAGCACTGGATCTCTTCACCTACTTTCATCTGTAGACATTTTATATTATGTTTTGTAATTTGTGATTTTAGTTTATCAAGCTAAAAAGGCGTAATGCCCTGAGGTGAATATTTAAGCAATAAGGCACGAGGAGGTGTGGCATATGTGTCACGTCCTGGCCATAGATAGCCCTTTTGACTGCTTTGTGGTGGTTTTGGTCAGGACGTGATCAGGGGTTTGTTTGCTCTATGTTGTTGTATTTCTATGTTGGTTTGGTTTGGGTTCCCAATTAGAGGCAGCTGTTAGTCGTTGTCTCTAATTGGGAATCCTATTTAGGTTGTTCAGTCCCCCACCTGTGTTGTGGGATATTTATGTTCATTGTGATAGTTGTGTTACGGGTCGTTGTGTTACGGGTCGTTGTGTTACGGGTCGTTGTGTTACGGGTCGTTGTGTTACGGGTCGTTGTGTTACGGGTCGTTGTGTTACGGGTCGTTGTGTTACGGGTCGTTGTGTTACGGGTCGTTGTGTTACGGGTCGTTGTACTTTTGTTTTGGTGAGTTCTATAATTAAAATATGATTAACTCAACCATGCATGCTGCGCCTTGGTCCACTTCTGTCAGCGATCGTGACAATATGGCTAATATACCACGGCTAAGGACTGTTCTTCAGCACAACGCAACGCAGAGTGCCTGGATCCAGCCCTTAGACGTGGTATATTGGTCATATATCACAAACCCCTGAGGTCCCTTATTGCTATTATAAACTGGTTACCAACATAATTAGAACAGTAAAATTACGTGTTTTGTCATACCAGTGGTATACCGTCTGATGTACCATGGCTGTCAGCCAATCAGCATTCAGGGCTTGATCGACCCAGTTTATAATTAAGCAATAAGGCACGGGGGTGTGCACAACCCTCCCTTGGGTTGTGTCGTGGCGGAGATCTTATGGGCTATACTCGGCCTTGTCTCAAGATGGTAAGTTGGTGGTTGGAGATATCCCTCTAGTGGTGTGGGGGCTGTGCTTCGGCAGAGTGGGTGGGGTTATATCCTGCCTGTTTGGCCCTGTCCGGGGGTATCGTCGGATGGGGCCACAGTGTCTCCCTACCCCTCCTGTCTCAGCCTCCAGTATTTATGCTGCAGTAGTTTATGTGTCGGGGGGCTAGGGTCCGTCTGTTATATCTGGAGTATTTCTCCTCTCTTATCCGGTGTCCTGTGTGAATTTAAGTATGCTCTCTCTAATTATCCTCGGAGGACCTGAGCATTAGGACCATTCCTCAAGGCCTACCTGGCCTGATGACTCCTTGATTTCCCCAGTCCACCTGGCCGTGCTGCTTCTCCAGTTTCAACTGTTCTGCCTGTTCTATTAACATTTTAAAGTATTCTCCATGTTCTGTTATAATCTGCACCCGGCACAGCCAGAAGAGGACTGGCCACCCCTCACAGCCTGGTTCCTCTCTAGGTTTCTTCCTAGGTTCTTTCTAAGGAGTTTTTCCTAACCACCGTGCTTTTACATCTGCATTGCTTGCTGTTTGGGGTTTTAGGCTGGGTTTCTGTACAGCACTCTGTGACATCAGCTGATGCAAGAAGGGCTTTATAAATACATTTAATTTGATTAGATTTTTGGTATATGGCCAATATAAGTTAAGGGCTGTTCTTATGCACGACGCACAGCGGAGTGCCTGGACACAGCCCTTAGCCATGGTATATTAGCCATACGGACTGATATACCATGGCTGTCAACCAATCAGCATTCAGGGCTCGAACCACCCTGTTAATAATACAGGATCAACCTTCATCTCATATAATAGTGTTCGTAATAATAGACCCATGAGGGGATTCAATCAAAATAAATATGTCGTTTACACTTTCAGGTAACAGAAGAACAAAAGCATAAACATTTCAGTTACTTTATCTGTGCTTGATTGAGCTTGCCTGGCTTGATGGATAAATAGAATAGTGCCAAAAAAGTGCAAACCCCGCTCATATGGAACTCCAAGCAGGCCAGAGCAAACGTTGAATGTATTGAGTATTTGAACCCAGCCTGTAATGGAGACTCACAGCAAGATAGGGGTTTCTGTTGTTGCACTTTATGCATAATGTGTAAGGACCGATGGAGTCGAGAAGCATGTATGGGGAACAAACATGGAACAAGACTGGAACAGCGCCAGCACACGGGTATACAAAGACAGATGACAATCAATTCAGCAACAGGGAACAGAGTTGGGGAACTGACAAATATAGGGGAGGTAATAAACAGGTGATTGAGTCCAGGTGAGTCCAATAATCGCTGATGTGTGTGACGAGGGAAGGCATGTGTGTGTAACGATGGTGGCAGGAGTGCGTAATGATGGTGGCAGGAGTGCGTAGCGATGGTGGCAGGAGTGCGTAACGATGGTGGCAGGAGTGCGTAACGATGGTGGCAGGAGTGCGTAACGATGGTGACAGGAGTGCGCAATGATGGTGGCAGGAGTGCGTAATGATGGTGACAGGTGTGCGTAATGATGGTGACAGGAGTGCGCAATGATGGTGGCAGGAGTGCGTAATGATGGTGACAGGTGTGCGTAATGATGGTGACAGGTGTGCGTAATGATGGTGGCAGCCTGGCGCCCTCGAGCCCTGGGAGCAGGCGTGACACTAATGAGCTGACGTTGAACTTGTTGTCTCCTCTCGTTATAACATTAATTAACACACTGCTACCTTGCTCAATATTTGGTAAGAGAACCACTGCTTGCGGATGTACAAATTTACAAGATTCCACTTTTAATTAGGAAGCTCACGCAGCATAGGTGTGCTAAGGAGGAAGCTTACCTCATTTGAATAAAAATCATCCTGTTTAGAGGGACAATTAATTAGCAATGCTCGGAATAAAAACAATGTAGATTCCATTTCTGGGAAAGAATAGTGAAATGATGCCAAAATGCTAATTGAGATTTCAATAGGCTTCTGGGTATTTGTTCTCTGCTTATTTAATGAGAATTGTTTTGAGCCTATTTTGTTTTATCTCAGTTTGTTCTTCATTTACTTACCAACTAAATCATTAATATATCATAAAAGCTCTGGAAATCACTCCACTTGGCATGTGCTATTGTGGAACTCTCTTTACACTGTATCACCACATAATTCCACCATTAAACACTTGACATGAACCTTTAAAATGAAAAGGAACCCCTTAAACATTATAATCTCTGAAGGTAAATTGACATGGTAAAGCTGGGCTTTGAATAAATTATCCCAATATTATTAGTAGCTATATTGACTTCCAATTGTTTATATTCAATTCCATTCTACTGTGTATCATGGTTCAGCCATGAGTCTAAAGGATAATTTACTCAAAGCCCAGCTTTACAGTGTCAATTTACCTTCAGCAATTACAATGTTTAAGGGTTCATTTTCATCAGACAACATTATACATAATTACAGAATAATAACACTGTATTAAGTCTCATCGTGACATGTGGAATTCACAGAGCTGCTGGTAAGGTGATGTAGCTACTGTAGATAGGTTAAAGGGGGGATAAGGTGTCTACTGTAGATAGGTTAAAGGGGGATAAGGTATCTACTGTAGATAGGTTAAAGGGGGGATAAGGTATCTACTGTAGATAGGTTAAAGGGGGATAAGGTATCTACTGTAGATAGGTTAAAGGGGGATAAGGTATCTACTGTAGATAGGTTAAAGGGGGGATAAGGTGTCTACTGTAGATAGGTTAAAGGGGGATAAGGTATCTACTGTAGATAGGTTAAGGGGGGATAAGGTATCTACTGTAGATAGGTTAAAGGGGATAAGGTATCTACTGTAGATAGGTTAAAGGGGGATAAGGTGTCTACTGTAGATAGGTTAAAGGGGGATAAGGTATCTACTGTAGATAGGTTAAAGGGGGATAAGGTATCTACTGTAGATAGGTTAAAGGGGATAAGGTGTCTACTGTAGATAGGTTAAAGGGGATAAGGTATCTACTGTAGATAGGTTAAAGGGGATAAGGTATCTACTGTAGATAGGTTAAAGGGGGATAAGGTATCTACTGTAGATAGGTTAAAGGGGATAAGGTATCTACTGTAGATAGGTTAAAGGGGGATAAGGTATCTACTGTAGATAGGTTAAAGGGGGATAAGGTATCTACTGTAGATAGGTTAAAGGGGGATAAGGTATCTACTGTAGATAGGTTAAAGGGGGGATAAGGTATCTACTGTAGATAGGTTAAAGGGGGATAAGGTATCTACTGTAGATAGGTTAAAGGGGGGATAAGGTATCTACTGTAGATAGGTTAAAGGGGGATAAGGTATCTACTGTAGATAGGTTAAAGGGGATAAGGTGTCTACTGTAGATAGGTTAAAGGGGGATAAGGTATCTACTGTAGATAGGTTAAAGGGGGGATAAGGTGTCTACTGTAGATAGGTTAAAGGGGGGATAAGGTGTCTACTGTAGATAGGTTAAAGGGGGATAAGGTATCTACTGTAGATAGGTTAAAGGGGGGATAAGGTATCTACTGTAGATAGGTTAAAGGGGGGATAAGGTATCTACTGTAGATAGGTTAAAGGGGGGATAAGGTATCTACTGTAGATAGGTTAAAAAGGGGGGATAAGGTGTCTACTGTAGATAGGTTAAAGGGGGATAAGGTATCTACTGTAGATAGGTTAAAGGGGATAAGGTGTCTACTGTAGATAGGTTAAAGGGGGGATAAGGTATCTACTGTAGATAGGTTAAGGGGGGATAAGGTATCTACTGTAGATAGGTTAAAGGGGGGATAAGGTATCTACTGTAGATAGGTTAAGGGGGATAAGGTATCTACTGTAGATAGGTTAAAGGGGATAAGGTATCTACTGTAGATAGGTTAAAGGGGATAAGGTGTCTACTGTAGATAGGTTAAAGGGGATAAGGTATCTACTGTAGATAGGTTAAAGGGGATAAGGTATCTACTGTAGATAGGTTAAAGGGGATAAGGTATCTACTGTAGATAGGTTAAAGGGGATAAGGTATCTACTGTAGATAGGTTAAAGGGGATAAGGTATCTACTGTAGATAGGTTAAAGGGGATAAGGTATCTACTGTAGATAGGTTAAAGGGGGATAAGGTATCTACTGTAGATAGGTTAAAGGGGATAAGGTATCTACTGTAGATAGGTTAAAGGGGGGATAAGGTATCTACTGTAGATAGGTTAAAGGGGATAAGGTATCTACTGTAGATAGGTTAAAGGGGATAAGGTGTCTACTGTAGATAGGTTAAAGGGGGATAAGGTATCTACTGTAGATAGGTTAAAGGGGGGATAAGGTATCTACTGTAGATAGGTTAAAGGGGGATAAGGTATCTACTGTAGATAGGTTAAAGGATAGCAGGCTCTCGTCCTTTGGAACAATAGCTGCATCCAAAATGGCACTCTATTCCCTAGTCCACTGCTTTTGACCAGAGCCCTATAGGTCTTTGTCAGAAGTAGTGCACTATAAAGAGAATAGGGGGCCATTTGGGACGCTGTGAGTGTTGAACGTTGGTTTAACCTGCAGGCCTGACATTAAAATGTTCTCTCCTCGCCTGCTTAAAGCAGCAATTAGTGAGCGTTGTGAAACAAGTGTTAGATACTAAAAAACTCTCTCACACGATATCTCATAATCTCTCCACTTTGAACATTCTAAGTCAATACCCACTTGGGGCAAATGCAAATTCTTTCCATATCTAAGATAGCTAGGTGCTTTAACCCCTCCTCACATTTTATCATTGATAAAAAAGAAACCACAAAGTGATGATGAGGTGGTGTTTTATCCCAATCATACCACCTAAAAAGACCAAAGACTTCTTCCCAACAAAGGCCTGACTAGACAGCAGTGGAACAAGCCTCAGCCTACAGCCATGAATAACTTACAGTAGTCTGTGTGTGTGGTATGTCTGTGAATTAATAACACAGTAGAGAACCTTGTCTTCAGAACTTTACCAGAACTCACATCATCAACCTTCACCTGCAGTGAAACAACCAAGAACCTGTCTCACCCTCTCTCCTGTCTCACCCTCTCAACTGTCTCACCCTCTTTCCTGTCTCACCCTCTCACCTGTCTCACCCTCTCACCTGTCTCACCCTCTCACCTGACTCACCCGCTCTCCTGTCTCACCCTCTCACCTGTCTCACCCTCTCACCTGTCTCACCCTCTCTCCTGTCTCACCCTCTTTCCTGTCTCACCCTCTCACCTGTCTCACCCGCTCTCCTGTCTCACCCTCTTTCCTGTCTCACCCTCTCACCTGTCTCTCCTGTCTCACCCTCTCACCTGTCTCACGTGTCTCTCCTGTCTCACCCTCTCACCTGTCTTACCCTCTTTCCTGTCTCACCCTCTCACCTGTCTCACCCGCTCTCCTGTCTCACCCTCTCACCTGTCTCACCTGTCTCTCCTGTCTCACCCTCTCACCTGTCTCACCCTCTCACCTGTCTCACCCTTATGGAAGTGGAGCTCCATTCTAGCCTGGGTGCAGCTGTGCTTATGTTAAATCTAACCCTGAATCTCTATCACGGGTAGGCATATACCCTAATCCTGAATCTCCATCACGGGTAGGCCTATACTCTAACCCTGAATCTCTATCATGAGTAGGCCTATACTCTAACCCTGAATCTCCATCATGGGCAGGCCTATACCCTAACCCTGAATCTCCATCATGGGTAGGCCTATACCCTAACCCTGAAACTCCATCATGGGTAGGCCTATACCCTAACCCTGAATCTCCATCATGGGTAGGCCTATACTCTAACCCTGAATCTCCATCATGGGCAGGCCTATACCCTAACCCTGAAACTCCATCATGGGTAGGCCTATACCCTATCCCTGAATCTCCAGCATGGGTAGGCCTATACTATAACCCTAAAACTCCATCATGGGCAGGCCTATACCATAACCCTGAATCTCCATCACGTGTAGGCCTATACCATAACCCTGAATCTCCAGCATGGGTAGGCTATACCCTAACCCTGAATCTCCAGCATGGGTAGGCCTATACCATAACCCTGAATCTCCATCATGGGTAGACCTATACCATAACCCTGAATCTCCATCATGGGTAGGCCTATACCCTAACCCTGAATCTCCATCATGGGTAGACCTATACCCTAACCCTGAATCTCCATCATGGGCAGGCCTATACCCTAACCCTGAATCTCCATCATGGGTAGACCTATACAGCCTATTGGCCATCTGAGGGGAGTACAAGTAGTTGTTTTCCTTCTGTCTTGATTTCCTGTTTTAGATAATGGTCAGGTCAGATCATCAAAAAATGACCAAATATTTAGACTTCCGTCTTACACATCCATCAAAGGATGAGCATCATCGTCAGTGGTTTCTATATTCAATATATAGAATATAACAATGCCCTTCTAGGCCAGAGGAATGTAAAGGAGAGACACTGAGAAACAGGCCGGTCCCTTTAGATAGTAATGCAGCAACAGAACACAACCAAGAGATGCGTGATCACATCGGAGGAAACCTGCTGTCGAGTGTTGATTCTCGCTGTCTGTCTGTCCTTCTGTCTGCCTGTCTGTCTGTCTGCCTGTCTGTCTGTGAGGGAGGGAAGAAGTGCTAATGGGGAAGAGTGTCAGTTTAAAGGGGCAATCCGGGATTGGTAAATCCATTTTCGGTCTTTTAAATTAATGATATATAGCCATTTATTCTTGAATAATATAATTATATAGCCTCATGAGCTTAGTTCAAATGTCCTACCCCCTATCAGAACTCAAAATATATAATAATAATAATAATAATAATAATAATAATAATAATAATAATATTTGATTTCATGGATGATCAGTCCTTGTAACCATAGCTCCGTCTATGCATTTGTGAGTGGTTACATTTCTCCAGCCCCATCCCTCAGCTAATTACAAAAACAAGTGGTCGCTTTATTGTTTTTCAAATCCCAGATTGCTCCTTTAACGGTGGAGTCTGCAGGAGAGGCGTTGGCAGGGGATAAGAAAGCTCTCATCAATGTTTATTAATCATCAGCTAGATATGATACAGTAATAGCTGTGGTATTTTTACACCCCACCACAGCAAACATAACGCACAAAGTGGCTTTGGCTAAAAGTCTTATAGCATTGACTTAATTAGTGGTAAGTCTGCTTAAAAGCCACTCAAAACTGTTGCTGCTATAAACAGACAACGTCCACAATTAATCAACTGTCAGTCAAGGTTTGAGCCAAAAGTGAGAGTGTCTGTTTCTCAGAGTTGTGATTGCAAACAAGTATTTGGTCTGGCATGGCCAATAGTAGGCTACTGTATGAGAAACATTAGGACCCAGTCTGACCTAGACTATGGATACATTAGGAACAGATAACATTGTGTAATTGTAATATAAGTGTAGAATAGGAGCAAAGTAAGAATAAAAAAGTATTTCCTTAAAACTGTGGCTTTCCGTGTGTTTGAAGGAACCACAGGTCCGGTTCTACAGATTTTTCCAGCAGCAAGGGTTCCTAAGGGTTGCTATGGGTGATTCATTCTAGTCCAATCAGTGTTATTCTAATGATAGTAAATACACGTTTATTATGTCTATAATCGTTTTTTAGACGTATTTGTCAGAGTGAAAAATAGATCTGTGTTTGTATTCAAAACATTACTTCAGGTTTATATCTCTTCCTTACATTAAGGTAGCACTTAAGTACACGTGCCTATCTGGTTCTGACATTCTGGTTCCATCCAAAAGGTCAGTTACATGAGGTACTGTATGCTTAGCGATAGCTAAAATGACTGTCAGTCAGTGTGTTGTGCTTAGTGGAGACAGATCGTGTTTGTTTTAATGGCAGAGATGAACACGTTTTTATAAGTCTGAATGGTGTTAGTCTGATCACAACTATACTCTATACTACAGCTTATTGCCAACTAAACACACGGCTCCTGTGGAGATGGAAGACTCAGCTTATCCAGAGTGGCATATTTATTTGTTATTTTCTACATTCATTATACTGTAACTAAAGATACTCTCCAAGACCTTAACCACAACACATTTGTAAATTATAGTATGAATTACAACAACAACAACAACAACAAAATGCAGGACATAACATATTTTACGAAATGGATGACATTGCGCACAATCTGATGACATAGTACACAAAAAAACAGTGACCACTTTTGGCTCATGTGCATCACTTTCAAATCTACTGGCTGAAATTAGAAAAAGTTAGAGAATGCATCTTTAAAGCCTCTCTTTCTGATTCCTAAAACCAATCAATTGCAATCTGGGTCTGACTGGCAGCACCCTATAATTGGTTAGAGCTGCTGTCCTTTTCTCAAGTACCCTGTAGCCTATGACTGTAGACCAAACAGGTGTTAGGCAAGGAAACAGGCCCGTCCAGTCTGTAAAGCAGCTAACTAGCTCCCCGGGTCGTGCCAACCTGTAATTACTACATCACTCGGGTTGTAAATCACACCCGCTCTTGTCATGGTATCATCACATCCACAGCAGCAATTTCTGAGCTCCAAATCTAGCTGGTCATGTGGTCCCAGACAGACAGAATGGAGGAGGAGGTGCCTGTCTCGCGTGATGCTATGCCACAAGGTATAAAGACGGGCAGGATTGATGGAATGGTACAGTATGGAATCTGCCCCGGGGGACTTAGCACAAATAACTAATATCTGCTTTCCTATATCTGTAATTGGTTATGTCTGATCATGCCACTTATCTTGATCAAATCAGATTGTCTAAAAATGTTATGTACATTAAATGTTATAAATGTTATCTCTAGCTTGCTAAGGGTCCAAATCCCCCAAAGCAAACAAGGTCGTACTGTCTTTATTCAACTCCAGTATATCTGTCCTCCTCCGTGTCTGTATGGTCTGTGATTGAGGTTGACCAATGCAAGGCCCACCACTGCACCAAGGTTAGACATTTGATCGCAGTGGAAGAAGAAACTCAAACTATTCTGGAAGTTCCCTGTGTCGAGTCATGACACCCATCGGTTGCATGGTGCCCACCCATCTCCACTCTCCTGTCTCAACACAATTCTAGACATCCATCTCCACTCTCCTGTCTCAACACAATTCTAGACATCCATCTCCACTCTCCTGTCTCAACATAACTCTAGACACCCATCATTACACTTGCCTTCATCATCAACCCTGTCAATCACGTAAAGATTCCATGGATTACTTCAGTTAATGTCAGACATCACAGAGCATGATTCTACTCTAATATGAAATCAAATATGTATCATGCATTGATCTTGAAACATCAAATCAGTCGAATCAAATCCATAATAGGTGTTTTATACACTAACAAAAGGATTACATTAACCTGGACTGTATACAGTATGTAAATGTATATTTTGTACAATTCCTCTCAGACAAAATAACTACCAAAAGTTTAAAAGACTATGATACATACAGTGTACATTCATACAATACATCAAGTATGGATAAAGGCAGTAAGACTGATGTGGCAGTGGCAGGACTGTCACGTGTCAGGGAAACTTTCCACTCCGTAACATGGTGGGGAAGATTTGGGGTTGATAATTTATGGAGTTGCAGGGCTTGTTGTGAGTTGTCATCTATTTGTACAGACACTCAACAATGCGGACAATTTAACCCTTTACAGTCTTCACCAACAAGGAGCTAAAAGTTATGTCAAGCAAGTCAACCTTTTACTCTTCCTAACTTTACCCTTTACCCTGCTAACCTATCTACCCTGCTAACCTATCTTAACCCTTTACCCTGCTAACCTATCTTAACCCTTTACCCTGCTAACCTATCTTAACCCTTTACCCTGCTAACCTATCTTAGTCCTTTACCCTGCTAACCTATCTTAGTCCTTTACCCTGCTAACCTATCTTAGTCCTTTACCCTGCTAACCTATCTACCCTGCTAACCTATCTTAGTCCTTTACCCTGCTAACCTATCTACCCTGCTAACCTATCTTAGTCCTTTACCCTGCTAACCTATCTTAGTCCTTTACCCTGCTAACCTATCTACCCTGCTAACCTATCTACCCTGCTAACCTATCTTAACCCTTTACCCTGCTAACCTATCTACCCTGCTAACCTATCTTAGTCCTTTACCCTGCTAACCTATCTTAACCCTTTACCCTGCTAACCTATCTTAACCCTTTACCCTGCTAACCTATCTTAGTCCTTTACCCTGCTAACCTATCTTAGTCCTTTACCCTGCTAACCTATCTTAGTCATTTACCCTGCTAACCTATCTACCCTGCTAACCTATCTTAGTCCTTTACCCTGCTAACCTATCTTAACCCTTTACCCTGCTAACCTATCTACCCTGCTAACCTATCTTAACCCTTTACCCTGCTAACCTATCTTAGTCCTTTACCCTGCTAACCTATCTACCCTGCTAACCTATCTACCCTGCTAACCTATCTTAATCCTTTACCCTGCTAACCTATCTTAACCCTTTACCCTGCTAACCTATCTACCCTGCTAACCTATCTTAGTCCTTTACCCTGCTAACCTATCTTAACCCTTTACCCTGCTAACCTATCTTAGTCCTTTACCCTGCTAACCTATCTACCCTGATAACCTATCTTAGTCCTTTACCCTGCTAACCTATCTTAGTCCTTTACCCTGCTAACCTATCTTAACCCTTTACCCTGCTAACCTATCTTAGTCCTTTACCCTGCTAACCTATCTTAGTCCTTTACCCTGCTAACCTATCTACCCTGCTAACCTATCTTAGTCCTTTACCCTGCTAACCTATCTTAGTCCTTTACCCTGCTAACCTATCTTAACCCTTTACCCTGCTAACCTATCTTAATCCTTTACCCTGCTAACCTATCTTAATCCTTTACCCTGCTAACCTATCTACCCTGCTAACCTATCTTAGTCCTTTACCCTGCTAACCTATCTACCCTGCTAACCTATCTTAGTCCTTTACCCTGCAAACCTATCTTAGTCCTTTACCCTGCTAACCTATCTTAACCCTTTACCCTGCTAACCTATTTTAGTCCTTTACCCTGCTAACCTATCTTAATCCTTTACCCTGCTAACCTATCTTAATCCTTTACCCTGCTAACCTATCTTAATCCTTTACCCTGCTAACCTATCTTAATCCTTTACCCTGCTAACCTATCTTAATCCTTTACCCTGCTAACCTATCTACCCTGCTAACCTATCTTAGTCCTTTACCCTGCTAACCTATCTTAGTCCTTTACCCTGCTAACCTATCTTAACCCTTTACCCTGCTAACCTATCTTAATCCTTTACCCTGCTAACCTATCTTAATCCTTTACCCTGCTAACCTATCTACCCTGCTAACCTATCTTAGTCCTTTACCCTGCTAACCTATCTACCCTGCTAACCTATCTTAGTCCTTTACCCTGCTAACCTATCTTAGTCCTTTACCCTGCTAACCTATCTTAACCCTTTACCCTGCTAACCTATTTTAGTCCTTTACCCTGCTAACCTATCTTAATCCTTTACCCTGCTAACCTATCTTAATCCTTTACCCTGCTAACCTATCTTAATCCTTTACCCTGCTAACCTATCTTAATCCTTTACCCTGCCAGATCTCTATAGCAGCTCATGCTACCTGATCTAAACACAATAGTTTCATGCTCTCTTACCTCTACTCCAGGCTTGTTGTATCTGAAGGACTTTAATCATCATAACAGCATTACTAATGTGTACATAAGTGTCTTAGGAGGAACCATAACTAATTATATTGATTTGACTCATTTTAATTGTTGCATTTCTATATTTGCCAGATTATAAAATCAGTTCTAAAATAGGAACACAGGAAACGTGTATTAATTAGTCTCATTTTGATCAATAACACAATAATTATCACAATTAACCCTGTGGAAGCTGTTGACCTGTTTTCTGATCAACAGGACACACACATACATACACTAACACACACACACTAACGTACACACACACACATGCACTCATGCACACACACACACATACACTAACACACACACAAGTACACGCTGTAAAAAGTAATTGCCTAACTCATTATAGCAATTGAGTAGTGGTTACTCAACCATCTCCAACTGCCTCTAGAACTCAAATTATATAAGTGGTACTCATGCAGGTGTCAATGAGACCACTTAATCTATCACTTAATGTTTTTGAGTATTCTTAACAAATATTAGGTTATTGGGAAAATATAACTTTATTTATGTGTATTCTGCTAATCTAAAGTCATTGGTTTTTACAAGATGGGATTATTATAATTATAATTATTTTAAAGTCAATCTAACATTTATTAAATAAATTGTTATTACTAGATTCTATTATGTATTATGTCTTACTTAAAAATAATAAAGTAGTAGTCAGACATTTGATTTATCTGTGTTGTTTTTGTGCTGATAGAGAATTATTACATTTTTGCAAGTTATGAATACTTACAGTTTTCCCCGAATGTTAACACACTATATCTCAGGTACTCAAAACTCTAGAAACGAAACACAAAACAGTTAGCCAATTTCCCCAAATCCACACAGACATTTTTCAAAATGAAACACTGCAATCAAAATCATGTACTCCCTGCTCAAAATTAAACTCTGCATACAAGTGAGACACACACACACACGTCAAATGAATCTAACTAAGTGACAACCAAGATCACACTAATGTGACATATTCAAAACACTACTATCAGAACCTATTTCAGTGTAAAGACTAATATTTTGTTGTTATACTGTATATTGTTTGTGTGTACTCAAACAAGAAAGGAACACAAATGCAAAAATGTCAGTTTTATATTTCAACTCAATACATGTCAAACAGCATACTGTAGGCACACATACAGTAGAAATGCAAACATACAGTAAATATATTTTGCTTATGCAGTGGAATACAAATAGGCCTATTTGTACCACTGTACTGTATGTTAGATCAATTGTACGGAATAGATAAAGAAACTGTCAAATACAGTCAAATCTAAGTCATAAGTCAAGAAACAAATACTCCATTGGGAAAACAAAATCAGTAACGTCTGTTGTTTTGGTCCGGCCACAGATTTTCATCAACCTCTCACAGGCGATATTCTCCTTGGCCAGACAGTGGGGGAAATATCTTCTGGCATGACGCATCAACCCCTGACAGGACTCTGCTGGAATGCACCACAGGCCTCCTCCATGGCCTGGAGAAGGGCCTTACGTTCATGGGGTTTGTGATCATACACATTCTGTAAGGACCGACGCTGGAGAAGAGAAGCAGGTACGGGGAGTAGAACATTTAATATGGAACAGACATCAAACAAGACAGAGACAGCTTCAGAACCGGGTATCAAAAGACAAACAAACATTAATCCCGAAGCAGGGAACAGAGCTTGGGAACAGACAGATATAGGGGAGGTAATGACACAGGTGATTGAATCCAGGTGAGTCCAATAATCGCTGGAGAGCTTGACGAGGGAAGGCAGGTGTGCGTACTGATGGTGGAAGGAGTGCATTATGCTGGGGAGGCTGGCGCCTTCGAGCGCCAGGGAGGGGGAGCGGGAGCAGACGTGACAGTTCCCTCCCCTTTAGGGGCGCCACCCGGCGTCCCACCTGGGCGAGCCTGATGGGCCGGCCGAGGCCTGGGCGAAAGGGTCTGCTCCCAAGGCGTGACAACCTTCCACCGCCTTGCTGAAAACAACTCCTCAATGGGATTGAGAAACGGGAAATATGGTTGGAGAATTGTAAACCTGGGATGGTCATGGAAACAGTTGCTGACCTGAACAGCCCGACGGAAACTCACGTTGTCCCAAATTAGAACATACATTTGCTGCTCAGGATCACCTGGCCCTCTCGGCTGAAAAAGATTGTCATGTAAGGTGTTCAGGAAATTAAGGAGATGGGCAGTGCGGTATGGTCCAAGGGTTGCATGGCGGAGGAGGACTCCATTGTGGCTCATAGCTGCGCATATGGTGACAATTCCCCTGCGCTGGCCAGGTACCTCAACGATGGCACGTTGACCAATGATGTTCCTTCCTCTCTTCCTCATCTTTGCTAAATTGAATCTAGCCTCATCTATGAATATGAGTTCCTGGGGGACGGTACCTGCATCCAACTCCATGATTCTCTAAAATGACAGTAAATACTTTAATTGCTGTATAGTAAAGTTCACTGGCAACATCAATGAGTCTCTAATGTTTCAACAGTGTAATAATACTACATTGCTTCCTTGCACATATTCGTACCGTTTATCCTTTGCTCTTTGGGAATTCCTTCAAATGGGACTCGGTAGATTTGCTTCATCCGGAGATTGTGTTTCTTAAGGATGTGCGCTACGGTTGATAAGCTCACCCTGATGTTATGGAAGATGGCAGGGGTTTTCAATAATCTGCTGTTGGATTTCCGCAGTCTTATGGCATTATTTTCACCTACAATTTGCACAAAGCCTCCTGTTGGTCTGTAAATAGACGTGTTACACCACCACGTATGTGGTGATCGTCTTTCAGTTCTACAAAAACAAAATAGCATGCAGTACAGTAAACACTACAGTAATACAGTATACAAGATTAACATGTTACACAGTAGTATAGCTCCCAGTTTCATCTATACAGTACAGTAAACACTACAGTAATACAGTATACAAGATTAACATGTTACAAAGTAGTATAGCTCCCAGTTTCATACATACAGTAATACATGAAACATTTACTTTGTTTCCCCTTACAGTATGTATTGGAATCTACAGTATTTACTGTGCTTTATGTTGTACTACTGTCAAGTAGTAAAAGTAGTAGAGAGGTCCAATGTCTGCAGTACGTACCTATTCTCATTTTGGAACGTCCGGATGATGGATGCCACAGTGAAGCGGTTCAGATTGGGCAGCACTCTCTGCCCGGCCTCTCTCAAGGTCAAACCATGGTTGGCCAGCCTCTCTCGAGGTCAAACAATGTTTGACCAGCCTCTCTCAGAGATTACTCTCCTTGTTCTTGGTCTCCACCTCCACCTCTACCTCTACCTCTACCTCTGTCTGCCAAGTTTGCTTACATTGTTCTCCAAACACAGGAGTACTCACTTGTGGCCTTTTTATCCATACCAGAGGTCTGATTGCAAAGTGAACATTTACACAATTAGTGGTGGCACATGTGAAGAGAGACAGGGATCAATTGGTAATTGAGCTTAGCTTGTTGAACAGTGTTGCTTTTCATTTGCACACAAGACATTTTAGTTGTGAAGGTTGTGCCAAAGGTAGAGAATTGTGTGTTATGTTTTGTCAAATGTTTGTTATAGAATTGCAATCTGAGAGTAAAAGCAGAACATATATTATTGCATATTTGTTGTCTGGTTCTACTAGTTACAGGTTTGGGTCATTGTGCCTCATGGGCCAATTTTAGTGCCACTTGTCTCTGTTTTTAGAGGATTGTGGGTAATTCAACCATTTTTTACTTTATTAAACTTTTACACAATGGTGTATGCATGTTTGAAGAAAGAAAAGTATATTTCTAAAATAGTACTAAGCAGTTTGTTGTGCTATGAGGTGTAATTGACCATGACGAATGGATATCAAAACCTTCAAGCAAATTGACATTAAATAACGAGACAAGCCATTCCCGCCATCCACAAGGCCATATGCACCACTCTTAATGACAGAGGCTAATTCAGTATCCTGTCATGCTTGATGCTTAATGGAATGAGTAATGTGCTCAACAATCAAATAAAATTGTATTGGTCACATGTGCCGAATACAACAGGTGTAGACTTTACCGTGAAATGCTTATTTACGAGCTCATTCACAACAATGCAGAGTTAAAAAGTAAGAAGAACATTTGCTAAATAAAAAAGAAAATAGTAACACAATAAAATAACAATAATAAGGCTATATACAAGGAGTGCCAGTACTGAGTCAAATGTGCGAGGGTACAAGGTAGTTGAGGTAATTGAGGTAATACAGTATGTAACTAGGCAATCAGGATAGATAATAAACAGAGTAGCATCAGTGTATGTGAAGAGTGTGAAGAGTGTGAAAGTGTGTGTGTGTGTGTGTGTGTGTGTGTGTGTGTGTGTGTGTGTGTGTGTGTGTGTGTGTGTGTGTGTGTGTGTGTGTGTGTGTGTGTGTGTGTGTGTGTGTGTGTGTGTGCGTGTGACTTTTCGGGACTTCCTCTGACACCGCCTGGAATATATGTCCTGGATGGCAGTGAGTTGGACCCCAGTGATGCACTGGGCGTACGGACTACCACTTCCTGAGGACGAAGAGACAATGTCTGCTTTGGTGGGTTCAAATGACAAATCATCAAATACATAAAACAATATTAAACATTAAGACAAGACCACTGAAAATTACTAATCAGAACTTCTTACACTTGACAAAAATGTGTAATGAAAGTTCATAACTTAACTGGAAGGGACTCAAAATGTGTATGTTCACTACAACAAATATGAATGTTTAAGTAACTTCAGGCGTTATAGAATACATAATGCAGCGGGTCTGAAAACATTCCCGAAGGCACAGCATGCCAGAACCCATATGGTTATCAAGTTCTAAATACTTTGTGTTTTATCAACTGTTTGACAGCCTTATTCTAAAATGGATAAAATCAATCTAAACACAATATCCCATAACAGCAAAATGAAAAACAGGTTTTTATAAATTTTAGCTAATTTATTAAAAATAAAAAACAGAAATACCTTATGTACATTAAGTATTCAGACCCTTTTTTATGCATCCTGTTTTCTTTTATCATCCTTGAGGTGTTTCTACAACTTGATCGGAGTCCACCTGTGGTAAATTTAATTGATTGGACATGATTCGGAAAGGCACACACCTGTCTATATAAGGTCCCACCGTTAACAGTGCATGTCAGAGCAAAAACCAAGCCGTAAGGTTGAAGGAATTATCCGTATCAGGCCTTTATGGTAGAGTGGCCAGACGGAAGCCACTCCTCAGTAAAATGCACATGACAGTCTGCTTGGAGTTTGCCTAAAGACTCTGACTGTGATAAACAAGATTCTCTGGTCTGATGAAACCAAGATTGAACTCTTAGGCCTGAATGCCAATCATCACTTCTGGAGGAATCCTGGCACCATCCCTACGGTGAAGCATAGTGGTGTTAGCATCCTGTTGTAGGGATGTTTTTTAGCAGCAGGGACTGGGAGACTGGTCAGGATTGAGGGAAATATGAACGGAGCAAAGTACAGAGAGATCCTTGATGAAAACCTGCTCCAGAGCGATCAGGACCTCAGACTGGGGTGAAGGTTCACCTTCCAACAGGACAACGAACCTAAGCACACAGCCAAGACAAAGAGTGGATTCGGGAGAAGTCTCTGAATATCCTTGAGTGGCCCGGCAAGAGCCCGGACTTGAACCCTATTGAACATCTCTGGAGAGACCTGAAAATAGCTTTGCAGCAATGCTCCCCATCCAACCTGACAGAGCTTGAGAGGATCTGCAGAGAAGAATGGGAGAAACTCCCAAAATACAGGTGTGCCAAACTTGTTGCGTCATACCCAAGAAGACTCAAGGCTATAATTGCTGCCTAAGGTGCTTCAACAAGGTACTGAGTAAAGGGTCTGAATACTTACGTATGTAAATGTGATTTTCCAGTTTATATTTTTTTATACATTTGCTCAAATTTCTAAAAACCTGTTTTGCTTTGTCATTATGGGGTATTGTGTGTAGATTGATGAGGGAAATCAATTTTAGAATAAGGCTGTAATCACTGCCAAAGATGATTCTAACATGTACTGACTCAGGGGTGTGAATACTTACGTAAATTAGGTATTACTGGATTTAATTTCCAATACATTTGCAAACATTTCTAAAAATATGTTTTCACTTTGTCCTTATGGAGTATTGTGTGTAGATGTGTGAGAAAAAATACATATATTTAATCCATTTTTGAATTCAGCCTGTAACACAACAAAATGTGGAATAAGTCAAGGGGTATGAATCATTTTTGAAGGCACTGTACTTTGAGTTGGGTTACTCGAATGGTTCTAGGCAGAAGGTTTCCGCGAAATTAAATTGTTAGCAGAACTAATTACTTTTTACAGTGCATTAATGCACACACACACACATACACTAACGGACACACACACACACATAAACACACACAGAGGTACTGGAGGTTGTGTCGTTTTCTGATTAATGCAATCACTCAGGTCATTATAACGACTGCTACTAATAGCCTACACAACACTATTACACTGTAAGGCATATTCATTTTCACACAACCCTTGACAACCCTTATCTGACTTTCAACAAAGGAACCAGACTTCTTTTCACTTAATGGTGTTTAGATTGAGCCTAATGGTTGAGAAAAACATTTGAATAAGAAAGAAGAGTTGTCGTTTTTTTTACTTGAGAAAAACAACAGGGAACTTTTCCATCCATCTATCTATGTCATGTCAATGTGAGCTGTGTGTGTGAGCTGTGTGTCTTTGACATCCAGACCAACAGAGGCCTCGTAATGGAGCCTCATGGGACTGTCAGTCACTAATTAGTAATAAAGAGGAATTACATCTTTCAATCAACAGAGAGAAGAACACTCATAGCTCATATACCCCGCAACTGAGTTATATACGACACTTACTGGAAATGCTATGGATTTGACTGTTGCAATATATGACGTCTGTCAGCTTGACAGTAAATAACACCTTTTACGTCTTCTGTAGGATCTCTGATTATCAGTCCTATGTCGTTCTCTGGTTCTATCACTATAGTGTTCTAGAGTTCTAATATTTCATTCTATAGTTCTAGCCTCTAGTTCTAGAGTTCTAATATTTAATTATATACAGTAGTTATAGACCTCTTGATCAGCCAGCCGTAAGGCTGGCTGCACACAACTACTCTGTTGTGTGCATAAGTTAACCTACATAAAAGTACATGTAAAATGGGATATGAACATAAGGAATCCAGACATTAAATACTTTAGTATATTAAATTATTATTATAAATATCAACAGCATAATATAATCATTACAAGAAATATCTCTTTTGATTTCTCTTGAGGTATGGTGGCTACTGAACAAGCTGATCATTTCCTGCACCTACATGCATTCTACCATCTGGTATTTTATTTGTCCCTCTAAATTTCCAATTTCCATGGCAACACCAAGGAGGCAGGTAGCAGGATGTTTTCCCCTGAATATAATAAAACCATTCACAGGGTTCATAAGGCTACAACTGTACTGAGGGCATTTGGACAGACCAGGGCTATATATTTAGAGAGGTGGGACATTGAGGTTTCTGCATTACGATGTATTTACATGCCACTACAACATTGTATGGCAGCCATGTTAGCTCCGCATTAACATAACAATGCTATGTAACTGAATGTCTAGAATTAGAAAATGTTCTTAACGTTGTCCCAAATCTCTGAATATATGGCTATGGAACAGATTATAATAAATTGTCCCAACTATCTAAATATATGGCTATGGAACAGATTATAATAAATTAGCCCAAATCTCTGAATATATGGCTCTGGAACAGATTATAATATCTTGTTCCAACTCTCTAAATATATGGCTCAGGAACAGATTATAATAATTGTCCCAACTATCTAAATATATGGCTCAGGAACAGATTATAATAAATTGTCCCAACTCTCTAAATATATGGCTCTGGAACAGATTATAATAAATTGTCCCAACTATGTAAATATATGGCTCTGGAACAGATTATAATAATTGTCCCAACTCTCTAAATATATAGCTCTGGAACAGATTATAATATCTTGTCCCAACTATCTAAATATATGGCTCTGGAACAGATTATAATAAATTGTCCCAACTATCTAAATATATGGCTCTGGAACAGATTATAATAAATTGTCCCAACTCTCTAAATATATAACTCTGGAACAGATTATAATAATTGTCCCAACTCTCTAAATATATGGCTCTGGAACAGATTATAATAAATTGTCCCAACTATCTAAATATATGGCTCAGGAACAGATTATAATAAATTGTCCCAACTCTCTAAATATATAGCTCTGGAACAGATGATAATAATTGTCCCAACTCTCTAAATATATGGCTCAGGAACAGATTATAATAAATTGTCCCAACTATCTAAATATATGGCTCAGGAACAGATTATAATATTTGTCCCAACTATCTAAATATATGGCTCAGGAACAGATTATAATAAATTGTCCCAACTCTCTAAATATATGGCTCAGGAACAGACTATAATAAATTGTCCCAACTATCTAAATATATGGCTCTGGAAGAGACTATAATAAATTGTCCCAACTATCTAAATATATAGCTCAGGAACAGACTACAATAAATTGGCCCAACTCTTTAAATATATGGCTCTCGAACAGATTATAATAATTGTCCCAACTATCTAAATATATGGCTCTGGAACAGACTATAATAAATATACTACTAAATAATCTACAATCTTCAAATATATAATCTATAGTAGATTAAGCATTCTATACAATACAATACTACTTTACTATACAATACCATACTGTACTGCACTGTACTATACTATAATATCCTGTATTAACCGAAAGATTGCTGGATCAAATCCAAGAGCTGACAAGATAAAGATCTGTCGTTCTACTCCTGAGCAAGGCAGTTAACCGTAAGCAAGGCAGTTAACAGTGTTCCCCTGGCGCCAAAGACGTGAATGTCGATTAAGGCAGTCCCCCGCACCTCTCTGATTCAGAGGGGTTGGGTTAAATGCGGAAGACACATTTCAGTTGAATACATTCAGTTTTAAAACTGACTAGGTATCCACCTTTCTCCTTTCCTTTTATAATATAATATACTATAATGTACAATACTGTACTATAATGTAATGTACTATACTATTATACTATACTACGCTGTGCAATATTATACTATACCAGACTTTACTGTACTATACTATACTACACAAATGTAATTTACTACTATACTATGCTATGCTATAATATACTATACTATAATGTGTTATACTATAATATACTATACTGTACCATACTATACTGTACTATACTTTACTATACTATGATATACTATACTGTACTACACTATACCTAAGCAATAAGGCACAAGGGGGTGTGGTATATGGCCAATATACCACCGCTAAGGGATGTTCTTAAGCACAACTCAACGCAGAGTGCCTGGACACAGCCCTTAGCCATGGTATATTGTCCATATACCACGAACCCCGAGGTGCCTTATTGCTATTATAAACTGGTTACCAATGTAATTACAGCAGTAAAAATACATGTTTCGTCATACCCATGGCACACGGTCTGATATGCCACGGCTGTCAACCAATCAGCATTCAGGGCTCAAACCACCCAGTTAATAATATTATATAATCAACTATACTACTATATGCCAACTACATAATACTAAATATACTATAGATTAACTATACTATACTATATGCCAACTACATAATACTAAATATACTATAGATTAACTATGCTACTATATGCCAACTACATAATACTAAATATACTATAGATTAACTATACTACTATATGCCAACTAAATAATACTAAATATACTATAGATTAACTATACTACTATATTCCAACTACATAATACTAAATATACTATAGACTAACTATACTATACTATATGCCAACTACATAATACTAAATATACTATAGATGAATCCCCACTCCAACAGTAGAAATAAGATTCTTTAGAATTACTAAAAGAGAGCTGGTTTGTATTCCACTCATGCATCAAGCAGAACAGAAACAACTGTATCAATTTAACAACAAAATCCTAGCCTATAGGCCTTGACTGATTTTACTATACCTATTTCAATGCTCGTATCATCAATGTGTCTGAAAGTATGTAATTGACTATGTAATTGTACCCTGAAAAAAAAAGATTCAGTCCCAATTACCGAGAATATGAATAGTTTGCTCTTACATTTTGTTCACAGTTTATGTGCCTATCTGCCGACAATGAGGCTGTCTATTGTAAAAAAGGTGATGAAAATGACGAAATATAACACCTCTCAATTGCTAGGGGCTTGAAGAATTAGCAGGTGTAAATCACAACGCATAAAGGTGATATGAATTAATTTTCCAGCTGGTAAAACATAAAACTGAAGGCCCAGCAGAGGCCCTTCATCAATCTACATTAGAACAATTGGAATATCAAACACAACAATGGTGACATAGAATATAATAAAACATAGAATGAAATTAGGGACAGTTTGAGTATTAAGAACGACGGCTCTAAATGATTGACCACTCAGGGATCATGCTCAATATATCACTGATTAATACTATGGCTCACGCTAGACGTGTCTCTATTTCTCAAAGAAAGCCGTTTTAGTAAGGAGGAAATGTCGTGTTAGTTATAATAGCAGGGACGGGTTTTGACCTGTTGTTGGGGTGATCATGTCCATTTGGCCCGACACATCTCTTGCTGTGACTGTCTCTTTCTCAGCCGTATTGATGGTGTTCGGACGTAATTCCCCCCAAAAAGGTTATTCATCTGTGTGTCAGCATAATGGAACAGTGAAGTTGTTTTCCCTTAGCAGCATATCCTCATCTCATGCGTGGCAAAAACTGGAATAAAAATATGCGTTTGATTCTGACATAGGCCTACCTTTTTTGAAACTCTTTCGGCTCAAGGTTTATGTCCTAGGGGGCTAATCAATTACATTTGTCATTCTCTGTTTTTGCTGTTATAAATGTTGCATATGTCCTCCGGTGTGTCCGGAAAGAAAAACATCTCTGGCACAACAATATTTCTGGTGAAAGATGTCCTTTGAAGAGCACGAGACGGAACAGAGTGTGTATTGACACCGAGTTGTGTTAAACTTGCTTCATATAGCTTTGAGCGTGTCGTCGTATTTGGCCCTGCACCCATCGCAACCTATCCAGTGTCTCATTGAGTTACAGATTACAGGCCTACAGGCACAAGTCCAGACGGAGAATACATTGAAAAAGCATTGGCCCAAACGTACTAGGCCTACTGCCGTCTAAAGAACCTCCTTATGTTTAATGTTTTCGTCAAAAAAAATATTAATAATCTAGACTAATTGTTAATAACCCTATTATAGCCAATGTCTAATTTAGGATAGGTCTAATTAAAGCTATCTGCAGACTGAATAAAGATTAGTAAAACACAGACCATTTGGGTTTCTTATGGACAACATATTTTTTTTTTTAAATACACAAGATAAAGCTTTATAAACTATAACCATGCCTCTGTATATGGGATATACTAGGCTTTCTGTACTTTTCTATTTAAAAAAAATAATTTATACATGTCACAGAAATATGCTGATCAGTAGCTTGGAATATTCAACCGCAGTTCGCAAAATTATTAACAGCTGTTCAACAAATGTGTAGACCAAATAACAAATACCAAATCGTCGTGAATCAATTTACTTTTTCAAGTTCTGTGTCGTTGCCATTTAACCGATATGTGTTTGTAGTTTGACGTGATGACATGTCGACAATTATAGATGTTGAAAATAGGTTATAAAATGAACGCTTAGACATACTCGCACAAAATATATATCAGTAGTAATGTACAAATAATGCTATGTTGATGTTTTTTTATTTTCCAAAGTCATCTGACCACACACAGAAATGACAAAAAACGTTCACTCTCGGGGCATGGGTTCAAAGAAAATAAAAGTGTAGTCCTACTTATAGTGCGTTATTTCTAGCATCTATTTAAAACAAATAAAAAATATATATTCCACTAACGAAGTGCTACGTAACATGATATCACAGGAAGTGTAATGGTTGCTGAAATAAATGTAGTATTGAGGTACATTTGTTTTTCATGTAATTCTTGTGGACAAGTTGGATGTGCCTGCACTGCACATTCTGCATGGTCTCAATAGAATTTATCAAAGATTTTGTCAAAGGCAAAAACAAACTTGCAATGAATTGAAAGAGTAACAAACTAGGCAAAAACTGCCTTTTTAAATCCAGAGGAAACAAAACAAGGACAAAATATGCATAGAATACCATTTTTAGATTTACATAAATACTTACAATTTAAATTGTCCAAACTATTCCAATGTGAGACTCAAAAACTTATTTCAGGGGTAACGTGGCATCTATATGATGTATTGTCTGTATTGGCAGTTGCCTACCTTTCAGTGGGACTGGTCTAAAGACTAGAATTAAGACAAACAAAATCCTAAACAGAATCAGCAGGTTCTAGGTGGTTCCTCTATAGCTATCATACCAATGGCTTATTTTTGACCACAAACATATTGTGCATATTTAGCATTGTACAATTACACAACAAACTGAAAACGCTAAAACAATGATGATGTTTTGTTAAATGTGAGTGTGAGGAAGGACAATCTCAAGTCCAGGTAAACAATAGAGTAACAAACTGTATTGAACGGATTCCTCCCAGTCAAACAGTCTCTCTTCAGTAATTTGTGCTGCTACGGCAAGCAGCATAGACCAAATGCAGATGTCCATCACGTTTACAGCAGTCAGAGCTGTGTAATAACATGGAAAACTTGGCCTTCTTCTGTCCAACATAAAGCGGTGATTGTTTTCATTGAAAGGTCAAACCAGGTGTTCAGAGGAGCACACAGACTGCCGACATTCAGACAAGTCAGTCAGCAGTCAGTCAGCAGTCAGTCAGTCTGCGTTCATACACAAATGATTTATGACGGTTTAATCAAGGTGACAACGATGTACATCAGTCCTCTGAGATGACATCGATGTCCTCGGGGCTACTGCCCTGCTGCGTAGCCACCCTCCAGCGGCTGACGTGCTGGCTTCCTTTCCTCTTCTGCTGCGACTCAGGTGACTCTTCCTCCAGCTTCTGTCTCTTGTGCTTTGTCCTCCTGTTCTGGAACCAAACCTTTACCTGGGAGAGAAAGGAGAGACATCACGTTTAGTACTGGAAGAAACATTGGCAAAATATATAGTATCAATGTGCTTGCTGTAAAAAATACTACTACTTGTTCTTACACGTCCATGAAACACTTTGAGACAGCTGAAGCAAGCACACATATTTTCTTCAGTAAATGTACCTTTACTAGTTATAAAAGTGTCTGCATGTATCTCCCCTATGACTTTTAAGCGAAGCTTTTTTCAAAGTGTCATAGCAACAATGCCAACACAATATTTCACATGGTGTAAAACTGTTATTGCTTCCATATTTTCTCTATAGCACTGCCAAATATTGCCTTACCTAAGGCTTCACTTACTTTCGTTCTTTACAGCTGTTTGCAAATAGCAACATATTTCTATCAAATTTGTCAGGCATTGTCTGGTTATCATTTTTATATCACATTTACAAGCTTGATTAAATCATTGGTCTAATTCCTTTGAAATTAAAAGTTCAGCACATATACACTGTATTCCCAATGTATGATATATTGCATGAGAGGATTGCAAAAAGCCTAAATTGCTGTTTATCAGAAGCGTGTTTCTGATGTTGATTAGGGAAATTAAGTCATAAATAATAATTGTGAAATCTACTACATCATTTATTGACATCACCTTGCCCATCCCGATAGCTACTGTAGGACAAACAACTTGTGGTTAAGAAACCTGGTTTTGCTATACGTTGGTTGAGGGGGTGTTGTGGAGTTCTGACTACGAGCCTACTCATATCCCCTGTTTCAACGCTCTGGAATGCAGCCATGCCTTAAAGGCTCTGCATGGTAAATCCTCCTTCTGCAGTGGCCATACAGCGTTTACTGTGATACGGCTTCTAAAGTCAGGACGTGTATACTTCTTACGCTTCGCTGAGCAGAGCTGTTGTGAAGGAAGTTGTCAAGGAAGTGAGTTTGTGTTCATACTGGACCTCCCGCCCCCACCTACCGTTAACCAATCATGTCAATGCGGAGCTATACGGAGCCCTCTGGAGGAGCGCAACGATGCGGTACGGAGTTCGATAAGGCCTCCGCAAGCCTCCAGAGGTGCCGCAATTGCATCACACCCTCCATCCGGAGCCTCCGACCACATTTTCGGATCCAGCACAAATTGGCTTTTAGGTCCTAGGGGTTTAGGGTGCGTTCAACATCGTTGAGTCTCCTCACCACTCACCTGTGTCTCTGTGAGGCAGAGGCCGCTGGCGAGCTGCTTCCGCTCTGCTCCAACCACATAGTGGTTCTTCTCAAAGGCCCTCTCCAGCCTGAGGAGCTGTGAGGGGGAGAAGGCTGTCCGGATGCGCTTCGGCTTGCGGGAAAAAGGCCCATGAAGGAGCAGGTTCTCTGGGCTGCTGTCCTCATCTGGAGAGAGGAGAGGAGGGAGAGAAAGTGGAGTGTTAGACTTAGGGTTGACAGACAGGAATGACACCGTAGCAGCTCTTGTTGTATGTGTAAAGAGATCTCATAAAGAGAGAAACTATAGTATACTAACTGCTGTAAAACTCAGCAAACTGATACTAATGTTTCTTTTACTAAGTATTATTTAATTTTTTTAGGCTTTGGTGTTGTTTGTGATTAATAGCTGGTCCAATTACACCTCAAAAAGAAGACAAAGAACTGAATAAGCAGAACATCAGTGTTGATATGTGTTGCATGCTGCTAAGCAGGACATCAGTGTTGATATGTGTTGCATGCTGCTAAGCAGGACATCAGTGTTGATATGTGTTGCATGCTGCTAAGCAGAACATCAGTGTTGATATGTGTTGCATGCTGCTAAGCAGGACATCAGTGTTGACTTGTATTGCATGCTGCTAAGCAGAACATCAGTGTTGATATGTGTTGCATGCTGCTAAGCAGAACATCAGTGTTGATATGTGTTGCATGCTGCTAAGCAGGACATCAGTGTTGATATGTGTTGCATGCTGCTAAGCAGAACATCAGTGTTGACTTGTATTGCATGCTGCTAAGCAGAACATCAGTGTTGATATGTGTTGCATGCTGCTAAGCAGAACATCAGTGTCGATATGTGTTGCATGCTGCTAAGCAGGACATCAGTGTTGATATGTGTTGCATGCTGCTAAGCAGAACATCAGTGTTGACTTGTATTGCATGCTGCTAAGCAGGACATCAGTGTTGATATGTATTGCATGCTGCTAAGCAGAACATCAGTGTTGACTTGTATTGCATGCTGCTAAGCAGGACATCAGTGTTGATATGTATTGCATGCTGCTAAGCAGGACATCAGTGTTGATATGTGTTGCATGCTGCTAAGCAGGACATCAGTGTTGATATGTGTTGCATGCTGCTAAGCAGGACATCAGTGTTGATATGTGTTGCATGCTGCTAAGCAGAACATCAGTGTTGATATGTGTTGCATGCTGCTAAGCAGGGCATCAGTGTTGACTTGTATTGCATGCTGCTAAGCAGGACATCAGTGTTGATATGTGTTGCATGCTGCTAAGCAGGACATCAGTGTTGATATGTATTGCATGCTGCTAAGCAGGGCATCAGTGTTGACTTGTATTGCATGCTGCTAAGCAGGACATCAGTGTTGATATGTGTTGCATGCTGCTAAGCAGGACATCAGTGTTGATATGTGTTGCATGCTGCTAAGCAGGACATCAGTGTTGACTTGTATTGCATGCTGCTAAGCAGGACATCAGTGTTGATATGTGTTGCATGCTGCTAAGCAGGACATCAGTATTGATTTGTATTGCATGCTGCTAAGCAGGGCATCAGTGTTGATTTGTATTGCATGCTGCTAAGCAGGACATCAGTGTTGATCTGTATTGCATGCTGCTAAGCAGGACATCAGTGTTGATCTGTATTGCATGCTGCTAAGCAGGGCATCAGTATTGATTTGTATTGCATGCTGCTAAGCAGGACATCAGTGTTGATATGTATTGCATGCTGCTAAGCAGGACATCAGTGTTGAAGCACATTGCATGTTGCTCTCTAGGTCAGTATTAGCCATAGCAATGTGCCCCGATGGGCACCTTCACTTGACTCATCATTCATGACACTTTCCCATAACGTGAGTAATTGATTAATGTACAGGTAAAAGCTACTAATGTTTGGTTGTGACACTATCCCTCCATTTCACAATGCTACCACACCACACCTCATTCCACATGCTTGTTCTAGTATGTAGACATATTTCTCATTAAGGAGATGATATACTGTATGCATTACACATAACATTTGAATGTCATTACAGTTAGGAAATGGTAGTGTTGAATGTCATCATAGTTAGGAAATAGTAGTGTTGAATGTCAACGTTGTTAACAGAGTGTCCCATGGTGGCGGTGGGGTTATGGTATGGGCAGGCATAAGCTACGGACAACGCACACAATTGCATTTTATTGATGGCAATTTAAATCCACAGAGATACCGTGATGAGATCCTGAGGCCCATTGTCGTGCCATTCATCCGCCACCATCACCTCATGTTTCAGCTTGATAATACACGGCCCCATGTCTCAACGATCAGTACACAATTCCCGGAAGCTGAAAACATCCCAGTTCTTCCATGGCCTGCATAATCACCAGACATGTTACCCATTGAGCATGTTTGGGATGCCCTGGATCGACGTGTACGACAGCATGTTCCAGTTCCCGCCAATATCCAGCAACTTAGCACAGCCATTGAAGAGGAGTGGGACAACATTCCACAGGCCACAGTGAACAGCTTGATCAACTCTATGCGAAGGAGATGTGTCGTGTTGCATGCAGGAAATGGTGGTCACATCAGATACTGACTGGTTTTCTGATCCACACCCCTCCCTTTTTTTTAAGGTATCTGTGACCAACAGATGCATATACACTACCGTTTTACAACACTAAAGGTTTTAGAACAGCTACTCATTCCAGGGTTTTTCTTTATTTTTGTACTATTTTCTACATTGTAGAATAATAGTGAAGACATCAAAACTATGAAATAACACATATGGAATCAAATAGTAACCAAAAAGGTGTTATACAAATCAAAGAATATTTGATATTTGATATTCTTCAAGTAGCCCCCCTTTGCCTTGATGACAGCTTTGCACACTCTCAGCATTCTCTCAACCAGCTTCATAAGGTAGTCACCTGGAATTCATTTCAATAAACATGTGTGCCTTCTTAAAAGTTGTGGAATTTCTTTACTTCTTAATGCATTTGAGCCAATCAGTTGTGTTGTGACAAGGTATTGGTGGTATACAGAAGATAGCCCTATTTGGTAAAAGTCCATATTATGGTAAGAACAGCTCAAATAAGCAAAGAGAATGACAGTACATCATTACCTTAAGACATGAAGCAGACAATACAGAATATTTCAAGAACTTTGAAAGTTTCTTCAAGTGCAGTCACAAAAACCATCAAGCGCTATGATGAAACTCGCTCTCATGAAGACCGCCACAGGAATGGAAGACTCAGAGTTACCTCTGCTGCAGAGGATAAGTTCATTAGAGTTATCAGCCTCAGAAATTGCAGCCCAAATAAATGCTTCACAGAGTTCAAGTAACAGATACATCTCAACATCAACTGTTCAGATGAGACTGTGTGAATCAGGCCTTCAAGGTCAAATTGCTGCAAAGAAACCACTTCTAAAGGACACCAATAATAAGAAGATATTTGGTTGGGCCAGGAAACACAAGCAATGGACATTTGGCAGGTGGAAATGTGTCCTTTGGTCTGGAGTCCAAATGAGAGATTTTTGGATCCAACCGCTGTGTCTTTGTGAGACGCGGTGTGGGTGAACGGATGATCTCCGCATGTGTGGTTCCCACCGTAAAGCATGGAGGAGGAGGTGTTATGGTGTGGGGTGCTTTGCTGGTGAAACTGTCTGATTTATTTAGAATTCAAAGGCGCACTTAACCACCATGGCTACCGCAGCATTCTGCAGCGAAACACAATCCCATCTGGTTTGGGCTCAGTGGGACTATCATTTGTTTTTCAACAGGACAATGACCCAACAAACCTCCAGGCTGTGTAAGGACTATTTTACCAAAAAGGAGAGTGATTGAGTGCTGCATCAGATGACCTGGCCTCCACAATCCCGCGACCTCAACCAAATTGAGATGGTTTGGGATGAGTCGGACCACAGAGTGAAGGAAAAGCAGCCAACAAGTGCTCAGTATATGTAGGAACTCCTTCAAGACTGTTGGGAAAGCATTCCAGGTGAAGCTGGTTGAGAGAATGCCAAGAGTGTGTAAAGCTGTCATCAAGGGAAAAGGTGGCTACTTAGAAGAATCTAACATCTAAAATATATTTTGATTTGTTTAACACTTTTTTGGTTACTGCATGATTCCATATGTGTTATTTCATAGTGTTGATGTCTTCACTATTATTCTACAATGTAGAAAATAGTTAAAATAAAGACAAACCCTTGAATGAGTAGGTGTTCTAAAACTTTTGACCGGTAGTGTATGTATTCCTAGTCATTTGAAATCCACAGATTAGGTCCTAATGAATTTAATTAAATTGACTGATTTCCTTACATATACTGTAACTCAGTAAAATCTTTGAAATTGTTGCATGTTGCATTTATAATTGTGTTCAGTGTAGATCACCTAGTTTCAATACTGATTCCCACTTCATTCAGAGGCTATGGGGTATCCTACCACTGTGGGTGGCAGGTTCATTCAGAACTAGAGGAGTATTTTACCACACTGGATGGCAGATTCATTCAGAACTAGAGGAGTAATCTACCATACTGGATGGCAGGTTCATTCAGATCTAGAGGGTTAATCTACCATACTGGATGGCAGGTTCATTCAGAACTAGAGAGTTATATTACCACTGCAGATGGCAGGCTCAGTGACTTTTCTCCTCTCTATATTGTGACATTAAGAAAATGTATATACAGTACCAGTCAAAAGTTTGGACACACCTACTCATTCAAGGGTTTTTCTATATTTTTACTATTTTCTACATTGTAGAATAATAGTGAAGACATCACAACTATGAAATAACACATATGGAATCATGTAGTAACCAAAAAAGTGTTAAACAAATCTAATTTTGTTTATATTTGAGATTTTTCAAAGTAGCCACCCTTTGCCTCAATGACAGCTTTGCACACTCTACAATATTATAGGGATAATGTCATGCTAATATAAACCTAGTTAGAAACTGACCTGATGCTCTCTACTACAGACTGTTAAATTAGTTTAATGAAAGCACTGTCTGTGGAAACAACCTTGTATTAATTGCCTAGCATAACAAATCACATCTGCTTATGGTCAACTCTTAATATCTTCTTTGGCAGGCCTTGAATAACCAGCTGCACTAGTTATTCAGCTACCCAAGAGTGGTAAAAAGGCATTTACTGGTTCTAACAAGATACCTATCAGCTTGCTGCCAGCTCTTAGAAAACTGTTGGAAATTGTGTTTGACCAAATACAATGCTATATCTCTGTAAACAAATTAACAGACTTCCAGCATGCTTATAGAGAAGGGCACTCAACATGTACTGCACTGACACAAATTGGTTGAAAGAAATTGAAATTAAGAAGATTGTGGGAGCTGTACTGTTAGATTGCAGTGCAGCCTTTGATATTATTGATCATAATCTGTTGTTGAGAAAACGTATGTTATGGCTTTACAACCTCTGCCATATAGTGGATTCAGAGCTATCTAATAGAACGCAGAGGGTTTTCTTTAATGAAAACTTCCCTAATGTCAAACATGTAAAGTGTGGTGTACCGCAGGGCGGCTCTCTAGGCCCTCTATTATTTTCTATTTGTACCAGTGACCTGCCACTGGCATTAAACAAAACATGCGTGTCCATTTATGCTGATGATTCAACCATATACGCATCAACAACCACAGCTAATAAAAGTCAAAGAGTTGCAGTCAGTTTTAGAATGGGTGGCCAGTAATAAACTGGTCCTGAACATCTCTAAAATGAAGAGCATTGTATTTGGTATAAATCATTCCCTAAGTTCTAGACCTTAACTGAATCTGGTAATGAATGGTGTGGCTGTTGAATAAGTTGAGGAGACAAAATTACTTGGTGTTACCTTAGATTGTAAACTGTCATGGTCAAAATATTAAATAGTTGTAAAGATGGGGAGAGGTGTGTCCGTAAGCTCTAGTTTTATCTTGTCTTGATTATTGTCCATTCATATGAGCTGCAAAGAAAGACCTAGTTAAGCTGCAGCTGGCCCAGAACAGAGCGACACGTCTTGATCTTTATTGTAATCAGAGGGCTAATATTAATACTGGGCATGCTAGTCTCTCTATGCTGAAAGTTGAGGAAAGACTGACTGCGTCACTTCTTGTTTTAATAAGAAACATTAACGGGTTGGAAATTCCAAATTGTTTGCATAGTCAACTTACACACAGCACTGACACACATAGTTACCCCACCAGACATGCCATCAGGGGTCTTAACACAGTCCCCAGGTCCAGAAACAAATTCAGGGAAACGTACAGTATTATACAGAGCCATGAGTGCATGGAACTCCCTTCCATCTTATCTAGCGTAGGTGAACAGCAACACCACCTGTCCCCCATGTGTTTGGGGCGGCAGGGTAGCCTAGTGGTTAGAGCGTTGGACTAGTAACCGCAAGTTCAATTCCCCAAGCTGACAAGGTACAAATCTGCCATTCTGCCCCTGAACAGGCAGGATCTGGGGAAGAGTTGTTTATTAACCATTAAATACCAGCTATATTGACAGAAAACACATTTCTTGTACACCAAGGACCGGGGGTGAAGAGAAGAATGGGCCTATTTAATGGCTAGGAAAAAATGTGTAGCTTGTAACATGTTAAAAAAAAATTAAGTAGCTCTTATGCTAGAAAAGGTTGGAGACCCCTGCTCTATGTCATGGAAAAAGCAATTCATAACGTTTTGTAAACTCAGTGCCTTCAAAAAGTATTCATTCACCTTGACTTATATTTTTTTCTCTCACCCATCTACATACAATACACCATAATGACAAAGTGAAAACATGTTCTTAGACATTTTTGTAAATGTATTGAAAATGAAATACAGAAATCTCGCATTTACATAAGTATTCACACCCCTGAGTCAATACATGTCAGGCAGCGATTACATCTGTGAGTCTTTCTGGGTGAGTCTTTAAGGGCTTTGCACACCTGGATTGTACAATATTTGCATAATATTATTTAAAAAATTCTTCAAGCTCTGTTAAGTTTGTTGTTGATCATTGCTAGACAGCCATTTTCATGACTTGACATAGATTTATGTCAACACTGTAACTAGACCACTCAGGAACAGTCAATGTCGTCAAGTTAAGCAAATGCAGTGTATATTTGGCCGTATGTTTTAGGTTATCGTCCTGCTGAAATGTGAATTTGTTTCCCAGTGTCTGTTGGAAAGCAGGCTGAACCAGGTTTTCCACTAGGATTTTGACTATACTTAGCTCCAAGATTAGCTCCAAACTCCCTAGTCCTTGCCGATGACAAGCATACCCATAACATGATGCAACCACCACCATGCTTGAAAATATGAAGAGTGGTAGTCAGTGATGTGTTGTGTTGGATTTGCCCCAAACATAATGCTTTGTATTCAGGACATTTCTTAGCCAATTTTTTTGCAGTTTTACTTTTGTGCCTTGTTGCAAACAGGATGCATGTTTTGGTCGGCAGGTAGCCTAGTGGTTAGAGCGTTGGGCCAGTAACCGAAAGGTTGCTAGATCGAATCCCTGAGCTGACAAGGTACAAATCTGTTGTTCTGCCCCTGAACAAGGCAGTTAACCCACTGTTCCTAGGCCATCATTATAAATAATAACTGTAAAAATATATATATATATATTGTAATATTTGTATTCTGTACAGGCTTCTTTCTCTTCACTCAGTCAAATAGGTTAGTATTGTGGAGTAACCCACAATGTTATTGATCCATCCTTAGTTTTCTCCTATCACAGCCATTAAACTCAACTGTTTTAAAGTCAACATTGGCCTCATGGATGCCCATATCTTTGTAGGGTTCTGGGTGTATTGATACACCATCCAACGTGTAATTATTAACTTCACCATGTTCAAAGGGATATTCAATGTCTGCTTTTGTTTTTTTCCTTTTTTACCCATCTACCAATAGGAGCCCTTCTTTGCAAGTCATTGAAAACCTCCCTGGTCTTTGTGGTTGATTCTGTTTTTGAAATTCACTGCTCGACCAAGGGACCTTATAGATAATTGTATGAGTGGGGTACAGAGATGAGGTAGTCATTCAAAAATCATGTTAAACACTATTATTGCACGCAGAGTAAGTGCATGCAACTTATTATGTGACTTGTTAAGCAAATGTTTACTCCTGAACGAATTTAGGATTGCCATAACAAAGGGGTTGAAAAATTATTGACTCAAGACATTTCAGCTTTTCATTTTTAATTCATTTGTAAAAAGAAATCTGAAAATGTAATTCCACTTTGACATTTTGGCCTATTGAATGTAGGTCAATGTCACAAAATCTCAATGTAATCAACTTTAAATTCAAGCTGTAACACAACAAAATGTGGAAAAACTCAACGGGTGTGAATAATTCTGAAGGCACTGTACCACCCCTTACTGGCACAATAAATAGGCTATAGCATTAACAATGCCATGGATAACTATATTGGGGTCCACACCATATACGGTATGCTCTCCAGCACTTCAGCTGTGTTAGCTAACTAAAGAATGCATATTTTCTGTCACAGGACTCTCATTGACAACCATCTTCAGCTGGCGTGCTGAAAACCCTTTGAACATCAGAGGACAAAACAATAGAGACACCTCTGAAGAGAGAGAATGTGAGGAGCACGGCTCTGGTGGAACGGGAGAATGTAAATAGAGATCCACTGGAACTGCAGGTGATGAAAGCTTTAGTCTTAATGCTTCTCAAGGGGCACTGAACACCAACAAGCCACACAGTCACAGAAGTCATAGGATTTCCTGGTTTTAGCGTCCATGCCCTAAAAAAAAATAACTAAATAGTATCTCCATTTTGTGGTACATTTTTTAAATCTCAGCATTAGGCTGAATTAAATAAATTGAGGAGATGTAATGTAATATATTTTGCGTTAAAGTCTTAATTTGTAACAGCAGTAACTATTGTAGTTTTCACCTAATATGGTAACGCATTGGATAAGGAAAGAAACAATATGATTTTCCTTGAGAATTTTCCCTCCTATCACACACTGGTGGACACCATGCAAGATCTGGCTGGTGGTTAAGCCACTCAGATAGACAGTCAGACTAGCATCATCTGTTGTATGGCGTTAGTGGCGTCACCTCCACTCACATCCCCCTGGAAAAGACTGAGACTGGGGAGGAACTCACCAGGCTGAACACTAGGCCTGAACTCTAATGCTGGTTCTGCTCAGTCCTCCACTCAGTAAGAGTGCTGATCTAGGATCAATATAGCCTTATAGATCATAATAAATATAATTATATGGACTCAGGGACCTGATCCTAAATCAACACTCTGAGACTCTTTGTGCATACTAACCCTAAACTGTAGGGGTGGCTCAGCCCCAGCCACAGAGGGAATACCCTCCAGGGGATGAGCCTTCAACACTCTGGCCTGTACTCAGCGGGTGGGGGAACATGGGGGAACATGCCTCCAACATGACTACCATGGAGCAGATGGCAGCACCAGCCAGAGAGCTGTGTTCATCACCAATAACACCAGTCCCCTGGCACCAACAAGACTGGTCTTGTCAGCAGTCAGCTACACACTGGGTAGTGGTGAGGGCCAATCTCTCATTCTAACCCTGGATGGATGAATACGGAGGGAGTCGGATGGTGGTAAATAAGGGGGAGGATGGTTTCCGTTTCTCACTAAATGGACTATAAAGTAAACGTGTAGAGAGATAATTAATGAATGTGAATAGGAAACTATCAATTCCAACATAAATTATTCTTTACAAACAAAATTATAATCTATTAGGATTTTACATGTAATCATAATGTTTTATCCTCCTCATGCCTGTCTGTCTTTATCTGAGTGATTGATTGATTGTTTTTCTGTCTGATTATAAATCAAAGACTTAAACAACTAAAAGAAGAGGAGTATTCTCTGAACTATCCAATATGTTTGGAAAATAATGTTTACAATGCCCTGTTATCCTATCAGTTAACCTCCGACACGTATCTCATGACATTCAACACCTCCTAATGAATAAAAATGTGTCAAAGCAAACCTCTAGACCATCAGCCCATTGGGAGATGAGATGGGTGAATGAACTGTCCGCCCTCTTTCCTGATGATAACAATCTCATACACATTGAAATGCACCCCAAAGGCTACACACTGAAATGCACCCCAATATAAAGAGCTGCTCACATGTGTAGGACCTAAGATCCTGTTTATATTGTACTACTCTCTCTCTCTCTCTCTCTCAACCTCTCAGGAAGTGTGGGGAGTATGAAAGGAAATAAATCTCCCATCCATCCCTAACAGTAAGTGACAGTCATGATGGCTAATCCTCTCCTGTCACTCCTCCAGTCTGTAGTTAGGCTTGTCTAAACACTAGTTTTCATGGTTATTGGACACCATCAGTGAGTGGATCTGCTGTGTCTGTAAACAAAGACACTTTATCTGAGCTCCTGATCTGAGCAACAGTGACAACAACCTCTGACTCCCACTGATTACCTGACTGAGGTACACCCTGAAGGTTACCTGGACAGGACCGTAAAGAGGAAGAGTGCTGATGTAGGATCAGATCCCCCTTTGTCCTCATAATCGTATTTATGAATGATCTAAAAGGCTAAACTGATCCTAGATCAGCACTAATACTCTGAGACATTGTGAATACGGCCCTGGGCTGGCTGGTCAGAGTGTAACATACCTGCGAGCACACCTGATGTGGCTAGCCACTGCTGTCCACTGAGTCAACGAGATGAGCGTTGAAAGTTATTGATCTGTCTGGTTTAACAAATTGCTTTGTTTTTGAGGACCACCCAGCATCAGTTAGTAAGGATGTTCACCATGTATTGTATGTATGCACTGCAAATAGCTTGAGTAAGAGGATTTAAAGTTTTGGTCACTGAATACTGAGATTTTCCAATATTCAATTTCTCTCATGAATTTATTTGGTTTCTAAAGACTTTTGTATCTGGTCCATTGTCTTATCAGAAATGTGCAGCCCTTAAATCTGAAGTTGAACAAAAAGCAAATTTGAATTAAATAATATTGTTATTATTTGTTTATTGTTTATTATTTATGTTATTATTTGTTATAATACTATAATATTATTATAAACTAGTAATATTACATTATTCCTGTATTGTGTTACTTTTAAACCAAATAACTTTGAACATTAAATTGTCTAATTAAATATTAGTTAATTATATCTAAATATTTGAAAAACCAAAATCCTTATAATCAGTGGTGTAAAGTACTTAAGTAAAAATACTTTAAAGTACTACTTAAGTAGTTTTTTTTTAGTATTTGTACTTCACCGTACTATTAATATTTTTTACAACTTTTACTTTTACTCCACTACATTCCTAAAGAAAATAATGTACTTTTTACTCCATGCATTTTCGAATGCTTAGCAGGGCAGGAAAATTGTCAAATTCACGTACTTCTCAAGAGAACATCCCTGGTCATCCCTACTGCCACTGATCTGGCGGACTCACTAAACACAATGCTGTAAATTATGTCTGAGTGTTGAAGTGTGCCCCTGGCTATACCTAAATTTAAAAAACATGAAAATCGTGCCGTCCAGTTTGCTTAATATAAGGAATGTGAAATAATTTATATTTGTGCATTTGATACTTAAGTATTTTTTAGCAATTACGTGTACTTTTGATACTTTACTATATTTGAAAACAAATACTATTAGACTTTTATTCAAGTAGTATTTTACTGGCTGACTCACTTTTACTTGAGTCATTTTCCGTTATGGTATTTTAACTTTTACTCAAGTATGATAATTGGGTACTTATTCCACCACTGCTTATAATGAGCTTTCCGAATGATGCAAAACCTAAAACGAATGGGTAGGCAGATGTGAAAGAAATCTTGATTATAGGCCTATTTTATTTCAATAATTGCATACAACTTACACATTTAAATTAATTTACCGTAGTATTTTTATTATTGTTCAACATATTAGACTACTGATCTGCTAACAACTTTATCGGAACATACATTATAAGAAAGTGCAATGGCTTCGATGTGCATTTTAAATGAATAAAAATAAACAATATAGTCTACTTTCATTGAATTAAAACATATATTATTATTGTTATTTTTTAAATCACTACTGAAAATGGACGAAAAGTATGCATTTATGTTTTTTTACAGGCTTTTTAAGCTACCGGCGGGTGCAACGCCTGGGTGCGATGTTTCATCTTTATTTTAATGCATCCAATCTCTGAAAATGTACCAATAATGAATAGACCTATAACTTAACAAGTAAAATAACTATAGTTGAAACTTTTTCCTCTGCAAACAGTAGTTTCAACCATTTGCATTGATCCTGTTTTTGTTGATTTGCTGACCAACCTTTTTTAGAATAAATGACCGTCCCTAGCAACATGTTGCCTGAATAAATGACCGTCCCTAGCAACATGTTGCCTGAATAAATGACCGTCCCTAGCAACATGTTGCATGTTCAGGGATCAGAAGGACATTTCTTGCATCACTGAACTATACAGTGACTTCTCAATTCTAATGCGAACAGTCATTGTAATTTAGCTCGTGCGTAATATGTCCCCATACGTGTGCAATAACAAGGATATGCCCAAACATATGATATTATTTAAAATAACTTAGCAATATTCGTTAAATTAAAGTACTTGTTCGCTTACCTTGGAACCTGTGTCCGAGATATCTGTTTCGAAGAACCCACGGGTAGAAATTCAACGTGTCTCTCTGATGCGTGTTGAAGAAAGGCTGAGATGGAAGCTGGAGAGGATGCAGGGGCAGACCGGAGTTCCCTGTGTGTGTACCCGGGTCAGGGAACATCATGTCTGGACTGCTGTATAAAGTCCTGCCGGAGTTCTGGAAACAACTCCCAAAGGGCGCCGGGTGAATTGATTCCGTGAACCTCAGCGCTGTGGGTCTGATCGGTTCATCCCCGGTAGTCGAAGAGTTCACGTCTTTCCCAACCAGGGATTCGATGGTAAAACATTTCTTACTATGTTGGTACATGATCAAATAGGTTGTAGTTTATATATTTCTAATAATATATTCAATAACACTGTTATAAAACAGGTGATGCAACAGAAAAACCTCACAACAGTAGCAGTAGAACAGTTCCCGGGAAATCCATAACTCGCAGTCCCTTGCGCGTGCAAACCTTGTTGCCAATATCGGTGGACCTCTGGAAGCGTGTTGCCTGTAGAGCCAGTTCAGTTGTCTTCAATAGGTTATCGTCCGGTTTTCTCTGCTGTAACAATATGCCAAAAATCTAGTTTCGGTTCGAGCTACCACTGCAACGTCAGATCTATTAGTCTGTGATTACTTTAGGTTTATGACAGCCTTGTCTCAGTCTCATCAGTCCTGGAAAGCATTTTTGGACTGTGCTGTATTAGGAGCGAGGATCAGTATGCGAAGCCTTTGAGAAAGAGCCTGTCACTCGTCAGACTCAATACCTGGTCTCTACTGTCGGTGACAGAGGTGTGGTGGGCATGCGCAGATAGGACCGTGTAGCCTAGCGGATGACAGCCATTGTGTTAGTCTGAATGAGTGACTTCTGCTCTATTGAATTGACTTGAGACTAATAATAGCCCATCCATATAGGTTTATTTAAATGTTGCGAAGTAATATCATATTAAATCAGAAGCACCATAATATGAAGGATTTTCTTGTTAATGAGTGACTAAATATAACTTACTCATAACAAGTTTATTATTCCCTATGTCCAGTCCCGCAAATGGTCCCTAAAATCTAGGAAATTAGCCTTGTAATAGAAAAGCATAAAAAAGGTTCTCACACAAATTAGTAATTCTGCTTTTTCTATCTTATAGCCCAAATCTTTTTCCTATCTTATAGCCCAAATCTTTTTCCTATCTTATAGCCCATATCTTTTTCCTATCTTATAGCCCATATCTGATAGTGGTTTATTGATCAATTTAATTCTAGGTCAAAGATCAGACTAGTCCTAACCTTTAAAGCCACTTCTAACAATTTGAACATGATAATTCTAGGGATTAACTACAAAATATCTCTGAGGTTTACTAGCATTTGTTTTTAGTCAAGGCATCCAAAACCACTGAGGACTGAAAATCATTTAAGTCCTTTACATAGTAGGCCTACAGGTCTACAAATTGAAAGTCCTTTACAGAATAGGCCTATAGATCTGATATTTGATACTCCTTTACAAAATAGGCCTATAGGTCTGCTAAATGAAATTCATTTTGAGAATAGGTCAGCGGTATTTTTTTACTAAAGTCAAAGGTCTGGGAAATATGTCCTCTTTACATTATGTCCAGGGTACCTTCCCTCCCTCTTTTGGTAGTTACCATCGTAGATGTTGTTGAGGGAGAGAAGGGTGGGGGTGGGCTGGGTGGGGGGTACCAGTAGATCAGAGAAACAGCAAGTCCCAGGAACCCAGGACAGATGTCAGTCCTTTCAGGGGAGAAATAATCAGGACGAACCACAAAAGCCCCCTGCTTCCATCTTTCATGATCTGCTCTGTGGAAGCTGATGTGAACCACCAAGGGCCGAAGAGCCCTTTGAGTCCCAAAGGAGTTTAGTCTCCACCCCTCTTGTCCCCTTTACCAATCCTATAACGCCCAGTCCCCCTGTATAGAATTAATAGGTTTTACTGGCAGATCTAGCCCCGGAGCTTTTGATTCAGGTGGCCATTAACAACTATTAATTTTGCCTCTGGCAATTAATGACAGATTTTGCTGGTCTGAAAGGAGGTATTAAGCAGCTGGAGTTTTTGTTGGCACGCAGGGGTGTGAAGCTGAGTTAAAATGTGATTATTGTCCCCCTGCATGGACTGCCTTGAATCAGCTAACTGGAGTTGAGTCCCTTTTACAAGGAATGAGGTTACTCTATTCAGAAAGGAACAGAAATAGGATGTGTTATAGGAAATGCCTGCCATTTACTTTATTCTATATAGTAAGCTACAGTATAAAGGACATGAAAAACATGAGCAGTTTTATAGAACTCTGTATAATGGAACATTCATTGACACATCAGGTCATTACAGATTACCTTTATAGTTTCAGTACATTGTACATTGAATGAGGAATGGAATAAAGAAAACTGTCCCTTTAAATATACATGGTCGTTGATGATATCAATTCAAATAGTTACCGTATTGCCCTAGTTAAGTACATTTGTCAAGGGTAAAGTTGAGGGGCATAATTATGTCAAATCTTGTGCTGGTTTAATAATTTATTTACATTTAAATTTAATTTGGTGGTAAATGAATGATGTCAAGTGAATTAATTGGTTACTTTGGGAGCTCTATATTTTGGTATTTTATTAGGATCCACATTAGCTGTTGCAAAAGCAACAGCTACTCTACCTGGGGTCGACACAAAACATGAAACATTACCTAATACAGAACATTAATAGACAAGAACAGCTCAAGGACAGAACAACATTAAAAAAAATAATGGCACACGTAGCCTCCGTGTCAATGCATTCACACAAACTAGTATGTGGTCAATGCCCTCTAGTGGATTTTGATGGTCTCAGTAAAGGTCAGTGCGGGTTGAGAAAAAAAACTTTACTTTTTAAGATAATATTGATGTTCTGTTCAAATCAGATCTGGGATAGAATTCATATATATTAATAAAAAATACAAGGCCTTCTATTTTCTATCATTACCTATTTGCAAAAAAATATGTTTAATTCAATTCAACAATATGATTTCTTATTTTATTTACCCCGAATTACTTTAACTTTATTAGTTATTCATTATATAACGTTAATTAATTTCGCACGTATTATTTTTTTAATAACTACATAAGGGAAACTTCCATCTACTACCTAATTGCAATTTAACCTTGAAGCATATTTAGTCTCAAGTTGTGGAACGTTTTGTGCCCTTATTGCTGTCTCTCTCTCCGGACTGTCTGATATATTTACTCTCGCGCACAAACATTTCCTGTCTCTGTCAGCTCGAGTCCATCAAGGTCAATTAGGGAGAAGAATGTCAGTTTTGGGTCTGACTTTAAGCTTTTACCTCCACACACCTGGCTTCTAGGAACATAATACCTGGTTAAGTGAAGGCCAGTATGCCTGGGGGGACTTCTTAACTCATTGAAAACGAATTAACAGTCTGTAGTGGCCCATAATGCATTAGTCACTCAGCTTAGTAATATTCCTGCAGTCTTGTGTCCATCACACTATTGTCATCTTAGTATATTAGAATTAGTTGATTTGGATTATATATTTATGTAGCCTATAGTTATTTGCAGCAAATAGTGTGTTCTTTAATAAATCCACACTTGCTGTTTTGGACACGGCATTTTATATATATTATACACCATTTCACATCTATAGGTCAAGGTTTATTATTTGTTTTAAATACAAGAGAATTACATATCAAGTAGCTAAAAAGTATCAGTCAAAACAACAATATAGAGACAGTACTCAGTAGAAAATATTACACATTAAGAACAGAAACAAGAGCAGTATAGAAGGCTAGGCCATTATCCTGGGTTCAGTACAGAAGGCTAACACCCTGGGTTCAGTACAGAAGGCTTACACCCTGGGTTCAGTACAGAAGACTAACACCCTGGGTTCAGTACAAAAGGCTTACACCCTGGGTTCAGTACAGAAGGCTTACACCCTGAGTTCAGTACAGAAGGTTTACACCCTGGGTTCAGTACAGAAGACTAACACCCTGGGTTCAGTACAGAAGGCTAACACCCTGGGTTCAGTACAGAAGGCTAACACCCTGGGTTCAGTACAGAAGGCTTACACCCTGGGTTCAGTACAGAAGACTAACACCCTGGGTTCAGTACAAAAGGCTTACACCCTGGGTTCAGTACAGAAGGCTTACACCCTGAGTTCAGTACAGAAGGTTTACACCCTGGGTTCAGTACAGAAGACTAACACCCTGGGTTCAGTACAGAAGGCTAACACCCTGGGTTCAGTACAGAAGGCTAACACCCTGGGTTCAGTACAGAAGGCTTACACCCTGGGTTCAGTACAAAAGGCTTACACCCTGGGTTCAGTACAGAAGGCTTACACCCTGAGTTCAGTACAGAAGGTTTACACCCTGGGTTCAGTACAGAAGACTAACACCCTGGGTTCAGTACAGAAGGCTAACACCCTGGGTTCAGTACAGAAGGCTAACACCCTGGGTTCAGTACAGAAGGCTAACACCCTGGGTTCAGTACAGAAGGCTAACACCCTGGGTTCAGTACAGAAGGCTTACACCCTGGGTTCAGTACAGAAGGCTAACACCCTGGGTTCAGTACAGAAGGCTTACACCCTGGGTTTGGTACAAGGCTAGGCCTATATCCTGGGTTCAGTACAGAAGGCTTACACCCTGGGTTCAGTACAGAAGGTGTACACCCTGGGTTCAGTACAGAAGGCTTACACCCAGGGTTCAGTACAGAAAGCTAACACCCTGGGTTCGGCACAAGGCTAGGCCTATATCCTGGGTTCGGTACAGAAGGCTTACACCCTGGGTTCGGGTACAAGGCTAGGCCTATATCCTCGGTACAGAAGGCTGGGCTTATATCCTGGGTTCGGTACAGAAGGCTTACACCCTGGGTTCGGTATAAAGCTGGGCTTATATCCTGGGTTCGGTACAGAAGGCTTACACCCTGGGTTCGGTATAAGGCTAGGCCTCCTATATCCTGGGTTCGGTACGTGGATAAATTCCACCACATAAACTGAAAGGAAACCCAATACAAATTCCAGGTGTAAAAGGAAGGCGTGAGAAAAACTAAATCACATAAGAAATGTTGTGATATGAGGAATATAAAATACATTACAAAAATGATATGGCTAAATCTTCAGTGACTCATAGCCTAGTTGTTCGCTGCTAAGCTAAAGCATACCATGCCAGGCCACACAGTGGTAAAATATCGGCAAATTTCTCTCTTGTTCGACAAGAATAGGGAATCATCATGAATGTGTGTGATGGGCTCAAGGCATTTACTAATATAAATCAAATTTAAAAAAATACACCCATGACTCGTCATTGTCCACGGAAATCAACTCATCATCCTCCTCCTTGCTCGATGTTTCACCGTGAGCGTGTCTCTCCGGTACACCGACCATGTCCCCGTGGGCCTTCCTCCACCGCGTTCTCATGTTCTGGAACCAGACTTTGACCTGTGTCTCGGTCAGTCTCAGCGATGAGGCCAGAAGAATCTTCTCCGTCCCGGTCATGTACCGCTGCTTAGTGCACACCTCTTCTAGTTTAGTCAGCTGGTTGTCGGTGTGTAGATAGTACGGATTCTCCTGCGGGATATCCGCACGAAGGTTCCCCTATAGACTGCCCGGTTGTCCAGCAGAGAGAACACAAACATTAATTTCCTATATATTCTTAATTATACATTATCCAAATGACCCGTATCCCATTTGGAATTAATAGAGGAGTTAGATCATCAGTTTTACAAAACAATTCGATGCGAGACTTATAATGTAGGCTAATATCCCTTGGACCATAACAATAACAGTCGGAAACATTTACGACATAAATTAAACTTGAAATCTTACCATTATACAGAAGTTGATTATAACCACTTAGATGCTTCTAGTAAACTGGGTGAAGTGAATTTGTGTCTCCATCGCCGGATGGTGCCGTGCGCCTCCGCCTGGTTGCTGGATGTGCATGACTAGTTGTGCGGCTGCTTCCCCCGGATGGACCCACCGAATGGATCACTTCTATACTGAAGGATCACGCTTTTTTTTGTCTGTGTTGTTGATAGAATCGTGTTTGGCAAGCACGAGATGTCCGTTACACCACCATAAAAAGGAAAATATAATGGTAATGAGAAAGAAGATGTCTCGTTGAGGGAACTCGCGCTCAGGCTTCCTCTCGTCATGCTGCGCGGTTAAGTGTGGCTCAATGTGGCTCCTTCTCCAGGCGGGAGGCGAGGACTTTATACCCCGCCTCAACAGATAGATCAGAGAGCCTGAGAGGTCTTGTCCCATCGAGTCAGAAACTACTTTGAGATTAGTGTAAACTTTTCCTGATGGGGCCTGTCCTAAATGGGGCCCGTGTTCTGGTCGACCGAGAGCCGATGGATCAATTATTGACCTGACAGACTTCAGACAGGGGCTTTGCATGCGGGGCTGAAGTGACAAATCACCACAATCAAAGGCAATCATGATTCAGTAGACAGGACTAAAGGTTTTCATTGTGATATTCAAAAGAAATAACGATCTAATCGAAAACGAAATAAATTGGGTTTCGGCAAATGTCTGCCCCCGAAAATTAGGCAAAGTTGCCATTGAGTGAGACTCAGTTTGTGCTTATGAAATGAATGTGTTATAGTCTTTTCTATAATTATTAGGCTATAAAAGGCATACAACCATAATCGCATATGGACAGGACATATGGTAGCTTGCTCCCTAGGCTATTTAAATGCAATAATGAAACATTTCATGGTCATGAAGCAGAAATAGGCCTAACTGCTGCAGTCTTGAGCTGACTTTAAATGCATAACAAGTTATGCCTGATTTTATAGTTACAATACCAGATACAAGTATCTAGTGGATTCAAAATGTGGCTTGTCTATAACCAGTGGGACAATGCAGGGTTGATATCAAAGGTGTGTAGAAGCCGTCATTAATGGCTGTTTACAGGGTCAGGAAGATTAAAGACACACCTGGAATGGCAGGCTAGTGGTCGCTTTAAGCACCTGAAATCTAAACAAGAGGTTACACACCTTCATTTACACTGTCGAGCAAAGTGCCATCAGTTATTAACCAACCCTGTAAGCATTTCCTGAGAAGGTTTCAACTGAAACAAGTACTTTTCAATTTCAATTATAGTGAGAAAATGTCAACATAACGAAGCCTAAGTACAATGGTCTTCTGTCAGACAGAACTTCAAATGGATCAAATAGGTCATGTTAAGTATTGAAAATACAATACAGCTGTGTTAATCATATTATGTACAATGAAGACATTTATTACGAGAATAAGACAATGCATGTTTTTCCCAGAGTTGAGTCATAACTATATATAAATACTGAATATTGTACAAATACATTTTCGGTACCATTGAATTGTCTAATCATTAAAAAAGACATTAGCAGTATGATATATGGCCAAACTGTTGTAACAAACGCTTGACATTACAGCAGTATGATATATGGCCAAACTGTTGTAACAAACGCTTGACATTACAGCAGTATGATATATGGCCAAACTGTTGTAACAAATGCTTGACATTACAGCAGTATGATATATGGCCAAACTGTTGTAACAAATGCTTGACATTACAGCAGTATGATATATGGCCAAACTGTTGTAACAAATGCTTGACATTACAGCAGTATGATATATGGCCAAACTGTTGTAACATACGCTTGACATTACAGCAGTATGATATATGGCCAAACTGTTGTAACAAACGCTTGACATTACAGCAGTATGATATATGGCCAAACTGTTGTAACAAACGCTTGACATTACAGCAGTATGATATATGGCCAAACTGTTGTAACAAACGCTTGACATTACAGCAGTATGATATATGGCCAAACTGTTGTAACAAGCGCTTGACATTACAGCAGTATGATATATGGCCAAACTGTTGTAACAAACGCTTGACATTACAGCAGTATGATATATGGCCAAACTGTTGTAACAAACTTGACATTACAGCAGTATGATATATGGCCAAACTGTTGTAACAAACGCTTGACATTACAGCAGTATGATATATGGCCAAACTGTTGTAACAAGCGCTTGACATTACAGCAGTATGATATATGGCCAAACTGTTGTAACAAACGCTTGACATTACAGCAGTATGATATATGGCCAAACTGTTGTAACAAACGCTTGACATTACAGCAGTATGATATATGGCCAAACTGTTGTAACAAACGCTTGACATTACAGCAGTATGATATATGGCCAAACTGTTGTAACAAACGCTTGACATTACAGCAGTATGATATATGGCCAAACTGTTGTAACAAACGCTTGACATTACAGCAGTATGATATATGGCCAAACTGTTGTAACAAGCGCTTGACATTACAGCAGTATGATATATGGCCAAACTGTTGTAACAAGCGCTTGACATTACAGCAGTATGATATATGGCCAAACTGTTGTAACAAACGCTTGACATTACAGCAGTATGATATATGGCCAAACTGTTGTAACAAACGCTTGACATTACAGCAGTATGATATATGGCCAAACTGTTGTAACAAACGCTTGACATTACAGCAGTATGATATATGGCCAAACTGTTGTAACAAGCGCTTGACATTACAGCAGTATGATATATGGCCAAACTGTTGTAACAAGCGCTTGACATTACAGCAGTATGATATATGGCCAAACTGTTGTAACAAACGCTTGACATTACAGCAGTATGATATATGGCCAAACTGTTGTAACAAACGCTTGACATTACAGCAGTATGATATATGGCCAAACTGTTGTAACAAACGCTTGACATTACAGCAGTATGATATATGGCCAAACTGTTGTAACAAACGCTTGACATTACAGCAGTATGATATATGGCCAAACTGTTGTAACAAGCGCTTGACATTACAGCAGTATGATATATGGCCAAACTGTTGTAACAAACGCTTGACATTACAGCAGTATGATATATGGCCAAACTGTTGTAACAAACGCTTGACATTACAGCAGTATGATATATGGCCAAACTGTTGTAACAAGCGCTTGACATTACAGCAGTATGATATATGGCCAAACTGTTGTAACAAACGCTTGACATTACAGCAGTATGATATATGGCCAAACTGTTGTAACAAACGCTTGACATTACAGCAGTATGATATATGGCCAAACTGTTGTAACAAACGCTTGACATTACAGCAGTATGATATATGGCCAAACTGTTGTAACAAGCGCTTGACATTACAGCAGTATGATATATGGCCAAACTGTTGTAACAAACGCTTGACATTACAGCAGTATGATATATGGCCAAACTGTTGTAACAAACGCTTGACATTACAGCAGTATGATATATGGCCAAACTGTTGTAACAAACGCTTGACATTACAGCAGTATGATATATGGCCAAACTGTTGTAACAAACGCTTGACATTACAGCAGTATGATATATGGCCAAACTGTTGTAACAAACGCTGACATTACAGCAGTATGATATATGGCCAAACTGTTGTAACAAACGCTTGACATTACAGCAGTATGATATATGGCCAAACTGTTGTAACAAGCGCTGACATTACAGCAGTATGATATATGGCCAAACTGTTGTAACAAACGCTTGACATTACAGCAGTATGATATATGGCCAAACTGTTGTAACAAACGCTTGACATTACAGCAGTATGATATATGGCCAAACTGTTGTAACAAGCGCTTGACATTACAGCAGTATGATATATGGCCAAACTGTTGTAACAAACGCTTGACATTACAGCAGTATGATATATGGCCAAACTGTTGTAACAAACGCTTGACATTACAGCAGTATGATATATGGCCAAACTGTTGTAACAAACGCTTGACATTACAGCAGTATGATATATGGCCAAACTGTTGTAACAAACGCTTGACATTACAGCAGTATGATATATGGCCAAACTGTTGTAACAAGCGCTTGACATTACAGCAGTATGATATATGGCCAAACTGTTGTAACAACGCTTGACATTACAGCAGTATGATATATGGCCAAACTGTTGTAACAAACGCTTGACATTACAGCAGTATGATATATGGCCAAACTGTTGTAACAAGCGCTGACATTACAGCAGTATGATATATGGCCAAACTGTTGTAACAAACGCTTGACATTACAGCAGTATGATATATGGCCAAACTGTTGTAACAAACGCTTGACATTACAGCAGTATGATATATGGCCAAACTGTTGTAACAAACGCTTGACATTACAGCAGTATGATATATGGCCAAACTGTTGTAACAAATGCTTGACATTACAGCAGTATGATATATGGCCAAACTGTTGTAACAAGCGCTTGACATTACAGCAGTATGATATATGGCCAAACTGTTGTAACAAACGCTTGACATTACAGCAGTATGATATATGGCCAAACTGTTGTAACATACGCTGACATTACAGCAGTATGATATATGGCCAAACTGTTGTAACAAACGCTTGACATTACAGCAGTATGATATATGGCCAAACTGTTGTAACAAGCGCTTGACATTACAGCAGTATGATATATGGCCAAACTGTTGTAACAAACGCTGACATTACAGCAGTATGATATATGGCCAAACTGTTGTAACAAACGCTGACATTACAGCAGTATGATATATGGCCAAACTGTTGTAACAAACGCTTGACATTACAGCAGTATGATATATGGCCAAACTGTTGTAACAAACGCTGACATTACAGCAGTATGATATATGGCCAAACTGTTGTAACAAACGCTTGACATTACAGCAGTATGATATATGGCCAAACTGTTGTAACAAACGCTTGACATTACAGCAGTATGATATATGGCCAAACTGTTGTAACAAACGCTGACATTACAGCAGTATGATATATGGCCAAACTGTTGTAACAAACGCTTGACATTACAGCAGTATGATATATGGCCAAACTGTTGTAACAAACGCTTGACATTACAGCAGTATGATATATGGCCAAACTGTTGTAACAAACGCTTGACATTACAGCAGTATGATATATGGCCAAACTGTTGTAACAAACGCTTGACATTACAGCAGTATGATATATGGCCAAACTGTTGTAACAAACGCTTGACATTACAGCAGTATGATATATGGCCAAACTGTTGTAACAAACGCTTGACATTACAGCAGTATGATATATGGCCAAACTGTTGTAACAAACGCTGACATTACAGCAGTATGATATATGGCCAAACTGTTGTAACAAACGCTTGACATTACAGCAGTATGATATATGGCCAAACTGTTGTAACAAACGCTGACATTACAGCAGTATGATATATGGCCAAACTGTTGTAACAAACGCTGACATTACAGCAGTATGATATATGGCCAAACTGTTGTAACAAACGCTGACATTACAGCAGTATGATATATGGCCAAACTGTTGTAACAAACGCTTGACATTACAGCAGTATGATATATGGCCAAACTGTTGTAACAAGCGCTTGACATTACAGCAGTATGATATATGGCCAAACTGTTGTAACAAACGCTTGACATTACAGCAGTATGATATATGGCCAAACTGTTGTAACAAACGCTTGACATTACAGCAGTATGATATATGGCCAAACTGTTGTAACAAACGCTTGACATTACAGCAGTATGATATATGGCCAAACTGTTGTAACAAACGCTTGACATTACAGCAGTATGATATATGGCCAAACTGTTGTAACAAACGCTTGACATTACAGCAGTATGATATATGGCCAAACTGTTGTAACAAACGCTTGACATTACAGCAGTATGATATATGGCCAAACTGTTGTAACAAAGCGCTTGACATTACAGCAGTATGATATATGGCCAAACTGTTGTAACAAACGCTTGACATTACAGCAGTATGATATATGGCCAAACTGTTGTAACAAACGCTTGACATTACAGCAGTATGATATATGGCCAAACTGTTGTAACAAACGCTTGACATTACAGCAGTATGATATATGGCCAAACTGTTGTAACAAACGCTTGACATTACAGCAGTATGATATATGGCCAAACTGTTGTAACAAACGCTTGACATTACAGCAGTATGATATATGGCCAAACTGTTGTAACAAACGCTGACATTACAGCAGTATGATATATGGCCAAACTGTTGTAACAAACGCTGACATTACAGCAGTATGATATATGGCCAAACTGTTGTAACAAACGCTGACATTACAGCAGTATGATATATGGCCAAACTGTTGTAACAAAGCGCTTGACATTACAGCAGTATGATATATGGCCAAACTGTTGTAACAAACGCTGACATTACAGCAGTATGATATATGGCCAAACTGTTGTAACAAACGCTTGACATTACAGCAGTATGATATATGGCCAAACTGTTGTAACAAACGCTTGACATTACAGCAGTATGATATATGGCCAAACTGTTGTAACAAACGCTTGACATTACAGCAGTATGATATATGGCCAAACTGTTGTAACAAACGCTGACATTACAGCAGTATGATATATGGCCAAACTGTTGTAACAAACGCTGACATTACAGCAGTATGATATATGGCCAAACTGTTGTAACAAACGCTTGACATTACAGCAGTATGATATATGGCCAAACTGTTGTAACAAAGCGCTTGACATTACAGCAGTATGATATATGGCCAAACTGTTGTAACAAACGCTGACATTACAGCAGTATGATATATGGCCAAACTGTTGTAACAAACGCTGACATTACAGCAGTATGATATATGGCCAAACTGTTGTAACAAACGCTGACATTACAGCAGTATGATATATGGCCAAACTGTTGTAACAAACGCTGACATTACAGCAGTATGATATATGGCCAAACTGTTGTAACAAACGCTTGACATTACAGCAGTATGATATATGGCCAAACTGTTGTAACAAACGCTTGACATTACAGCAGTATGATATATGGCCAAACTGTTGTAACAAACGCTGACATTACAGCAGTATGATATATGGCCAAACTGTTGTAACAAACGCTTGACATTACAGCAGTATGATATATGGCCAAACTGTTGTAACAAACGCTTGACATTACAGCAGTATGATATATGGCCAAACTGTTGTAACAAACGCTTGACATTACAGCAGTATGATATATGGCCAAACTGTTGTAACAAACGCTTGACATTACAGCAGTATGATATATGGCCAAACTGTTGTAACAAATGCTTGACATTACAGCAGTATGATATATGGCCAAACTGTTGTAACAAACGCTTGACATTACAGCAGTATGATATATGGCCAAACTGTTGTAACAAACGCTGACATTACAGCAGTATGATATATGGCCAAACTGTTGTAACAAACGCTTGACATTACAGCAGTATGATATATGGCCAAACTGTTGTAACAAATGCTTGACATTACAGCAGTATGATATATGGCCAAACTGTTGTAACAAACGCTTGACATTACAGCAGTATGATATATGGCCAAACTGTTGTAACAAACGCTGACATTACAGCAGTATGATATATGGCCAAACTGTTGTAACAAACGCTGACATTACAGCAGTATGATATATGGCCAAACTGTTGTAACAAACGCTTGACATTACAGCAGTATGATATATGGCCAAACTGTTGTAACAAACGCTTGACATTACAGCAGTATGATATATGGCCAAACTGTTGTAACAAACGCTTGACATTACAGCAGTATGATATATGGCCAAACTGTTGTAACAAACGCTTGACATTACAGCAGTATGATATATGGCCAAACTGTTGTAACAAACGCTTGACATTACAGCAGTATGATATATGGCCAAACTGTTGTAACAAATGCTTGACATTACAGCAGTATGATATATGGCCAAACTGTTGTAACAAACGCTGACATTACAGCAGTATGATATATGGCCAAACTGTTGTAACAAACGCTTGACATTACAGCAGTATGATATATGGCCAAACTGTTGTAACATACGCTTGACATTACAGCAGTATGATATATGGCCAAACTGTTGTAACAAACGCTTGACATTACAGCAGTATGATATATGGCCAAACTGTTGTAACAAATGCTTGACATTACAGCAGTATGATATATGGCCAAACTGTTGTAACAAACGCTTGACATTACAGCAGTATGATATATGGCCAAACTGTTGTAACAAACGCTTGACATTACAGCAGTATGATATATGGCCAAACTGTTGTAACAAACGCTTGACATTACAGCAGTATGATATATGGCCAAACTGTTGTAACAAACGCTTGACATTACAGCAGTATGATATATGGCCAAACTGTTGTAACAAACGCTGACATTACAGCAGTATGATATATGGCCAAACTGTTGTAACAAACGCTTGACATTACAGCAGTATGATATATGGCCAAACTGTTGTAACAAATGCTTGACATTACAGCAGTATGATATATGGCCAAACTGTTGTAACAAACGCTTGACATTACAGCAGTATGATATATGGCCAAACTGTTGTAACAAACGCTTGACATTACAGCAGTATGATATATGGCCAAACTGTTGTAACAAACGCTTGACATTACAGCAGTATGATATATGGCCAAACTGTTGTAACAAACGCTTGACATTACAGCAGTATGATATATGGCCAAACTGTTGTAACAAACGCTTGACATTACAGCAGTATGATATATGGCCAAACTGTTGTAACAAACGCTTGACATTACAGCAGTATGATATATGGCCAAACTGTTGTAACAAACGCTTGACATTACAGCAGTATGATATATGGCCAAACTGTTGTAACAAACGCTTGACATTACAGCAGTATGATATATGGCCAAACTGTTGTAACAAACGCTGACATTACAGCAGTATGATATATGGCCAAACTGTTGTAACAAACGCTTGACATTACAGCAGTATGATATATGGCCAAACTGTTGTAACAAATGCTTGACATTACAGCAGTATGATATATGGCCAAACTGTTGTAACAAACGCTTGACATTACAGCAGTATGATATATGGCCAAACTGTTGTAACAAACGCTGACATTACAGCAGTATGATATATGGCCAAACTGTTGTAACATACGCTGACATTACAGCAGTATGATATATGGCCAAACTGTTGTAACAAACGCTTGACATTACAGCAGTATGATATATGGCCAAACTGTTGTAACAAATGCTTGACATTACAGCAGTATGATATATGGCCAAACTGTTGTAACAAACGCTTGACATTACAGCAGTATGATATATGGCCAAACTGTTGTAACAAACGCTTGACATTACAGCAGTATGATATATGGCCAAACTGTTGTAACAAACGCTTGACATTACAGCAGTATGATATATGGCCAAACTGTTGTAACAAACGCTTGACATTACAGCAGTATGATATATGGCCAAACTGTTGTAACAAACGCTTGACATTACAGCAGTATGATATATGGCCAAACTGTTGTAACAAACGCTTGACATTACAGCAGTATGATATATGGCCAAACTGTTGTAACAAACGCTGACATTACAGCAGTATGATATATGGCCAAACTGTTGTAACAAACGCTTGACATTACAGCAGTATGATATATGGCCAAACTGTTGTAACAAATGCTTGACATTACAGCAGTATGATATATGGCCAAACTGTTGTAACAAACGCTTGACATTACAGCAGTATGATATATGGCCAAACTGTTGTAACAAACGCTTGACATTACAGCAGTATGATATATGGCCAAACTGTTGTAACAAACGCTTGACATTACAGCAGTATGATATATGGCCAAACTGTTGTAACAAACGCTTGACATTACAGCAGTATGATATATGGCCAAACTGTTGTAACAAATGCTTGACATTACAGCAGTATGATATATGGCCAAACTGTTGTAACAAACGCTTGACATTACAGCAGTATGATATATGGCCAAACTGTTGTAACAAACGCTGACATTACAGCAGTATGATATATGGCCAAACTGTTGTAACAAACGCTGACATTACAGCAGTATGATATATGGCCAAACTGTTGTAACAAAGCGCTTGACATTACAGCAGTATGATATATGGCCAAACTGTTGTAACAAACGCTGACATTACAGCAGTATGATATATGGCCAAACTGTTGTAACAAACGCTTGACATTACAGCAGTATGATATATGGCCAAACTGTTGTAACAAATGCTTGACATTACAGCAGTATGATATATGGCCAAACTGTTGTAACAAACGCTTGACATTACAGCAGTATGATATATGGCCAAACTGTTGTAACAAACGCTGACATTACAGCAGTATGATATATGGCCAAACTGTTGTAACAAACGCTTGACATTACAGCAGTATGATATATGGCCAAACTGTTGTAACAAACGCTGACATTACAGCAGTATGATATATGGCCAAACTGTTGTAACAAACGCTTGACATTACAGCAGTATGATATATGGCCAAACTGTTGTAACAAACGCTGACATTACAGCAGTATGATATATGGCCAAACTGTTGTAACATACGCTTGACATTACAGCAGTATGATATATGGCCAAACTGTTGTAACATACGCTTGACATTACAGCAGTATGATATATGGCCAAACTGTTGTAACATACGCTTGACATTACAGCAGTATGATATATGGCCAAACTGTTGTAACAAACGCTTGACATTACAGCAGTATGATATATGGCCAAACTGTTGTAACAAACGCTTGACATTACAGCAGTATGATATATGGCCAAACTGTTGTAACATACGCTGACATTACAGCAGTATGATATATGGCCAAACTGTTGTAACAAACGCTTGACATTACAGCAGTATGATATATGGCTAAACTGTTGTAACAAACGCTTGACATTACAGCAGTATGATATATGGCCAAACTGTTGTAACAAACGCTTGACATTACAGCAGTATGATATATGGCCAAACTGTTGTAACAAACGCTTGACATTACAGCAGTATGATATATGGCCAAACTGTTGTAACAAACGCTTGACATTACAGCAGTATGATATATGGCCAAACTGTTGTAACAAATGCTTGACATTACAGCAGTATGATATATGGCCAAACTGTTGTAACAAATGCTTGACATTACCCAAACATACTTTCATAATATCTAGTCGTTCTCTGAAAACCTGCTAAAGCACAACTGTAAACCTTAAAAGCTAATTTACCATCAACAACAAACCCAAAATGGCACTCTGATACTCAACTCACTACCAGTTGAGCACATGATGGGTCACAATGGATACCGGATGAGAATACAGCGCTATGTATCATGGAAGTGGCATGCCAATCCGGTGCATTACAATGTCAGAAAGAAAACCCTTTCATAGTAAACTAACTCTGATGATAACACATTAAGCCAGACAGTATAGCAGACTTCAACTGAAGGACAGAAAAGGGATTCCTGAAAAATGCAAATGGTCCACTAGGATCACACCCAGCAGCAGACCACCCTACATCCCACTGCTGGCTGGCCTCTGAAGCTAAGCAGGGTTGGTCCTGGTCGGTCCCTGGATAAACAGATACAAAGGCCTTTGCTTATGATTTCAGTACACCTTTCCTTTCATGTGTCGTCAATATTGGCAAAACAAAGTGTCTGTAGTTTAAAGCTCCTGAGTCAGGCCTGCATGAGATCCAGTCACTCACAGTTCTGAATGCAAGTCAGACAGCTACACTGCAGTTCTAAAGGACGACATCATTTAGCTAGTTTATATATACATTCCATCTCTCCAATGAGGGAAGGCGTTGCTGGGTTCAAAGGTCAAAGGCCAAAGCCTCTTCTCTGGGACGGCCAGAATATGGTACCCATGTCTCCTGGTGCGGTTGTTTGTCCTCAGGACCAGAAACTGTCCCGACGTAGCACAGCAAGCAGGGGAAAAGAGCACCCCTCTGTAGCACCAGGGTCATATTCATTAGGGCACACAAAAACAAAAACAAGTGTTTCTCATTGGAGAAGTTCAGGTAGTCCCTCCCTGTTTTAGTCTGTTTTCTTCCGTTTGGTGGATAATGAACATAACCCAGACGAGAGGCAGCATGGGTCTATCATGGGGGCCATCTCAGTTCACCAGACACCAGGGAGTCTTGTCCGTGTCACACTCCAGTTTGGTGTTGAGGACAGTGACAGGGGCTCCACTAATAGTCAGCTCCTGTCTCGACTCCACCTTGTACTGCAAGTTAGTCAACCCGCCCTCAGGGTCAACCTTGAATTGTTCCTTCCAAAAACAAGGAGAGAATAACAATGTAACAAATACAACCAAAAAGATAAATCCAGTATCTGTCTATCTCAGAATGCAACACATAACAATACAACACGGTAGTAGGTTTCCAGTGAATGCATCTCTACCTGTTTCTGTGCAGCCACTCTCTTCTGGTCTCTCTTCCTCCAGGCAGGGTCATGGATGTGGTGAAAGGTTTTATACCCTGTTTTTATCCCACTGGGCCTGAAGAGCTGGCAAACACAAAATGACAGATAGATGATATTAATCATAGTATTTAGAGACGTGGCGGAAGCTGTTTTGCTGGTCTACATGCAAACGTACTCTGAGTTCTTCTACTATGTAGGGAGATGTGTCAGATACTGATGCTAATCATTCATTGGCTTGTCATTCTTTTGGAGTATTTTCAGGGATTAACCAAAATTCCTAGCTATCTCTGTCTCTTTGTGACACGTAAAGGACAGTCCTGGTTTACCTGTAATCCAGCAGTTCTCAGTCTCCTGTAGAATTCATCGTCTTCTCTCCCCCATCCCCAGAACCGGTTGGACATGCCGTTGCACTTCAGGAACACAGAACATGACACAGCTAAAACAACACACCACAATCGTACAATTATTATGATCAATCCTGATGCCTAGTCACTTTACCCTGCCTTCATGTACATATCTACCTCAAATACCTTGTATCTCTGCACATTGATCTGGTACTGGTATTCCCTGTATATAGCTCAATTTTTTTTGTGTATTTTATTTTATTTCTCGTGTTACTATTTTTAAACTCTGCATCATTGGGAAGGGCTCTTAAGCAAGCATTTCACGGTAAAGTCTACACCAGTTGTATTCAGTGCATGTGACAAATAATGTTTATTTTAATATGTGCATGGGTAAAAAAAAATATTGAACATATTGGAGCTTTGAAGTGCTGTCTATTATTATGGATAATGAATGATTAACTTAACAATAGGCTAACCTACCATGTGATAATGCTGTTTGGTGAGCAGCAGGATTCCTCCCACGTATGTCTTGTAGTGATACAGGGGGTGCAGCTCTGGTGAGGCCACGTGGAAAGGGCCCTCCTCTGGGAAACCATAGTCCAGAGCTTCATTCAGAGGTAACAAGTCCACATCATGCATGGCGATGTAATCAGTGTCGTTACCACTCTCCGTGTAACCAACGTTAATGAGAGAGGCTCTGTTGAACCTGTGGTGAGATATGGGTGGAACTCATTATTTGCTTCCAGGAGGAGTCAAGGCGCAAATCAACGAGGTACACATCCAGACTGTAGTTCCCCTGTGCCAATCATTATTCATCAACAACCACTGGACTGAAATAGAATAGAACAGTATAGAACAGAATATGTTGTGGCCTTCAGATTAGACAGTAACAGCACTTCTGTTGTAGGCCTAATGACTAACAGGGCAAAATAACATCTTCCATCACTTACCGATAGTGATCCATCTGGTTGATTACGAAGATCTTATGCAGTATTTTCTTGTTGTTCAAGAAGGTGTGCATGAAGGGGACAAACACCAGCAGCTCCTCAAACCTCTCCCTGAAAGGTATCAGGAGGGCCAGCTTGTGAGGACCCCAGGAAGGGTCGTCCACAGCGGATGCCTGTCTCTCCAGCGGACAGGGCTGATGGAGGAGGCGTCTGTCATCCACTACAACCCGGCTCATGTCTCCTGTACAGCTGAGTTGGAGCCATAGGAGGGAGACCAGTACCAGCACCACACACAGACCAAATAGTTTGTAGACTGTGCATTTCCCAGACCAGAATCTGAAAGTAGAAGTAATAGCAAGTCTCATATTGAGCAATGTAGTGAAAAGTTAATTAATACTATGTTGCACACCTAAACCACAAATTGATCAAGTGCCATGCATGTAAAAGTGAGCGGTTTAGTAGCCCGTAAGACACATCACATTGCCATTGGAAAACAGCTAATAGTGAAAAAATGTAACTAACTCAGTTAGGCATTAGTATTGTACATTAAAACGCTTGCACAACCAACCCCATACACACTGTATGCAATGGCTACGTCTAAATTATAAGGAATGGCTGATTTAAAATACTATCATGCAATTTTACCAGCAAACAAACTCAAATCAATGCACCAACATTATTTCGCACGACAAAATCTGAGAGCAACACACTTCTATTGTTGTCAACTACTCACTGATTACGCTCTTCTGGGCGAGGTACTTTTGGTGTCTCATTTCTTTGAGGTTGAACAATACCAAGAAATTGTGTGAAATATTTTAACAATCTTCAACACCTGACTGCAATCCATTTACACCAGCTGCATTCTTAAACGTGTTAGAGAAATAGGCTAGTGGCCCAATGTAATAGTCAGAGATTTAGGCTTTAGTGTACCTACAGTAGTAGTGTATTTTATGATTCACATAGGCCTTACTAGTAGATACAAATGACACATTTGACTAGTTTGCTAATGTCTTCAAATGCATAAATATGTTTCCTCGTCTAGCCTAATCAGTCTAGGATTGGATAATCTCTCATTGTTAACATCAGAGCTACCGAATACCGTTATGTTTTACCTTCGGTCTTCTTTGAAATAGAGGACTGGTTTTCTTCTTGATGAATACATCATTTTCAAAGTTGCAAATGACAACAGCTTCAAGATTGCACATAAAAATACAGTATTGCTACCCCCCAGAATGTGACAGTGGTTAGCTACTCATGAAACAGAGAATGTCGTTGTTGTGATTCTATCGAACTTCTCCATTCTTCCTGTCTCTCTCCTTTGCAGTCGGATGTTGATATGCAATTGATATTCTTGTCATACTCTTCCTAGAAATGTCACAATACGCCTTTGGTTACTGAACGTGAAATTCCGTCCCAATTTTGTTATTACATTGGCAAAGCTTTGGCTTGACGCTGGCTAATGACTAGCGAGCTGTCTAACAGGGGTGTAATCATTAGTCCCAACTGTTGTAAAACGTTTTGCAGCAAAAACGAGTGTTTATATTGGACACATTCGGGTAGGTCCAGCCCCGTTTCCTTCCGTTTAAGAAACGTTTTGCAACAGAATGGGCGTAATGAAGACGCCCCGGGTGGACACGTGGCAACATAGAGGAGCAAGGGAAATGTTGTTCCAACCCGCCATGACCTACCGCACAGTGAGACCCGTGGACTTCGGGAAACAAAAGAAGTCTAGCAACAAACTATACAAATAGAATTTGTTTCGATAATTAACGGTGTGTTTCACACACACCACCATACGAGAGTTACATTGGCATAGTTCGCCAAAGAGCTTCTACTCAAGAAAAGATCACAACCTGTGTTTTTATAAAGTTCGCCTAAAACATCGCTCCGGAAGAAACACATGATCAAGACTAAAGATTCCTATGCATTTGGGGAACTATAGAACGCATTCCCTATGGATGGACCCACGTCTGATCTATTTTTGTTTGGCAAAAGTGTCTTGGGAAATAGTCATTCAAGCTAGCTAGCCAAAGGTCACAAACTTTATATTTGAGTGCAATTTAGACACGTTTTCAAATTTACAGAATCTAAAATTTAAATATCCCCATCCAAAACAAACCATTAAAATCAATTAAATTAAAATCATACTCAATCTCTGACATTTAACCATAACAAATGCAACAACAAAAAACACCAAAGATGAACTAACACAATCAGGAATCGTTTTGGGAACATTAAGGATAAACAAAAAACAGATTAACTGAACAAAAATGTTTTTGCAAAAATTATCCAGTATAGTTCTAATTGTTTTATGATAGACAAGAAGCCTGCTTTCTGGCTAAATACTTTTCAAGTCTACAATGCATGTTTACCCACGAATCAACTCCGTGTACATGATGAGAGCTGGAGCAAACTGTTAACCTGGACAGCAGTTCTTTATTGAATTAAATCAGTGTCTTCGTAAATCTACTTGAGTATTTGGAGAAAGGAAATGGACAAAACAGAAGCCAAAAACACCATCTCTCCTGGTTCACTTAGATATGCAGTATAGATGAGGGAAAAAGAAAAAAAAAGCAAATCTCTTTAAATCAATATTCACTTGACCATCATCAAGTCAATGGATTGTGATAAGTGAACATCTTTGGCAGTGTATTCAGCAAGTTAGGGAGAAACTGTGTGAACTGCTTTCTTACTTAAGCAAATGCATAGCTACTATTTCACATGACTTTTGTTTTCTTCCATAGACCTACCATATTAACATCAGACACTATCACCACCCTTTAACCAAAATGTCATGTTTCTTGTCTCACATTGCAGCTTTATAAATTGACCACTAAATAAAACACAGACAGAGCCCGTATTCAGTAAGCGTCCCAGAGTAGAAGAGCTGAACTAGGATCAGCTTTGACTTTTAAATCAAAATGAATAGCAAAGGGAGTAACAGATACTATATCAGCAAACCTACTCCAAGGTGCTTTGTGAATACAGATACTGGCTAACAAGACAGGAGAAGGTTCCTCATTTTCATGATCTTCCTAAAAAAATTCTGGATGTCTTTCTGTTTCTAAAAACACACAGACCACGACTGACACTAAATACATCAGGGGTTGAAAACGCAAATTAATTTGAATCTAAATGAAAACATTCAGACATAAAGACCAGTATGCACACATGACCAAAAAATACATTTCATAAATCAAGTCACCATTTCTGTTGTATGGCTCTAAACTAAAATAGGTGATCTCTCTCAGCCAGTAACAAAAGCCCCCATTACAATGCATGTAGAGTGAGAACATTGTCTAATTAGTTTGAAAACACACCGGTTATTTTGAGAGAAGAGATGCGGACTGTAATATGACTGACAGTCACAAACAGTGCTACAGAAATATATTATGGGGGAGGTAGGGGCAGTATGTGTTGAAAACAAATGCAGGTGGTTTTAACCTTTGAAGAACAATATTTGATATCATCAATTGTATAAAACCATGTTTGATATCATCAATAGTATAAAACAATTTTTCCCAGCCTAAAGTAAAACATATAGCATAATGTAGAGGATCATAAATAAAACTAATTGCAGACTGATATCTTATAGAAACAGGGGTGGGGAATATCAAAGTCACAAAAGGGTCTTAAAAATCCAAAAGCAGAGCCCTATCAAAATAAAAAGTAATTGAGTAGTTTTCACTGATAGGATGGTAACCTCACCAGTCTGCACATATACTTCTGGGAGCAAACACGCATTCTGACTGACGTTTTAGTACTGCATTCAGACCAGGGTTGGGTTCATTTCACTTATCAATTCAGGAAGTGAATTCAAACCTGAATTGATGAATGAAAAATGCCTCATAGAAAACAATGGGAACATTTTCAATTGAATAATAGAGTTAAAGTTCACTTCCTGAATTTACTGATTTGAAACCGAATTTATCCCCAACCCAGACTCAGATAAACAACAAAATGAGAGTGCAGGTCTACACTAATTTCTTGGCTTCAAAGAAACTCTTGAGATGTCTCATCTGCCAGAAGCCAATGGCCACCAGGATCAATGTCTGAACGATGGACCACCACAGAACCCTCTGGTTTGTGCTCTCACTTGTCTGCCTGAAGCGCTCCTCACGGTACTGAAAAAGACATAGCAAAGCTTTTATGAATACAAATATTAGCACACAAGCCAAGGGAATCAATATCTGAACTCCAATCCGACCCCTACTCACTGGTAGATCTGACAGGATTGGATAGGCCAGACATTCAGAAGACTATATTAAGCCATTACTCGAATGCTTATATCTATCAAATCCCCTCAGATCTACAGGAGTGGCTAGAGCGTGGGGGCTAGAGGTCAATATGGAATTCAGAAAATGTCTTAAATCAAACTGCCTTGAACAGACTATGATATTTTAAGGAGAAGAATTTGCACCAAATGGCGGTCTGCGGCACAGCGGTCTAAGCAGTACTAGAGGCTTCACTACAGACCCTGGTTAGATCCCGGGCTGTATCACAACCGGCCGTCATCATAAGTCCCATAGAGCGGCGCACAATTGGCCCAGCGTCGTTCAGGTTAGGCCGGAGTAGGCCGTCATGGTAAATAAGAATTTGTTCTTTAACTGACTTGCCTAGTTAAACAAAGGTTAAATCTTTCTTTTTTTTTAAATGTACTCACCCTCTGATAGTTCTGCTCCTTCTGGATCTGGTCCACCTGCTCCACCAGCTGTCTCACTCTCAGCTGCAGCTCTGTCAGCTTGTCTTTGGCTGCAATCTCTGCATAGTTATTGGTGTGCTCTCCCACTTGGATGTCCAGGTGAACTCTCTGAGGGTGGTTCACAGCAATTCAGGGGAGCATCAGCATGGGTATTTTCAAAACATTTACACCCTCCACCCCCATCCCATATCGTATCCTGCCATCAGCTTCTCTTATTGACCCACATTGTGAGTGCAATAGCCTTTTTCCCCACATTTGTCACACTAATGTACTTACAAGCATTCCTCCAGCGAAGAGGGCAAACTTGGAGGAGTTGGAGTGAAGGCAGATCTGATGTTCTCCTGGGGTGTGAGAGGTGAAGGTGAATCTTCCCTCCGAGCCGTACTGACGAGACAGGATCACCTAGTCCAGACAAGAAACACACAGGATGAAACACTTTTTCAGTTTAATTACTATTCAATTCAATGCAGCTTGGTTTTTAATTATTCTCACAGGCTTCTCTCAAAGAATACCATATGATGTGAATGATACTGGTTGCAGAGTGTAACACCCTACCTTCTCATCAGGGTCTTTCACCTCAACAAACATCCCCAGACCCTGTGTGGCAGGAAGGTACTCTTCTTTCTGTTTGTCATACAATTGTGTACGATAGTTTCCTAAAAAGAGAAAAATGCAATTGTTTACACAGGCCAGCTTCTACTGGTCCTATCCTTATAAGTGCCTAGAGGGTCAACTGTTAGCACCAGGGGTTGTTTCTGGGCAGGACCTACAGTATGTTAATAGGAAGTGGATGTCGTTTAACTATATATGGTTTATATGTATTAAAGTATCCAAAGCATGCGTGATAGTTGTAGCTAGTTGAGGACATCAATATGACAAGTGTCTGATTTGTATTGTTAGATATTACTGCACTGTTGGAGCTAGAAACATGAGCATTTCGCACCTGCGATAGCATCTGCAAATGTGTACGCGACCAATAAAATTGCATTTGATTTGTATAGCTAACGTTAGCTAGCTGGTTAACTTAGCTAACCTGCTCATGAATTTGAGTAGCGAGCTTGCCAAGTCTGTCAACAAGTCAACTGAAAAGTACGTTTACAGACACATTTAATGTTGGCTGGCTAGATAACCAGTAATCTAGTTAGTTAGCTAGCTAGTTAACGTTAGATAACTCGAAAGGTAGTTTGACCAACTAGCTGTTAACGTTAGCCAACTTCCCGAGGCTAAATAGCCTAGCAATCCCAAGGTAACGTTACTGACCAATAATCATGGTTTCATCCGGAATTTCCTCTATGAAGCATTTCTTCTCAGTCTCCCCGATGTGAAAGTACAGCGAGGAGACGCATGTGTAATAAACGTTCAAAAGCAACAGTGACAACACACAAGACTGCATTTTGACTGCCATCATCTTCCAAGCGACGATAGACGAAGGATGTTGTGATCTGAGTCTGCGCGGACACCAATGCCACGTAACCTATCGCTTGTCATCGTCCAATCAACACTCGAGTTAGACTTGTGGTTGTTGTAGTTCTAAGTAATGTTCTTCCGGTTTAATGATTTTGCACTATGCATGTATATTTTTTATACAACACTAACAAAACGAATGAAAATAATTAACTGACTATGGTCTTCAATTTAGACATCAATTCATTTAAAATAAGTAGTAGAGCTTCGCTAGAAGAAATCCAGGGAAAACGTGTACTGTCTGTCACACAAACACAAAATGATATGAAAGCATTAGGGACTACACATTAGAAGACACTTGAGTTTCATCATTTGGGGAGACCAGTTTTATTGAGTCTTACAGGATAACTCAACAACGGCCTTGTTCAGTTTAAATCATTCAAATCACAGCAAAGGGATATTTCCACTCAAACGATCAGTGTATAAGCAGCCACCTCAAAAAGGAAAGAAACACTTTATGCAGAATCATTAAAAAAAACACAATTCCCGTGGATCTAATGCAAGATGAGAAATGTGATGCAATCTCACAGTAGAGATTTGTAATGCCTCCAGTAGGCCTTGCCAAATGTAAATGTGCCCGAAATCCTTCCCAACACCCAAACTGAACCCAAAGTCAAGAACTGTTAGAGGTAAAAGTAAAAGTAAATCAAATCCTTAACATACGTAAATCAGTCCAATCACTTAGAACCCAATGGTATAAAAAGATGAGATGAAAATAAACCATTTTGAAAATGTTGTGAAAGTAATCTCGTTTGAAAGTTGTTTACTACTGCACGGTCGGAACTAGAAGCACAAGCATTTCGCTACACTCGCATTAACATCTGCTAACCATGTGTATGTGACAAATAAAATTTGATAACAAATCAAGTGTTTTACAGACTGATCCAAAACGACAACAAGTATCCCTCGTACTGTGAAAGCAAAAAGAACAGGGGGGAAAAAGGGTAAATAAAAGACAAAAACAATCTGCCTCTATCAAAAGGTCAAAGGTCACTCATATACGTGGTAGTAACCATTAGTCATGGTTATTTCACAAACATTGGACGATACCATAAGTGACTGTAATCCTCACGGTGCTTCAGCAGATAAACATTTGTACAGTCTTTAGAAAATTCACTTTGGATGGATTGCTGAATCTGTATCCTTCGCAACAGTTCATTTTACAAATACCTTTCACATAGAGAAATATGTTTTTCCTCTCAGTAAAACCTCCTGTTTCTTTCCTGGCGCTTCTGAAAGACTACAGCCCCTACAACACCACAAACTACAATTCCCAGTAGAGCACATAGCAGAAGCAGGAAGACCTTCCATCCAGTAAGCGGTGTGCTTCGGAAGTTACCAGTAGGATCATCAATGTTGTCTGTGAAAGAGAAAACCATAATCATTCTTCTTAAATTTTTCTCTTAATCTAACAAGCCTACTCACCTACCATACATGATCTACAGTAAGATGACAAATACCCAACTTTGGTCAAATGGAATACCATCTTTGTCTATTTGGTTAGAACAGAAATGGGTTTTCTTTATCAAATAAATCGACCTACCTTTGGGGGACTTCAGCAGGCTGACGCTTGGCTCAATCTTGGTCCAGTCCAGACTGTCCTCATCAGGTGTGTGCTCCACCATCAATTGGTACATCTTCATAGAGATGATGTCATGGTTATCTGTAACATGAGAGTTGTGTTAGCATGAATCACCATAGACTTCAGATGTACAACGGACAAAGCCAGACCGTGAAACGACAAACAAGTAATTGGCTCAATCTGTGTGTACTCTTCTGCACAGCAAGATTCTTTAAATAAGAATTGAATCAAGGTCAGTCCTTATCTTTCTCAGTGTGCAGTTTTTACATGTGTGTTCAAGAGATCTAAAAAAATGTGATCTACATCTTGAAAGAATCAGTCTCTATTTAATCCACCCTGACCCAACCTACCAGAGAGATCTCCTGTAGCAGCAGAAGCCCCAAAGTAGTACCCCGTGGGGAGACGGACACCCCCGATGTCAATGCACTCTTTCCATTCATTCTTATCATCAATGTCGATCATCACCTGTAGAGATCAGAATGGCACAATTCAGCAATTGCCATTATTTGAATACAAATGTATCATGTCAATTACATAACATGTACTCTATACCATAGAAGAAAAAACACAAGAGGCCAGGTTCCCAGACAAAGACGAAGCATTGTCCTGGACCAAAGAGAATTCTTCAAGGAGCATCTCCATTAAGCATGCCTTTTAATCCAGGACTAGGTTAAGCCTCATCTGTGTTTAGGATACCAGTCCAAGATGTCTAGACTGTAGTAATTTATATCATTTAAAAAAGGGATTCCTACCGTAAGTCTGCCCTTGGAGTAGCGAATGGCCAGGTAGGTGTCATGGTCTTTGTTCCTGATCTCAGAAGAGCAGCCCCCCAGTTCAGAGTTACGTCCATCATTCCCATGATTATAGGGCAGAGAACCATTATTCACCATGGCAGAGATGTAGGGGAAGGAACGCTAGTGGGAATCACAAGGGATGTAACAACAGAAAACAAAAAAAAAAAATGAAATATATAGACATTGTGAATCAATTATTTGATCCGAGTTCTGACTCAGTTACCAATCAATCCATCTTACGCTGTGATGCAAAAATATTTGTACATGTAATTCAAAATGTGTAATAGGCCAAATGCAGCATATTAAAATTCAGTGATGTTCATGATGTTACAAAAAGGTCCTTCTCAGAAAGCAACTAAAAAAAAGCTTCATATGAAAAAAAATAAAGAAACTCAAAAGAAAATACATCACACTGAAACCCTTCCATCACATTGACATGAAAACGCAGCAGAATAATGATAAATGTAGCTGCATCAACTCACGTCAGCCGCCTCATCGTTATGGTACGTGTCTATAAAAAGGGCGAGGCCGTGGAACTTAGCATTGCTGCCAAACACAGACCCTGCAAAGGGAAGAATCACGTCAAGTCAACCAGCCAGATCGCTGCACTTACATCCATCCCATGGAGATCATTGCGGAAGGTATCCACAAATAAAGCCAGGCCAACAAATTTATCTTGGTTTCCAAAGACTGGTCCTGAATGGAAGGCAAAGAGGCGAGATATGATGAGCACATGACTGAGACTTAAAGTGATTACGGCAAAACGCAACCCAGTGCTACCACATCACATAGACCAGTCTACTGATTTGATTGCCAAAGCTTTGTACTGGAATGAAGAAGTGATTGATGACAGATGAAAGATTTTGGCAAGATGATTCATTACCTGGATGAAGTCTCTCCTTCGTGTACCAGATGGCGATGCCGTCTCCATGGAGATTTTTCTTCCCCGACCCGTGGATCTTGTACTGCACGTGCATCTCCCAGTCTTTCAGATAAACAGGCTGCACAGAGAAAACACAATGACATTGGATCATCAATTCAACCATGAATTTGACCTATTCAGTTAAAAAATGTAGATATTCTCCAATCAAGCTATAATGGATTTGAGAGTGGACTGTATTTCGGTCTGTAAATACTAACAGAATACATTTCATAGAAGCTAGTTCCTTACTTACCACTGTGTTCCATATGGATCCCTGTTTACTTCTCTCATCAGGTGTCAGGCGCACATAGGAGCTGGTGACTAGCGTGCTCCCCGAGAAGTCCCACTGACTGGATGGGCTGCTTCCAACACCTGTACAACATTTTGGTGAAGAGTCAAGCAGGATTTCAGGGACACATGGGAGAAGAAAGTGAAGAATTCCGTTGTTCATCAATTACTCATTGCCAATTACTCATTGGGCGGCAGGTAGCCTAGTGGTTAGAGCGTTGGACTTGTAACCGGAGGGTTGCAAGTTCGAATCCCCAAGCTGACAAGGCAGTCTGTCGTTCTGCCCCTGAACAAGGCAGTTAACCCACTGTTCCCCGGGCGCCGAAGACGTGGAAGTCGATTAAGGCAGCACCCCGCACCTCTCTGATTCAGAGGGGTTGGGTTAAATGCGGAAGACACATTTCGGTTGAAGGCATTTGGTTGTACAACTGACTAATAATGGTGACTTTGACTTGACACCCCTAGCCCAACTCTCAAGAACCCAAGGGCTCCATGTGGCCCAAGGTGGTCCCAGTCTTGGGTTCTCAGTTGATGGTATGGAGGACAGCTGGCTCCATGTGAACTACAATCCCGACGCTCTGTTTTAACATTTAGAAACATTATTAATCCTCTATAGTTTTGGAAACCTTTGGAACTTAACTTTCATATAAACAAGAAACAATCTTTAAAATACAAAATTACTGTGCGCAGTTAAGCAAATGACCACTCCCCTCACAAGGGGAATGGTCAATGGTTCAATCTAACGGTCAACGACTCAATCTAATGGTCAATGGCTCAATCTAATGGTCAATGGCGCAATCATATGGTCATTTGGCTCAATGTAATTATGAATAAGGGTAACCCCTAGCCAAGCCGACTAAACAGAGTTGAGTGGAGTTGGCTACCCCAAGCCTGGCCCAAGATGTACTCTTAAGGAGCCTACCGTTACTCCTCAAGGTCCAAGGACCTTATATCTCATCCTAATAGTAATATATGACATCTCATCCTAACAGTAATATATGACATCTCATCCTAACAGTAATATATGATATACCATCCTAACAGTAATATATGATATCCTAATAGTAATATATGATATCCTAATAGTAATATATGATATCTCATCCTAATAGTAATATATGATTTCCCCTGTATAGAGAGGGGTTAGGGTGGTGAGTTTCCCCTGTATAGAGAGGGGTTAGGGTGGTGAGTTTCCCCTGTATAGAGTGGGGTTAGGGTGGTGAGTTTCCCCTGTATAGAGTGGGGTTAGGGTGGTGAGTTTCCCCTGTATAGAGTGGGGTTAGGGTGGTGAGTTTCCCCTGTATAGAGTGGGGTTAGGGTGGTGAGTTTCCCCTGTATAGAGTGGGGTTAGGGTGGTGAGTTTCTGTATAGAGTGGGGTTAGGGTGGTGAGTTTCCCCTGTATAGAGTGGGGTTAGGGTGGTGAGTTTCCCCTGTATAGAGTGGGGTTAGGGTGGTGAGTTTCCCCTGTATAGAGTGGAGTTAGGGTGGTGAAAATTGGTTAGCAACAGCAAGCTAGTTAGCTAAATTGACATATGTTTAATGCTTTTTAGTTGGTTCAGAGTTCGTTTTGATATTTCAACCTGCGTGTCCTGATCGCATAAAAATCAACATGCGCGCGAGCGGTCTGGTCAGCATGTTATGACGGAACGATGCATGAACGCCCCGAATTGCGGGCTGCAGTTGCACACTATTGGGCTAGTTAGTAAACTATCTAGTTAATTAGTATGACTGGCTCCTAGCAGCTAATAAAAAAGTTAGCTATCATTATCACATGCCATTAGCGTACTTACCCTGGTACGGTTTCATGAGCGAATGCTCCCGCTTTAAGTGCTCTGCATTGCCGTCTGTTATGTCGCATTTCACTAGAGTAAAGTGCAGTAATATGAAACACAGTGGTCTGCTGATAAATGTACCAAAACCTCTCATGTTGCTGCCTCGGAAAGACACCATGGATCCTGGATAACCATCTTCCTGATCCGGGTAGAACACAGCAACTCCCACAAAATAGTTCCTATGTTACTTTTCAGTTCAGGAACTTTGACCGTGTCCTATTTTTCTTGTTGTTGAAATAACCGTCTATATGAAAGTAATATTTTCCTTGTTGCCTTTCCAAGTTCAAATAGTATTTTGTTTGATTATCGCTTTCAACTTGTTGTAAAGAATGTTTTCATAGTTGGTAAAACATTACTATAGCCAATCATAGACGAGCACATAGTTAAAGACAACAAAAACGACCAATCAGGGGCTTGGTTGTAGTTGAAACGTTCTAAGTATGCAAATTTCCACAACTTTCCACGGACGTTTATTTTGTCCACTAGCTGGTGCCACTACATCACTTTATGTTTATTTGAAGAGTTTATAACGTCCTACTGTGACGGCCCACCACAAGGTCGCAAATAAAAACGATGAAAATAAAATATGAAATATTTACTTCACATCAAAAATAAAGATAAAAAAATAACTAAATGACACAAACGGAACAATTAAAAAGCACCCTAAGCAAAAGCAAAGCTAAAAAAAAATTGTCCAAAGTTCAAATCAAACCTTATTTGTCACATGCGCCGAATACAACAAGTGTAGACCTTACCGTGAAATGGAGTTCAAGAAGATTAAAGGAAATATTTACCAAGTAGACTAAAATAAAAAGTAATAATAAAAAGTAACACAATAAGAATAACAATAACGAGGCTATATGGGCACAGGTACTGTCAGTGTGCGGGGGTACAGGTTAGTTGAGGTAATTTGTACATGTAGGTGGGGGTGAAGTGACTATGCATAGATAATAAACAGTGAGTAGCAGCAGTGTACAAAAGGGGGTGTCAATGTAAATAGTCCGGTGGCGATTAATTGTTCAGCAGTCTTATGGCTTGGGGGTAGAAGCTGTTGAGGAACCTTTAGGTCCTAGACTTGGCGCTCCGGTACCACTTGCCGTGCGGTAGCAGAGAGAACAGTCTATAACTTGGGTGACTGGAGTCTCTGACAATTTTATGGGCTTTCCTCTGACACCGGCTATTATCTAGGTCCTGGATGGCAGGAAGCTTGGCCCCAGTGATGTACTGGGCCGTTCGCACTAACCTCTCGCACCTTACGGTCAGAAGCCGAGCAGTTGCCATACCAGGCGGTGATGAAACCGGTCAGGATGCTCTCGATGGAGCAGCTTTAGAACCTTTTGAGGATCTGGGGACCCATGCCAAATCGTTTCAGTCTCCTGAGGGGGGGAAAAGGTTTTGTCGTGCCCTCTTCACTACTGTCTTGGTATGTTTGGACCATGATAGTTTGTTGGTGATGTGGACAACAAGGAACTTGAAACTCTCGACCCGCTCCACGAGTACAGCCCCGTCGATGTTAATGGGGGCCTGTTCGGCCCGCCTTTTCCTGTAGTCCACGATCAGCTCCTTTGTCTTCCTCACATTGAGAGAGAGGTTGTTGTCCTGGCACCACACTGCCAGTTCTCTGACCTCCTCCCTATAGGCTGTCTCATCGTTGTCGGTGATCAGGCTTACCACTGTTGTGTCGTCAGCAAACTTAATAATGGTTTTGGAGTTGTTTTGGCCACGCAGTCGTCGGTGAACAGGGAATACAGGAGGGGACTAAGTACACACCCCTGAGGGGCCCCAGTGTTAAGGATCAGCGTGGCAGACGTGTTGTTGCCTAGTCTTACCACCTGGGGGCGGCCTGTCAGGAAGTGCAGGATCCAGTTGCAGAGGGATGTGTTTAGTCCCAGGGTCCTTAGCTTAGTGATGAGCTTCGTGGGCACTATGATGTTGAATGCTGACCTGTAGTAAATGAACAGCATTCTCACATAGGTGTTCCTTTTGTCCAAGTGAGAAAGGGCAGTGTGAAGTGCAATTGAGATTGTGTCATCTGTGGATCTGTTGGGGCGGTATGTGAATTGGAGTGGGTCTAGGGTGTCCGGGAGGATGCTGTTGATGTGAGCCATGACCAGCCTTTCAAAGCACTTCATGGCTACAGTTTCGGCCCCCCTCAGGTTCTCTGGCAGGCTCTTCCAGAGGCTGGGGGCATAATAACTAAAGGCTGCCTTTCCATGCCTCTTGGTCCCAGTCTTTGGGATACTTAAAAGGCCAGAGGACCTGAGGGACCTAGTGGGTACATAACTTAAAAGCATGTCTGACATGTATTGGCGTGCACATTTGTGGATTGACTTAAAAACCAATATAATAATCTTAAAATGAATTCTAAAACTCACAGGCACCCAGTGCAGAGACCTTATAACCGATGTAATGTGTTCTCTCCATCTGGTCTTGGACAGTACCCGTGCTGCAGCATTCTGTATGGTTTGCAGTTGGCTTTCTTGGGTAGACCAGACAGCATTACAGTAGTCATGTACGCTTGTATTTTTTTTATTTAACCTTTATTTAACTAGGCAAGTCAGTTAAAAACAAATTCTTATTTTCAATGACGGCCTAGGAACAGTGGGTTAACTGCCTTGTTCTGGGGCAGAACGACAGATTTTTACCTTGTCAGCTCGGGGATTTGATCTTGCAACCTTTCTGTTACTAGTCCAACGCTTTAACCACTAGGCTACTCTGTATCAGCACTAGGCTAATACAGAGAGACTCATCCATGCATAAGACAGAAAAGGCCGCACCTTGACAAAGTTCCTCAGGTGGTAAAAAGCCGTTTTGGTCACATTCCTAATGTGTGATTTGAAATTTTGTTCAAAATCTAAAATAACACCTCTGTTTTTTTACCTGGTGTTTTATCTTTATTCCCTGTGAATTCAAATGTGTGGCTAGATTCTCTCTCTGTGCTTTGGCTCCAACAATAAGTACCTCGGTCTCGTCTTGATTTAGCTGAAGGAAGTTGTGAGCCAGCCAAGTATTTACATCACTAATACAGTCTAATAATTCATCCGTGGAGCTAAAATCCTCTGGTGGCACAGACATGTAAAGTTGTGTATCGTCTGTGTAGCAGTGAAAATCAATGCTGTGCTTTCTGATAACGCTGCCAAGGGCTAACATAAATGCAACATGCAACGATTTTACTGAGTTGCAGTTCATAAAAGGACATCAGTCAATTGAAATAAATTCATTAGGCTCTAAACTATGGATTTCACATGACGGCAGGGGCACAGCCATGGGTGGGCCTGGGAGGGCATAGGCCCACCCACGGAGGAGCCAGGCCCAGCCATTCCTGCAGTCAGCATCCCAATTGCTCCATCCCAATTGCACATTTTAGTGTCCTTTTATTGTCCCCAGCACAAGGTTCACCTATGTAATGATCATGCTGTTTAATCAGCTTCTTGATATGCCACACCTGTCAGGTGGATTGATTATCTTGGCAAAGGAGAAATGCTCACTAACAGGGATGCAAACAAATTTGTGCACAACATTTGAGAGGTATAAGCTTTTTGTGCGTATGGAACATTTCTGGGATCTTTTGTTTCAGCTCATGAAACATGGGACCAACACTTTACATGTTTCATTTGTATTTTTGTTCAGTATAATTCCTGTTATCATAATGAAGCTTTGTATGTTTGCTCTCTAGACACAGTGACTTACTTTTCTACTTTGTCTTCAGATTTAACATCAAAACAATTAAGAAAGGGTCCTCCACTGTGCACCTGGGGGCAAGGACTGACAACATTTATCAAGGATCCCCAGGCAGCTACTCTTCATGTTTTTTTAAAATTTTTATTTTATTTGGAAGTACGTCCAACCGGCCTCCCAACCGCAGACCATGTGTAACCACGCCAGCCCAGGACCTCCACATCTGGCTTCTTCATCTGCGGTATCGTCTGAGACCAGCCACAGGACAACTGATGAAACTGTGGGTTTTCATAACCGAATAATTTCTGCACAAACTGTCAGAATACATCTCAGGAAGGCTAATCTGTTTGCTCTTCGTCCTCACCAGGGTCTTGACCTGACTGCAGTTCAGACTCGTAACCGACCTCAGTGGGCAAATGCTCCCCTTCGATGGCCACTAGCACGCTAGAGAAGTGTGCTCTATACTGATTAATCCATGTTTCAACTGTACCTGGCAGATGGCAGACAGCGAGCGTGTATGGCATCGTGTGGGCGAGTGGTTTGCTGATGTCAATGTTGTGAACAGGATGATCCATGGTGAAGGTGGGGTTGTGGTATGGGCATGCATAAGCTACGGACAATGTACACAATTTCATTTTTGGCTATTTGAATAAACAGATACCGTGACGAGATCCTGATGCCCATTGTCGTGCCATTCATCTGCCGGCATCATCTCATATTTCAGCATGATAATGCACAGCCCCATGTCGCAAGGATCTGTACACAATTCCTGGAAGCTGAAAACATCAGAGTTCTTCCATGCCCTGCATACTCACCAGACATGTCACCCATTGAGCATGTTTGGGATGCTCTGGATCAACGTATACGACTGCGTGTTCCAGTTCCCGCCAATATCCAGCAACTTCGCATAGCCATTGATGAGGAGTGGGACAACATTCCACAGTCCACAATCAACAGCCTGATCAACTCTATGCGAAGGAGATGTGTCGAGCTGGTGGTCACACCAGGTACTGACTAGTTTTCTGATCCACGTCCCTACCTTTTTTTTTTTAAGGTATCTGTGACCGACAGATGCATATCTGTGTGAATGTAAATAAATCCAATCGACAATGCGGTATGTAGGGTTGGCTGATCCCTGATCAATAAGACAAAGGCATCCATAAATGCACCAGACATTTCTCTATCATTTATGTCAATGATATATTTGACATAACATGTAGATGTATTCTCTATTTTAATATAACGGAACAAGATAGCCCAGAATTGTAGTCTCAACTGTTAAGCAAGAGTAGATAATGTAAAATAGCCTTTTGATTGACTCCAATATCACCCATAATATTTTTTGGGGGGATTAGAAATGATAAAATTGAAATTGAGCTCAGGTGCATCCTGTTTCCATTGCTCATTCCTTGAGATGTTTCTACAACTTGATTGGAGTCCACCTGTGGTAAATTTAATTGATTGGACATGATTAGCAAAGACTTCAAAAAAGTCATTATGGGGTATTGTGTGTAGACGAGGGGACTATTTAATCCATTTTAGAACAAGGCTGTAACCTAACAAAATGTGGAAAAGTAAAGGGGTCTGAATACTTTCCGAAGGCACTGTATATTCATGAGCTCGCCTCGACTGACCGTTGTTTGATATGCGTATGTCAAGCAACTTCGATAGTGTTGCAGTAAAATCATCTCAAGCAAATTTGGTGTTCCACAAAGCAACTCAAACAACATATTTTTTGTATATATACATTATCCGTTTGGTATGTCTCTTGTGATGCAGTTCACAGCAGCACTGACTGATGTGTTGGCATGACAACTGGGTCAGAGTTTTGAAAGACCCCCCTCCTTTTGTTCCATGCTGGCTGAAGACCTAGCTAGCCAGTAACTAGCCAACACCAGACACAGATGAAGAGACCTAGCTAACCAGTAACTAGCCAACACCAGACACAGATGAAGACCTAGCTAGCCAGTAACCAGCCAACACCAGACACAGATGAAGACCTAGCTAACCAGTAACTATCCAACACCAGACACAGATGAAGACCTAGCTAGCCAGTAACTAGCCAACACCAGACACAGATGAAGACCTAGCTAACCAGTAACTAGCCAACACCAGACACAAATGAAGACCTAGCTAACCAGTAACTAGCCAACACCAGACACAGATGAAGACCTAGCTAGACAGTAACTAGCCAACACCAGACACAGATGAAGACCTAGCTAGCCAGTAACTAGCCAACACCAGACACAGATGAAGACCTAGCTAACCAGTAACTAGCCAACAAAAGACACAGATGAAGACCTAGCTAACCAGTAACTAGCCAACACCAGACACAGATGAAGACCTAGCTAACCAGTAACTAGCCAACAAAAGACACAGATGAAGACCTAGCTAGCCAGTAACTATCCAACACCAGACACAGATGAAGACCTAGCTAACCAGTAACTAGCCAACACCAGACACAGATGAAGACCTAGCTAACCAGTAACTAGCCAACACCAGACACAGATGAAGCCCTAGCTAACCAGTAACTAGCCAACACCAGACACAGATGAAGACCTAGCTAGCCGGTAACTATCTGATTGTAAATCCTCCAGGTTTGCCAGACTGTTGTTTTGAGACTTGCATCAACTGTCAGTTGACTAAAGAATGTTCCGTTAAAGAATGTTCCGTGAATTTAATATGTTGAACAATCCTAAATTCCAAACTTAATGAATAGGAATATGAGTGCAGGCCAGAGTGATCCTCACATGTTTTTTAATTATGTTTTGTTTAGCCTTTTGTGATAATGTTTTGAATTCAAATGTAAAAGAGTGGCCTGGACACTGAGAACTCCCAATCACGGCAAGTTGTGATACAGCCTGGAATCGAACCAGGGTGTCTGTAGTGACGCCTCTAGCACTGAGATGCAGTGCCTTAGACCGCTGCACCACTCGGGAGCCCAATATATAGCCCTAAATAACAAGTGTCTTGAGACGTCCCATAGCATTGCATGTCTTCAAGACATGGCACAAAATGGCATGGGGTGTCTTGACACACAAATTGTGTCTCAATACACATCTTAGAAATGTCTTCATACATCTTAAGACACGTCTTCAAAACAGCAATGTCTCAAGACGTTTCAAGACATGTCTCAAAGTGTCTTGAAATGTCTCAAGACACACAGCTGAAGGTTCGGTATGAAAGTAATGAGATTGTTACTCATTTTGGGTAATCCAAAAATGACGCTACTGATTACAATTTTGGACAGGTAGGCCTATCTAGTAACTGTAACGGATTACATTTAAAAAGTAACTTACCCAACCCATGTTGGAGGGGATTTAAATCATGCCATTTGTCATTTATCCGGCCTACAGTGCAGAATGAATTTGAATGGAATATAGGCCTAGTAGTCTGCTACTACATCGTCATTTATGGTTTAACTTTTAAAATACATTTAATCCCTGGGACAATGCATGTCTTAAAGAAGCCCCAGTAAATTCCTCAGCAGCATGTGGACACAGAAACCAGCCACCCAATGAAGACAATAGCAGGGTGAGGAATCTCTACCATGAATACACCACACACACACACCCTCTCCATCAACAGACAAATGAAAAGGAAGCTGGCCACCCTATGTCTTAGCTTCACAAACAAAGCCTGGAGAGATTGGACCACAACTGGCTCTAACACCAAGCCCACCCCACCATACCTCCCACTGCTATTTGACCTGACTACCATATCTCCAACAGCACTATGGAAGGCTGGGATAACTGAAGGAGCACAGATGGGCTGTGTGGCTGGTGTCTTCACTAGTCTCTACAGATGGGCTGTGTGGCTGGTGTCTTCACTAGTCTCTACAGATGGGCTGTGTGGCTGGTGTCTTCACTAGTCTCTACAGATGGGCTGTGTGGCTGGTGTCTTCACTAGTCTCTACAGATGGGCTGTGTGGCTGGGGTCTTCACTAGTCTCTACAGATGGGCTGTGTGGCTGGTGTCTTCACTAGTCTCTACAGATGGGCTGTGTGGCTGGTGTCTTCACTAGTCTCTACAGATGGGCTGTGTGGCTGGGGTCTTCACTAGTCTCTACAGATGGGCTGTGTGGCTGGTGTCTTCACTAGTCTCTACAGATGGGCTGTGTGGCTGGGGTCTTCACTAGTCTCTACAGATGGGCTGTGTGGCTGGTGTCTTCACTAGTCTCTACAGATGGGCTGTGTGGCTGGTGTCTTCACTAGTCTCTACAGATGGGCTGTGTGGCTGGTGTCTTCACTAGTCTCTACAGATGGGCTGTGTGGCTGGTGTCTTCACTAGTCTCTACAGATGGGCTGTGTGGCTGGTGTCTCTTTCTACTTGATCTCACTACATCCTCCTCCAGTGATCCCATCAGAAGCTATAGTATATGTGAAAAAATATAAATAATGGACAGTTATTTTGGAAGGAATTAATTGGATGGTCATGGATGGTAATGTGTTTCACTGTGTGCTCAGATTCATAAAACACCCTCTTGTCTGAGAGTGAGTGATGAATAGGCCTCTATGACAGAGTGTCGTAGAACGCAGACCACGCTGAATGATGAATGAGACGAGGGGGTGGAGTGTGAGGGCTGAAGAGAATAGTTGATTTGTAGAAAAATGGCTCAGGGACACTTCATTTAAGTCAGCTGGACCATTGTTTCCCATCTTCAGTGAAACATGTCAATGACCTGACGACTGGATTGGTGGAAGATAGAGTGCCGCCCAGGGCAGCGCACAGTTGGCCCAGCGTCGTCCGGGTTACAGGAGGGTTTGGCCGTCACTGTAAATAAGAATTTGTTCAAAACTGACTTGCCTAGTTAAATACATTTGATATATATATATATATATACACACACACACACACACACACAGTGCACTACTTTTGACCAGAGCCCTATTGCCAATAGGTGGCCATTGTTTCAGTAAGACCCATATGTCAATTATACCATACAATAACTTGTAAACGATAATCAATAGCATGAATATCAAACAAAACAGACTCAGTGAAGATATTCAGTTCATTTTTGTTTATTTCAATGGCTCATCTGATAAAGACACCCCTTTATCAACAAAGACTACAAAAATAGTGGGACATTTCTCATGTCATTTCATTGGAGAAGTAGTGTGGTTGTTTGGTGTTTGTTATCAGCACAGTTCTATGTAAAAATTGCACAGTTTTGCTGTAGCAATATGTACAGTACACCAGTCAATGCTGCATTATGCAACATAGTAATTAGTGTTCAGAGCTCTCTGCTTTCTGGCAGCAAGGATCAACGCAGAGTCAAATCACACAAGAATGTCAAAGAATTAAGTTATAAAGATGAACCAGTGGTGAGGGCTAGACAGTGATGGCTGTGAGAAGAGTTCTAGCCATAAAAACAGAATGAATTATTCTAATGCCATGGTTCTACCAACAAAAACACATTGAGAAGTAGCTTTTTTAGTGAGGGAATAGAGTCCTTTTACTTAAACAGGGTCTTATTCAATAGGTCATACCGTAGCAAAAAATTTTTGCAACAGAAAACAAACTTGTCCAATAAGAAAGGTTATTTAGTCCCTCCCTGTGTCAATCAGTCTTCTTCCGTTTGGTGCCTAATGAATATGACCCAGTACTCCACACCGACTGCATCCATCTTTATTAACACAGGAAGAACAAGACTAAATAAAATACTTAAAATTTTTTAAAAAACTATACGAAGTTAAAAAGGCAGAATCCTTTTGTCTATAAAAGTAGTAATGACCATACAGTGAGTGGGATTGACAGTCCAGAAGAGATCAGTCAGGAAGATGCCTTTGGTTGCTAGTAACAACTTGCAGGAGTCTACTAAGCCCTTCAATCCATTTGTAGTAAAATACTATCTAGACTACAGTAAGGTATGTTTATGCTATAAAAGGTTTAGACACACATTTCAGATGCTTTCTTAAGCAGGCTTCATAGTGTTCAATGAAACAGTCTCGATATCTAAGCCTAGAACATTGAGAATCAGAACACAGCCTTAGTAGTATCAGCATAGTTCAAGTATGAAAAAATGCTGGGGACAAGGTACAACCATAGTAAAATGTACACATTCAAAGCATACCGACAAGAGAAAAGGACCAGAAGTTAACACTGTTGCAGATAGAAATTTGATTTCTAGAGCTTCCATCATTCCCTGCTCTACACAACAGATAGAAATGTGCTGTTTAGATCCGCTACGGGCATCTTAACATTCCAACTAACTCTCCTGAGTGAGCCCCTGATTTTCGGCCATCGCCACAGTAACCAGCGAGACTGCCTGTGACGCAGAAGGGGAATGTGGATGTGTTTACGTTCCAGCAGGAAGTGGAAGTTTCGGAAATGTGGGAAGCAATTAGTGACGATAAGCTGCAGATGGGCTGTGTGTTTCATCGACCGCGAGGTCACTGATTCCACCAGGATGCAAACAGTGTGTTTTCTATATCTTATGTCATTTAAAAGGCAGGTCCTCTTCCTCTGGGAGAGAAGTGAGAAACCCTCCTGTGTCCCATGCTAGCATCTACTTAAAGCACACAAAATAGTAAGACGACAGCTGATTGGGTAACCTCCTCAACAAGGAGACGGCTGATTGGATATCCTCAGCCTAACAACCTGAGCATGAATATTCAGTTGCTATACAATGGCTTTTTTAAATTTTTATAAATAAAAATGTAAAAAATAAACAATGTTTCACGCCGGTATATAAAAAAAAAAAAAAAACTTAAGGAATACAAAATAAAGCAACAAAGAACAAATGTGTCAATTTAAATAAAAAGAGTTAAGTCACGTTTCAATGGCATCGTATTCAAGTAATCTGTTACACCAAGTCCCTGATATACGCTGTGGTTCATGGAAATAAGTCTTCAACTCACACAGAACCATCAGTTCATATAGAATGCAGCAGCATTTCATTATGTACACTTCAACAACGTTCCAAGCATAGAGAATATAAATTCTCTCTCTCTAAAGGAAGGAGGATGGGAAGAGAGAACCAAAACATGACAGGTATGTTAACTGTGGATTTCGTCTGCTGTGACAGAACAATGAACTCTGACCTCCCCTCCCCATCCATAGGAGTTCTCAGAGGGCCCCTTGTAGCATTTAGTGACATAATCCCTTTATTTCACTGGCACAAGAGTGATATAAAGCCTTTATATACACTGACATAGCATCTCCAACTCACTGGTATGTCTGCTTCTAAATTCATACCACTGTTCCCAAGTCAGCAGCTCAAGACTTCACTTCACTAGCCTATTTCTCCTGTTCAGTTGAGTTCATATTTTGGGATTACAGTGAGAGAGATGGAGCAGCACTTCATGTTCAGCTGAATTCACAGACAGCCCATCACTCTGGTCAAAACACAGGAGGCACTGAGGAGGAATCCTGCCGCATCGCCTCTGGTTCACAGTGATAACAGCATCTTAACCAGGGACATACCGTGACCATTCTACAGTGGGTTAATGCTACTGCCTTGGCATCGTGTTCCTGTGACGTGATCGGAACACAGTGTTCAACATCAGTCGGTGGCGTCATGTCAGTGTGATGACCTCCATGGGGTCATCGGTGCCCTTCGACCTTTGCTTGCGTTTGAGCAGTCTTTCTCTACGTCTATGTCGGAGGGTGGGGGGCGCGGGGCGGGGGGCGGCCGAGGAGGGGGACGGGTGCTGACGGAGAGAGAGAGGTGGTCTGCCAGGGAGCGGAGAGGAGGAGGAAGAAGTGATGGGAGAGGATTGTAGCGCTCCCGGTCCCTGGCTCGGGGCGGTTTGCTGTTCCTCCTCTCCTCCGTCTCCTGGCGTCACCTGTCGAAGCAGCCCGCTGCCGTGAAGGTGTGGTGGGGGCCCACGCCCCCCAGGTACCCCCGGCTGTAGGCCATGCCGAGGCAGTGTCGCGGCTCCGCAGCCAAGGCTACCTGCATGGAGATGGGGCCCTGCAGGCCAGCGGTGCCACCCGTGCCCAGCGGTGCCACCCGAGCCCCAGGCTGCAGCCCCGAAGTCAGGCTAGGATAGGAGGGGAAGGCCCTTGCTGTGGAGGTCATGGTGTTGGCCCCGGTGAGCAGCCTCATCCTGTGGCTCTGGAGGAAGTCCTGGGACATGTTGACCCCAGCAGGCCCCAAAGCCTGGGAGTCAGCTAGTGTGTGGAGCTGGGACAGGGAGGGGGAGAGCTGTGGGAAGCCCACTGGGCTGGGCTGGAAGAGGAGCTGCTGGGGGGTGGATGAGGAGGTAGCTGGTCTCTGGATTGCTGGGACCGGGGAGAGGTGGGAGGGAGGAGGGTGAGACTGGAGAGAGGCGGATCGAGACAACAGAGGGGTGGATTTGGGTTTGTTGGCCTCCTTCACGTCGCTGTCATGGGCACTGTGGAGGAGAGTGACAAGAGTGTGCAATGCTGTCATCAAGGCCAAGGGTGGCTACTTTGAAGAATCTAAAATACATGTTTTATTTGTTTAACACTTTTTTGGTTACTGTATGATTCCATAGTGTTGATGTCTTCACTGCTATTCTACAATGTAGAAAATAGTAAAAATAAAGAAAAACCCTTGAATGAGTAGGTGTGTCCAAACCTTTGACTGGTACTGTATGTCTGTGCATACAAGCCTTCAATTGGTCTCAAGTGTGTGTGTGTGTGTGTGTGTGTGTGTGTGTGTGTGTGTGTGTGTGTGTCCTGTGTGAGACTTACAGCAGCATGAGTTTGATGCAGTGTGTGTGGTGGCCCCAGGTGTGTGTGTCACAGAGAGACTTACAGCAGCATGAGTTTGATGCAGTGTGTGAGGTGGTCCCAGGTGTATCCAGTCAGTAGGTGTAGAGACGTGGTCCAGCTAGGAGAAATCTGGAGACAGATACGAGACGCAGCGACGCATGCTGCCGCCACCTGAGACGGCCGGAAACTCAGGAACGCATGGTCTAGGGGAACACAGAGACCGTCAGAAATGGTCTAGAGCAGGTATTCCCACACTGGGGTACACAATGCCGTCGGGGTATACCAAATTAAAATGTGATTCACATTTTTAAAAAAATAAGGTGAATCACACATTATTATATTTCCCTCCCTCACCTGAGTAGCCTCGTTTCACTGCCCAAAATAACTCAATGTCAAATACAGGTAGCCTGGTCAAATAATTAACATCCAATCACATTAACCGTTACTCTCTCGTGGGAATTCCACTAACGGTCCGTTACGTAGACAAACGGAGCTGCTGGTCATGTTGGTATCTGTACTGATGGCGCAAAAGCCATGACAGGGAGACATAGTGGAGTGGTAACGCGCGTGCAAGTAGTTGCTCCCGACGCCACTTGGGTACACTGCAGCATCCACCAAGAGGATCTTGCTGCTAAGGGAATGCCTGACAGCTTGAAAGACATTGGACACAACAAAGTTAACCATTTTCACTGTAAAAGCAAAGCCCCTGACATCTCGTGTATTTTCTGCACTATGTACAGTGAGGGGAAAAAAGTATTTGATCCCCTGCTGATTTTGTACGTTTGCCCACTGACAAAGAAATGATCAGTCTATAATTTTAATGGTAGGTTTATTTGAACAGTGAGAGACAGAATAACAAAAAAATCCAGAAAAACACGTGAAAAATTTTATAAATGGAATTGCATTTTAATGTGGGAAATAAGTATTTGACCCCCTCTCAATCAGAAAGATTTCTGGCTCCCAGGTGTCTTTTATACAGGTAACGAGCTGAGGTTAGGAGCACACTCTTAAAGGGAGTGCTCCTAATCTCAGTTTGTTACCTGTATAAAAGACACCTGTCCACAGAAGCAATCAATCAATCAGATTCCAAACTCTCCACCATGGACCAAGACCAAAGAGCTCTCCAAGGATGTCAGGGACAAGATTGTAGACCTACACAAGGCTGGAATGGGCTACAAGACCATCGCCAAGCAGCTTGGTGAGAAAGTGACAACAGTTAGTGCGATTATTCGCAAATGGAAGAAACACAAAAGAGCCTGGGGCTCCATGCAAGATCTCACCTCGTGGAGTTGCAATGATCATGAGAACGGTGAGGAATCAGCCCAGAACTACACGGGGAGCAGCGCCCGCAGCGTCCCCCTGCTCAAGAAAGCACATATACATGCCCGTCTGAAGTTTGCCAATGAACATCTGAATGATTCAGAGGACAACTGGGTGAAAGTGTCGTGGTCAGATGAGACCAAAATTGAGCTCTTTGGCATCAACTCAACTCACCGTGTTTGGAGGAGGAGGAATGCTGCCTATGACCCCAAGAACACCATCCCCACCGTCAAACATGGAGGTGGAAACATTATGCTTTGGGGGTGTTTTCCTGATAAGGGGACAGGACAACTTTACTGCATCAAAGGGACGATGGACGGGGCCATGTACCGTCAAATCCTGGGTGAGAACCTCCTTCCCTCAGCCAGGGCATTGAAAATGGGTCGTGGATGGGTATTCCAGCATGACAATGACCCAAAACACACGGCCAAGGCAACAAAGGAGTGGCTCAAGAAGAAGCACATTAAGGTCCTGGAGTGGCCTAGCCAGTCTCCAGACCTTAATCCCATAGAAAATCTGTGGAGGGAGCTGAACGTTCGAATTGCCAAACGTCAGCCTCGAAACCTTAATGACTTGGAGAAGATCTGCAAAGAGGAGTGGGACAAAATCCCTCCTGAGATGTGTGCAAACCTGGTGGCCAACTACAATAAATGTCTGATTGCCAACAAGGGTTTTGCCACCAAGTACTAAGTCATGTTTTGCAGAGGGGTCAAATACTTATTTCCCTCATTAAAATGCAAATCCATTTATAACATTTTCACATGCGTTTTTCTGGATTTTTTTGTTGGTATTCTGTCTCTCACTGTTCAAATAAACCTACCATTAAAATTATAGACTGATCATTTCTTTGTCAGTGGGCAAACGTACAAAATCAGAAGGGGATCAAATACTTTTTTCCCCTCACTGTAATGATATGGGCAGGGACCATGTAACACTTTTACAACATACAGAAGTGTGTTGGTTATCAAGGGGAAAAGTATTGACACGTTTTTTTGAATTGAGAGACGAGCTTGAAGTTTTCTTTACTGACCATCATTTTCACTTGTCTGACCGCTTGCATGATGACGAGGTTCTCACACGGCTGGCCGATCTGGGGGATGTTCTCTCGCCTGAATGATCTGAATCTAGGATTACAGGGACTCTCCGCAACTATATTCAATGTGCTGGACAAAATTTAGGCTGTGATTAAGAAGTTGGAGCTCTTCTCTGTCTGCATTAACAAGGACAACACAGGTCTTTCCATCATATGATTTTTTTGTGTGCAAATGAACTCAAGCTTACGGACAATGTCAAATGTGATATAGAGAAGCACCTGAGTTGGGTGCACAATTACGCAGGTACTTTCCCGAAACGGATGACAAACTGGATTCGTTTTCCCTTTCATGCCCTGCCTCCAGTCCACTTGCCGATATCTGAACAAGAGAGCCTCATCAAAATTGCAACAAGCGGTTCTGTGAAAATTGAATTTAATCAGAAGCCACTGCCAGATTTCTGGATAGGGCTGCACTCAGAGTTTCATGCCTTGGCAAATCACGCTGTTAAGACACTGATGCCCTTTGCAACTACGTACCTACAGTGGGGCAAAAAAGTATTTAGTCAGCCACCAATTGTGCAAGTTCTCCAACTTAAAAAGATGAGAGAGGCCTGTAATTTTCATCATAGGTACACTTCAACTATGACAGACAAAATGAGAAAAAGAAATCCAGAAAATCACATTGTAGGATTTTTTTATTTATTTATTTGCAAATTATGGTGGAAAATAAGTATTTGGTCAATAACAAAAGTTTCTCAATACTTTGTTATATACAACTCAGCATTCTTTGTCCTCCAAACACGACGAGTTGAGTTTTTACCAAAAAGTTATATTTTGGTTTCATCTGACCATATGACATTCTCCCAATCCTCATCTGGATCATCCAAATGCTCTCTAGCAAACTTCAGACGGGCCTGAACATGTACTGGCTTAAGCAGGGGGACACGTCTGGCACTGCAGGATTTGAGTCCCTGGCGGCGTAGTGTGTTACTGATGGTAGGCTTTGTTACTTTGGTCCCAGCTCTCTGCAGGTCATTCACTAGGTCCCCGTGTGGTTCTGGGATTTTTGCTCACCGTTCTTGTGATCATTTTGACCCCACGGGGTGAGATCTTGCGTGGAGCCCCAGATCGAGGAAGATTATCAGTGGTCTTGTATGTCTTCCATTTCCTAATAATTGCTCCCACAGTTGATTTCTTCAAACCAAGCTGCTTACCTATTGCAGATTCAGTCTTCCCAACCTGGTGCAGGTCTACAATTTTGTTTCTGGTGTCCTTTGACAGCTCTTTGGTCTTGGCCATAGTGGAGTTTGGAGTGTGACTGTTTGAGGTTGTGGACAGGTGTCTTTTATACTGATAACAAGTTCAAACAGGTGCCATTAATACAGGTAACGAGTGGAGGACAGAGGAGCCTCTTAAAGAAGAAGTTACAGGTCTGTGAGAGCCAGAAATCTTGCTTGTTTGTATGTGACCAAATACTTATTTTCCACCATAATTTGCAAATAAATTCATAAAAAATCCTACAATGTGATTTTCTGGATTTTTTTCCCTCATTTTGTCTGTCATAGTTGAAGTGTACCTATGATGAAAATTACAGGCCTCTCTCATCTTTTTAAGTGAGAGAACTTGCACAATTGGTGGCTGACTAAATACTTTTTTGCCCCACTGTATGTGACAGTGGATTCTCGATCCTCACTAGCATGAAAACTAAATACAGGCACAGACTGTGTGTGGAAAATTATTTAAGACAGACTTTGTCTAATACAACCCAACATTGCAGCGTTATGTGCATCCTTTCAAGCACACCCTTCTCATTAACCTGTGGTGAGTTATTCACAATTTTCAATGAACAAATAAGGTTTTATATGTAGATGGTTAAATAAAGAGCAAAATGATTGATTATTATTATTATTTGTGCCCTGGTCCTATAAGAGCTCTTTGGTCACATCCCACGAGCCGAGTTGTGATAAAAACACACTCATTCTCATGTTTAATAAATGTATCATATAGTGTGTGTGTGTGTGTGTGTGTGTGTGTGTGGCAGGCTTACAATGATGGCAAATACATTTTGGGAACCACTGGTGTAGAGGAACACAGAGACTGTCAGAAATGGTCTAGTCTCTAGAGGAACACAGAGAGACTGTCAGAAAAGGTTTAGTCTCTAGAGGAACAGAGAGACCGTCAGAAATGACCTAGTCTCTAGAGGAACAGAGAGACTGTCAGAAATGGTCTAGAGGAACACAGAGACTGTCAGAAAAGGTCTAGAGGAACACAGAGAGACTGTCAGAAAAGGTTTAGTCTCTAGAGGAACACAGAGAGACTGTCAGAAATGGCCTATCTCTAGAGGAACAGAGAGACCGTCAGAAATGACCTAGTCTCTAGAGGAACAGAGAGACCGTCAGAAATGACCTAGTCTCTAGAGGAACAGAGAGACCGTCAGAAATGACCTAGTCTCTAGAGGAACATTATGATTCACTATATTAAATTGTGACAAGCACAAGAGGCTGCACATATTTCATAAGTCCCTCTTTTTTCCCTTCCCTGCCTCTCTCCATCCATCAACCCTCCCTCCCTCCCTCTCTCCATCAACCCTCCCTCCCTCTCTCCATCCATCAACCCTCCCTCCCTCTCTCTCTCCATCCATCAACCCTCCCTCCCTCCCTCTCTCCATCAACCCTCCCTCTCTCCATCCATCAACCCTCCCTCCCTCCCTCCATCCATCAACCCTCCCTCTCTCCCTCCATCAACCCTCCCTCCCTCTCTCCCTCCATCAACCCTCCCTCCCTCCCTCAACCCTCCCTCCCTCCCTCTCTCCCTCCATCAACCCTCCCTCCATCAACCCTCCCTCAACCCTCCCTCCATCAACCCTCCCTCCCTCTCTCCATCAACCCTCCCTCCCTCCCTCCATCAACCCTCCCTCCCTCCCTCCATCAACCCTCCCTCCCTCCCTCCCTCCATCAACCCTCCCTCCCTCCCTCCCTCCATCAACCCTCCCTCCCTCCCTCCCTCCATCAACCCTCCCTCCCTCCATCAACCCTCCCTCCCTCTCTCCATCAACCCTCCCTCCCTCTCTCCATCAACTCTCCATCAACCCTCCCTCCCTCTCTCCATCAACCCTCCCTCCCTCTCTCCATCAACCCTCCCTCCCTCTCTCCATCAACCCTCCCTCCCTCTCTCCATCAACCCTCCCTCCCTCTCTCCATCAACCCTCCCTCCCTCACCTTGCAGTGACACCTCCAGGAAGTAGTGTGTGTACTTGTCCATAAAGGTTTTGGTCTTGGAGAGTGAGGAGAGAGGCCAGCCGTTGTACAGGTCTCCCTCCTGCACCGAGGCCTGGAGGTAGTAGTCTATGAAGTGGGCCGGGGTGGGCATACACAGGTTCCAGCCGAACGTCTCCAGCAGCAGCAGCTCCATCTTGATGAGGTCTCTCTTGTTGAGAACAAGGTTCAGAGAACACATGAAGCCCAGGGAGTTGAGCTGCTCCAGCTTAGGTACCCGGTCCTCCCTCTCCTCAAACTTACCTACAGGGGAGAGAGGGAGAGGGACAGAGAGACAGAGGTTAGAAGGCAGGCTATAGAAAAGCCTTTTAGGGCTGACCCCATTTAGTTGACCGGTCCTTTGTTTGGTCGACAGATATTTTTTGTTGCTACTGCTCGACTAAAGTATCATGATGTACAAGACACCCGTCTGAGTGGACTGATCCATTGTAGAGGTTGTGGGGGTGGCACAGTCCATCAGTCTAAGACAAGTACTACTGAAATTGTATATGGTTATTACATAAGAACAATGGGGCAACAATAATACAAAATTATAGTATTTTATAACAAAATGCACGTAATCCCGCATTGGATTGTGGTCGCTGTCCTCGTTTCTGAAACACATCAGTGCGCTGTTGAATTGGAGCCTTTTCCTAGACCATGTTGCTATGTGCATAATATCAAGTTAACCGGCATATTGGTGTTGAGAACAATGCGGCGGAGGTAGCAGCAGAATGAGGAGATGAGAAAACAGCCCTTGCCTTATTGTCGAAGAAAAGTGAGAAGAGAGGAAACCCCAACTAAAAATACATCCATATCTACAGAAATAAAAACAGATCCTGCTTCTGTTTCCTGTTTGATTAATAGCCTACTGATTCTGTGAGCGCCGAGTCTCATGCAACCACATGTCAGATAAACTATTTCACAAATTTGGCTGTTAATCTTTGTTCTGCTGTAACAAAGGCTTTCCACTTGTTTCGTAAGACCCGCCCCTCTGGTATTATGCACCATTAGACCGGCCCCTCTGGTATTATGCACCATTAGACCGGCCCCTCTGGTATTATGCACCATTAGACCGGCCCCTCTGGTATTATGCACCATTAGACCGGCCCCTCTGGTATTATGCATCGAGTTGTTTACGCTGTTCCAAATTGTCAGATTTTTACTAATTTATAATAATCATCCTCTGTTTTCCTTGATCTCATCATTATTATTATTATTGTCAGTGTTTTCAGGACGTGGGTGTTGTAGTAGAATAACAAAGACTGATTATTTGAAAACAAAGCCTTTAAAATCTGATCCCCCCCCCGTCTGATCACTCTTTCTCTCATCCCCTCTAGAAGCCAGTAATTATAGCAATATCCTTATCACCACTACCAGCAGCAACCTACTTACCAGTACCCTTTCACTACCAGCATGTCCACTACCACTCTGGACATTCTCCTCTCAACTCTCCATAGCAACAGCCCTTAGGCCACAGTCTCACGTGTCTGAGTGGCCAAAGAGCACCAATGATTTTGCCTTTAAACCAAAAACAGTCCTTCACTTCCTTTCTCACCCCCACTCCCTCTCACAGTGAAAAGGGGGAAGGGAGGCCGGGTAAGGAGTTCGGTTACTCTGGCATAGTTCCCTAAAACACCTAATAAACCTCAGGGTTCTCCTATAAACCCGTTTCAGCAAGGGGGGGGGACACATGGCATCCTCATGGCAGAGAGAACTGATATGAGGGAGATGACAACTAGGCCTACCCTCCACAGAAGTATGGGTAAATGTATATGTTGAGGAAATGTGTACAATGCCCATTCATAGAGTACTGACACACAATGGAACATTGTTCAAAACAAAGAATGGACAAGGTTACCAACATCCACACACACACAGAAGACGCTCAAACACTGACACACAGTCACCCTCCCCAATGTTTGGAAGGAACGTGCCACAGTCACGACTAGAGTATTATTGAAGAAGTCCTAAAAGCCAACAGCTTGGATTAACAGTCTATGGACAAAAATGTACATACCCTTCTGGATATCAAAATATCACAGCGGTCGTTGGTCAAAAACAACACCGTCTATGACCGCAGCACTAGCATCATGGCAGCAAGGACAGACAGGAGAGGAGAGTTGAAGGGGAGGTTTGGTGTAATCCACCTTGGAGTGTTAAGTCCTTACGCCATCAAACTGGCTGTCTCTCACACTCTCCTTTCTCCATCTCTCTACTCCTAGCCCTCCTCTTCTCCCTCCATCTCTACTCCTTGTTCTTTCCTTGCCTCTCACCATTTCAATTTCATCACTCTCGAACTCCCTCCCCGCTCTCTCAATTAAATTAAATTTAAATATAAGGGCTATATTAGCATGGGAAACATGTTAACATTGCCAAAGCAAGTGAACTAAATAAACAACAGTGAAATAAATTTACAGTAAACATTACACTCACTGAGTCTGTACATAGTCAAATCTTTCCTTAAGTTTGGGTCAGTCACACAGTGGTCATGTATTCTGCCACTGTGTCCTCTCTTTAGGAACAAATAGCATTCTAGTTTGCTCTGTTAATTACTTGACACATTGGAAATAATTATCTTTTTGTTTTCTTTGGTTGGGTCTAATTGTGTTGCTGTCCTGGGGCTCTGTGGGGTCTGTTTGTGTACAGAGCCCCAGGACCAGTTTGCGTAGGGGGCTCTTCTCCAAGTTAATCTCTCTGTAGTTGATGGCCTAGTTAAGGAAGGTTTGGGAATCACTTCCTTTCAGGTGGTTGTAGATTTAAAAACGGCTATTTTCTGGATTTTGATCATTAGCGGGTATCGGCCTAATTCTGCTCTGCATGCATTACTTGGTGTTTTACGTTGTTTAAGTCTCAATTTGAAGTTTGTCCCATTTTGTGAATTCTTAAGTTAGTGAGCGGACCCCAGACCTCACAACCATAAAGGGCAATGGGTTATATAACTGATTCAAGTATTTCTAGACAGATCCTAATTGGTATGTTGAATTTTATGTTCCGTTTGATGGAATAGAAGGACCTTCTTGCCTTGTCTCTCCGCTCGTTCACAGTTTTGTGGAAGTTACCTGTGGCGCTGATGTTTAGGCCGAGTGTGTAGTTTTGTGTGTGCTCTAGGGCAACGGTGTCTAGATTCAATTTGTATTTGTTGTCCTGGCAACTGGACGATTTTTGGAACACCATAATTTTTTGTCTGAGATTTACTGTCAGGGCCCAGGTCTGGCAGAATCTGTGCAGAAGATCTAGGTGCTGCTGTAGGCTCTCCTTGGTTGGGGACAGAAGCACCAGATCATCAGCAAACAGAAGACATTAGACTTCAGATTCTCTCCCTCTTTCCCCATTCTCCAACTCCCCCTGCTCTCTAACTCCCTTCCTCCCCTTTGTCAAGGCCAGCCGAAGCGGTGTGTGTGTGTGTGTGTGTATATTGGGGCTCTTCAAGTGTGAGTTTTACTGCTGACGCTGTAGCCTGCCATTAACCCTGTAAAGGAGCGACAGAGAGCCCAGCCAGCAGCCAATCACCCCAGCAGGCTATAGTAGGCCTCAGGAGGCAGTTAACACATAGGCTGTAATGGCGTCTTACAACCAGAACAGGAAACAACTCAACTCCCACCCAGCCCACTCCAGCTGCTGTAGCATAGGGCCAGCCCACTCCAACCTAGACCCAGTCTCAGTCTACACTTTCCCATTCACCATCATATCCTTTAGGCTGTCTGCTGGACTCCTGTGTCCACAGGCACAGCCATAAACGGCCATCAGCATCTCTTCAAAACCCACTTTTCATCCTGGTAGGGTTAGGGGACTGGTAGGGACATTGTGTTGTCAGTCTTCTCATTGTCTTCAATGGCAGATCTTTTTATTTTACCTTTATTTAAGTAGGCAAGTCAGTTAAGAACCAATTCTTATTTTCAATGACGGCCTAGGAACAGTGGGTTAACTGCCTCGTTCAGAGGCAGAACAGATTTTTTACCTTGTCAGCTTGGGGATTCGATCTTGCAACCTTCCGGTTACTAGTCCAACGCTCTAACCACTAGGCTACCCGCCTTTGGTTTACTACTTGTATTAGCTGTTGATTGGGGCTTGTTATTATTAAAACAAGGGATACACAAAACCTATTCCAGCTGAAACTACATTTCTGAAAGGAGGGAGAACTCACAGGGACAAGCTGCTTTTCCACAACCTGTCCTGTTTCATGTCAACAAGACTAACACAGTGACTAACCTACGAGCTGTATGCATGTGTGAGAGAGATAAAGGGTTCATTCCTCTGCTGAGCCAAGTGCATGCCTGTCCACTTCTGAAACAACAGGTCTCCTCTCCTTTACCGTCTCATCGAGATAGATACAGCCCTCATGAGTACTGCCTTGCAGGAGGGCTGCGAGTCGGCCCTGTGGACGTGTGTCATGAGGCAGTAGAGCGCGCCCAGAGAGAGGTTAAAGGAACAGCAGGATGTAGCATGTCTCTTCCCAGGTGTGCTGCTGGGGGGATTAGACTACTGCTGAAGGAGTTTAGAAACCTGAGAACCTGCTGGGGGGATTAGACTACTGCTGAAGGAGTTTAGAAACCTGAGAACCTGCTGGGGGGATTAGACTACTGCTGAAGGAGTTTAGAAACCTGAGAACCTGCTGGAGGGATTAGACTACTGCTGAAGGAGTTTAGAAACCTGAGAACCTGCTGGAGGGATTAGACTACTGCTGAAGGAGTTTAGAAACCTGAGAATGCACTTCACTAGAGTTAGAGGGATGTAGAAAAAAACAATACTGTTGCAGCCATCACTTATGTTCCACAGAGAGGAAAGGAGACTACCGTTGCGGTGTTCACTAAAGTCACAGAGGAAAGGAGACTACCGTTGCGGTGTTCACTAAAGTCACAGAGGAGACTACCGTTGCGGTGTTCACTAAAGTCACAGAGGAAAGGAGACTACCGTTGCGGTGTTCACTAAAGCCACAGAGGAAAGGAGACTACCGTTGCGGTGTTCACTAAAGCCACAGAGGAAAGGAGACTACCGTTGCGGTGTTCACTAAAGCCACAGAGGAAAGGAGACTACCGTTGCGGTGTTCACTAAAGCCACAGAGGAAAGGAGACTACCGTTGCGGTGTTCACTAAAGCCACAGAGGAAAGGAGACTACCGTTGCGGTGTTCACTAAAGTCACAGAGGAAAGGAGACTACCGTTGTGGTGTTCACTAAAGTCACAGAGGAAAGGAGACTACCGTTGCGGTGTTCACCCACAGAGACCGACTGTATTGATTTCTATGAATGACCACACTGCTACATCCTGTCACTTCACTCTTCATTAAAACAAATCACCGCTCCTCCGTCTTCTCAAGGAGTTCATGTGAAGGGGAAATACTATTTTAGCACTGCTAGCCTACAAAACTACACGTAGATGATTCCATCTAAAAAGGGAAACACTTCTATAGCCAGAGAACGTAACAATAAATCAAAACTACAGAAACCTACAACATCCACCAACCCCCTTTCGCAAACCGAAGAGATTCAGTGCCTTCAAAAATAATTCATACCCTTAGACTTATTCCACATTTTGTTGTGTTACAGCCTGAATTCAAAATGGATTAAATATATATTTTCCCCCCTTACCCATCTACATACAATACCCCATAATGACAAAGTGAAAAGTGTTTTTATTAATTCAAAATTAAACACAGAAATATCAAATTCACGTAAGTATTCACACCCCTGAGTGAATAGTTTGTAGGAGCACCTGTGGCAGCGATTACAGCTGAGAGTCTTTCTGGGACTCTAAGAGCTTTCCACACCTGGATTGTATAACATTTACCCATTATTCTTTTCTAAATTCTTCAAGCTCTGTCAAATTGGTTGTTAAATCATTACTAAACAACCATTTTTTCAGGTCTTACCATAGTTTTTACTTAAATCTACTTAGAAATCTAAACTCTGCCACTAAGTAACTCCAGTGGAGATTAGCCCTTGTGTTTTAGGTTAGTCTTGCTGAACTGTGAATTCTTCTCCCAAAGTCTGGTGGAAAGCAGACTGAACCAGGTTTTCCTCTAGGAGTTCGCCTGTGCTTAGCTCCATTCAGTTGATTTTATATCCTGAAAAACTCCCCAGTAAATTATTACAAGCATACCAATAACATGATGCAGCCACCAAGGCATTGGAAAACCTCCCTGGTCTTTGTGGTTGAATCTGTGTTTGATATTCACTGCTCGACTGAGGGACCTTACAGATAACTGTATGTATGGGGTACAGAGATGAGGTAGTCACTCAAATCATATTAAAACACTACTACACACAGGGTGAGTCCATGCAACTTATTTTGTGACTTGTTGAGTAAATGTTTACTCCTGAACTTTAGGCTTGCCATGTTTAATACTTATTGACTCAAGACATTTCAGCTTTTCATTTTGTATTAATTAGCAAAGATTTCTGGTGAAAAAAATGACTCATTCCACTGACATTATGGGGTATTACGTGTAGGCCAGTGGCAAGAAATTGCTATTTGAATTCAGGCTTTAACAACAAAATGTGGAAAAAGTCAAGGGGTGTGGATACTTTGAAGGCGCTGTATAACTCTCTCGGTCTGTGTCAGTCTGTCGCTCTGTCGACGGCTCTGGAGTAATTCTCTCCTCTCTTTAATTTGCCGGCTCGTCTTTCTTTCAGATTAAATTGGTCACAGCTCCGCCACCCACCCCCCCTCACAACGCCACCCCAATAAGTGAGTCCGTCCGTCCGTCCGTCCTCGAGGCTCACACAATGTAGACCCATTCTGACCTCGGACCTCTAGAGCCTAACGCTTGGGTGAACAGGAAGAATCCTTGGCCCTCTGCCGTCTGGGGGAGGGGGTCTCATCTTGTGTCCTGCATAGGGGTGTGGAACACTTTCAGGGTGAAGAAGGAGGGAGGGGATGGGATGGTGACCCCCAAGCGAAACACTAATCAATAACTCAAATGGCATTATGATGTTTCAGTCCTACCCTGGTATTTGTGTAAGAAACAAAATACATCTACAGAACCAGAACGATAGTCTCCTGGGGCGGCAGGTAGCCTAGTGGAGCGAGTATTGGGCCAGTAACCGACAGGTTGCAAGATCAAATCCCCGAGCTGACAAGGTAGAAATCTGTTGTTCTGCCACCGAACAAGGCAGTTAACCCACTGTTCCTAGGCCGTCATTGTAAATAAGAATTTGTTCTTAACTGACTTGCCTGGTTAAATAAAGGTTAAATAAAAAAAAAAAGGTCATTAAATAATACATCAATGGCATTTAAATATTGCTTTTCATTCAGTCAATGCTGTTCATTGACTACGACTCAAGTGTTCAACACCATAGTGCCCTCAAAGCCGATCACTAAGCTAAGGACCCTGGGACTGAACACCTCCATCTGCAACTGGATCCTGGACTTCCTGACGGGCCACCCCCAGGTGGTGACACACCTGCCACGCTGATCCTCAACACGGGGGCCCCTCAGGGGTGCGTACTCAGTCCCCTCCTGTACTCCCTGTTCACCCATGACTGCGGGGCCAATCACGACTCCAACACCATCATTAAGCTTGCCAACAACAACAGTGGTAGGCCTGATCACCGACAGATGAGACAGCCTATAGGGAGGAGGTCAGAGACCTGGCCGTGTGGTGCCAGGACAACAACCTCTTCCTCAACGTGATCCAAGACAAAGGAGATGATTGTGGACTACATTGACTCTGTACCGGTACCGCCTGTATATAGCCTCGTTACTGTTATTTTATTGTTGCTCTTTAATTATTTGTTATTTTTCTATATTTTTTTACTTCAGTTTATTTTAGTAAATACTTTAATACTTATTTCTTACAACTGAATTGTTGGTTAAGGGCTTGTAAGTAAGCATTTCACTGTAAGGTCTACACCTGTTGTATTCGGCGTACGTGACAAATTCGAATTTGATAATGAACTAGCCTACACTTTAAAAATAACTATTTTTTTCTGAAGGGAAAAAAGCAGCATTTGAAGAAATCACTGTCCTAGATCAGAACAATTTTACCATCGACTTAGAACTCCTTTAATTATCAGAACCGGATTGTAATTCTAAAAGAATTCATCCAAGCATCAGAAAGACAGACCGACAGAGGTAGAGAGGGGAGGAGATGGGGGACTGTGGGGATCCATTAATCTACATATCCAGTGGTTCAGGTCAAACATGCCCCCTCCCTCCTTCCTCCCTGTTTAACATCAGCGGTCGACATCTCTTTGAAGCACCGCTCAGCTCGTTTCCGATCTCCCCCAGGGGTTGGAAGGGGGTGTAGAGGTGCTTTAGGGGCCCCAGCCCCTTTAGGGGCCCCAACTCCATCTGAAACACTCCTAGCAGTAACATTATAATGGCTAAAGATTTAGTGATGTTATCTCATGTCTGGTTTATCTGATAAACTAAATACAACTGGAAATGGAGTTCTAGTCACGAAAACACACAGAAACACCACAACCTCCACCCGTGTCTCTGCACCCCTTCCCCACCCTGGGCCACCTCCACCCGTGTCTCTGCACCCCTCCCCCACCCTGGGCCACCTCCACCCGTGTATCTGCACCCCTTCCCCACCCTGGGCCACCTCCACCCGTGTCTCTGCACCCCTTCCCCACCCAGGGCCAGGGCTGGCTGCTCCGGTTGACAGGCTTTTGTTTCGGCCTGACTCAGGGAGCATATGGCAGGTGGCCCTCTCCCTCCCCACCAACGAGCCCCCAGGCAGGCCTGCCGCAGTGTGTGTGTGTGGGGTGGATGGGGGGAGTAGTTGCTCTTTTTAAAGCCCCTTCTCTGTAACACAAATCGTTAGCCACACTATTGCAGGTCATCCACAGCCGGTACACAGACACACACACAACCATTAGAAAACATTCAAACCCACCCACTGAACCCATTCAACCAATGCACCAGCAGCATACTACATGGTTACTGCTACTAGGCTCCATGTAGCAGGACAGCAGCATGAGAGACAGAATAATACACAGCACAGAACTAATTGCCAGCAGCCAGCTGAGCTCATTGAGAGGGAACAGATAATATAAAGAGATTACATGAACATAGTGCTGTATAACGGTCTAAGGCACTGCATCTCAGTGCAAGAGGTGTCACTACAGTACCTGGTTCGAATCCAGGCTGTATCACATCCGGCCGTGATTGGGAGTCCCATAGGGCGGCACACAATTGGCCCAGCGCAGTCCGGATTAGGGTTTGGCCGGGGTAGGCAGTCATTGTAAATAAGAATTTGTTCTTAACTTACTTGCCTAGTTAAATAAAGGTTACATTTAAGATATCACTTCTGACCTCATCATGAACCCAGAGTCAAACTCACTGACAGACTGCAGCAGAGAGACAGTAACAGTACAGGGCAACACCAAAACAGTTTCAGCTGGACTTTCACATGAACAAATAGATAGCTCAGCAGGATAAACTCTGGAGAAAGATCGGCCCACCCCGAGCATGTCAAACCAGACCTCTTCATTACACAACCCCACAGACCAGCAAACCCAAGCGAAAAGTCAACCTCCCAGCACAGAGTACTACTCCCTCACTGAAATTATGTATAAATTCACCCAGCTGGAGGTAAGGCAGGTGGAGCTGGAACAGCAAGTGAACACACTCCACTCCAGTCCAGCACAACACCACCACCTCAACCAGACACAGAGAGCTGGAGAGAGACATATCTGCACTCTGGACTGTGGTGAGACAACAGCAACAGGAGAAAGAGGAGGAGAAGAACAGAGCACTAGAGGAGAGGATCTGACTGCTGGAGGAGAGGTTGAGGGGGACGGCGTGTGACAGAGAACAACCTACTAGAGAGGTGGCCACCCCCACAGAGAAGCCAGCAGAACAGCCCAACTCAACAACCCTACCAAAGTCTTGACACCACAGCAGAACAGTCCACCCCAGACCATAGCCTCAATATCATAGCAGGACAGAAACGACCCCGTCAAGGCACCCGATAGCCCTCCTACATTTGGCTAGAAATTAATAATGAAATTGGGCTACCTATATCCCCCCACTAGAATCCCCATACTTTAATGAAGACTCTCCATCCTGGAGGAGGAAATCTTTAATTTCCAGGCCCAAGGACAAAAGTTGCGAATGACACAAATATTAATTGTCACAAAGTTTGCTGTTTTAGTGTCTTTAGATATTTGACAGATGTTACTATGGAATACTGAAGTATAATTACAAGCATTTCATAAGTGTCAAAGGCTTTTATTGACAATTACATGAAGTTGATGCAAAGAGTCAATATTTGCAGTGTTGACCCTTCTTTTTCAAGACCTCAGGATTCAGAGAAAATGACTTTACCCCAGTCCTCAGCAGTCCAATCCCTGTACCTTTTGCAGAATATCAGTCTGTCCCTGATGTTTTTCCTGGAGAGAAGTGGCTTCTTTGCTGCACTTCTTGACACCAGGCCATCTTCCGAAAGTCTTCGCCTCACTGTGCATGCAGATGCACTCACACCTGCCTGCTGCCATTCCTGAGCAAGCTCTGTACTGGTGGTGCCCCGATCCCGCAGCTGAATCAACTTTAGGAGATGGTCCTGGCGCTTGCTGGACTTTCTTGGGCGCCCTGAAGCCTTCTTCACAACAATTGAACCGCTCTCCATGAAGTTCTTGATGATCCGATAAATGGTTGATTTAGGTGCAATCTTACTGGCAGCAATATCCTTGCCTGTGAAGCCCTTTTTGTGCAAAGCAATGATGACGGCACGTGTTTCCTTGCAGGTAACCATGTTTGACAGAGGAAGAACAATGATTCCAAGCACCACCCTCATTTTGAAGCTTCCAGTCTGTTATTCAAACTCAATCAACATGACAGAGTGATCTCCAGCCTTGTCCTCGTCAACACTCACAGGAGAGAATCACTGACATGATGTCAGCTGGTCCTTTTGTGGCAGGACTGAAATGCAGTGGAAATGTTTTTGGGGGATTCAGTTCATTTGCATGGCAAAGAGGGACTTTGCAATTAATTGCAATTCATCGGATCACTCTTCATGACATTCTGGAGTATATGCAAATTGCCATCATACAAACTGAGGCAGCAGACTGAAAATGTATATTTGTGTCATTCCACGACTGTACTAGTCTGTGGTGACCTAAATGCCAGAATTTGACAAAAACCTGACACCGTCAGCACACAGGGGGACAAACACCTGCATGGAGGGGGCAGCATTCCCTCTCACATATGCCTCCCTAGGTACAACTATGACAACATAACCAACAAACACAGGTCACAACTCCTGCAGCTCTGTCACACGCTGGGTATGTACATAGTCAATGGTAGGCTTTGAGGGGACTCCTATGGTAAATGGTAAATACACTTATAGCTCATCTCTTGGCAGTAGTACTGTAGACTACTATATCACTGACCTCAACCCAGAGTCTCTCAGTGATCAGTCAGTCCACTGACACCCCTATCAGATCACAGCAAAATCACGGTCTACTTGAACAGAGCAATACTCACTCATGAGGCATCAAAGCCAAAGGAACTGAGTAATATTAAGAAATGCTATAGATGGAAGGAATGTAGTGTGGAAACCTACCAAATAACAATTAGGCAACAACAAATTCAATCCTTTAGACAACTTCCTGGACAAAACGTTCCACTGTAATAGTGAAGGTGTAAACTTGGCAGTAGAAAACTTAAACAGTAAATTTGACCTCTCAGCTTCCCTATCAAACCTAAACATTTCAAAAGAGAAAACCTAAAGAAATTAACAATGACAAAATGGTTTGATGAAGAAAGCAAAAGCCTAAGAAAGAAATTGAGAAAACTATCCAACCAAAAACAGAGACCCAGAAAACCTGAGCCTAGAGTGAATCACTAAAACAATACAGAAATACACTACGGAAAAAGAAGGAACAGCACGTCAGAAATCAGCTCAATGTAATTGGAAAACACTAAACAAACAACAAAGAGTTATTTATCCAAAACGGAGATGTATGGATAAACCACCTCTCCAATCTTTTTGGCTCTATAACAAAGAACAGCAAAAAATAAATACAAATCAACTATTAAAATACCAGAACACACTGGATTCTCCAATTACATTGAATGAACTACAGGACAAAATACAAACCCTCCAACCCAAAAAGGCCTGTGGTGTTGATGGCATCCTCAATGAAATAATAAAATATACAGACCACAAACTTCCAATTGGCTATACTTAAACTCTTTAACATCATCCCTAGCTCTGGCATCTTCCACAATATTTGGAACCAAGGACTGATCAAGCCAATCCACAAAAGCGGAGACAAATTTGACCACAATAACTACCGTGGGATATGCGTCTACAGCAACCTTGGGAAAATCCTCTGCATTATCATTAACAGCAGACTAGTTCAATTTCTCAGTGAAAACAATGTAGATCAAAAGTAAAATGGTCTTTTTTTTTAAACCAAATTACCATACGACAGACCACGTATTCACCCTGCACATCCTAGACGACAAACAAACCAAAACAAAGGCAAAGTCTTCTCATGCTTTGTTGATTTACCATGAGGGTCTGCTGTACACATTGATGGAAAGTGGTGTCCATGTAATCCATGTAAACAAACAAGTCCGAGGTTAGAATTGACTGGCTAGAAACCTTCCATAACAAAACCATCACCTACAGAGAAATTAATCTGAGGAAGAGCCTCCTAAGCAAGCTGGTTTTTCCTTTAGGAAAAGGCTTGGTTGAAAGAATGCTAAATGTGTAGACGGACTTTGACCAATAGGTCTCATGTCCCTGTGACTACCTGGGAAGAAGAACACTCCATTTCCTTCCTCTCACAAATCCACTATGGACAAATACCCACACACCAATACCACAGAATCACAATTTACCTTTCTGTGAATGTCTATGAAAACACACACATAATTCAAACACAGGGTGAGAAAAAGGTTGAAGAGGGAGAGGGACAGAGAGAAAGAGATCCTAAAGCCCAGAGAGCCCCCAGAGAGCGCAGAGCGGGCCCAGAGAGAGCAGAGCGGGCCCAGAGAGAGCAGAGCGGGCCCAGAGAGAGCAGAGCGGGCCCAGAGAGAGCAGAGCGATATTATCAATAGGCTAACAGGATTAAGTTCTGACTGTTGACAGGCACAATGGAGGCAGTGATTGATTAACCCAGCGCAGAAGCCCGTAGAATTTTAACAAAGACAATGTGGGCCTGTCAAAGTCTGAGTACCAAACGGCAACCCTATTCCCTAGTTAGTGCACTACTTTTAGCCAGTAGTGCACTATATAGTGAATAGGGTGCCATGTGTGGGACACAGAACAAGCACAGAGCGGGAATCAGACCTGAAACCCAGGGGAAAACCTGAGTACTGAACAACCAACCAGCCAGAGAAGTCCAGTTCAAGAACTAGGCCAGATTCCAGCACCTCAGGAGATTAAACAGAAAACCCAACCAGGACAACTTTGAATCAAACAGCCCTTTCAAAACCTTCATCAAATCACACAGAGCTGATCGCTAGAAGAACCTAGCAGATGGGAGGGACGCAGCTAAGAGAAGGGTCTGACTGTTCTCTCACTGAAAGACACAATCAAAAGACTCCTTAATTAGTCAAGTCAGAGAATCCTCTAACAGGGTTTTTGGTCGATTCGTTTTCATTTAGTGTTCCAGTGAACTGTACGAGCTCCCCCTTAAAAAGCCACACGCAGATCTTCCCAGTGAGCAGACCCCGTCCCAGACTCCCAGTTTGACAGCATCCTTAGTGTAATTACCCATGATGCTGTGTTGATGTACAGACTAGCCGTTAATCACCACACACAGACCCACTTATAGCAACTACTCCTACACAAACTAGGCTACACGTAGTAACAGCAGCACAACTCCAAGATCACAATCAGCTATCTGACAAAACCCAGGTCCAAGTTTCCTTTGTGTCTTTACTCTAATGGGTTTCATACACGTCACTGTGTAGGACATTCATTTTGATCTTGACCGATGCCACCAGGAACAAATAAAAAGACCCAGAGGCAAAACCCCCAGACGCGTTATCAAAGGTAGGATCAAAGCTGTGACGACGTACAGACACAGGCTAATCTTCACAATGTCACAGAGACCGGGTTTCTACCTAAACAATGTGAAAAGCCACAGCACCACAAATGATACAGGGCTTTCCAGCCAGCTATCGTCTGGACACTGGAGTAAATTATCATTAAAAAGGTAATGGATGGGAACAGAGAGAGTTAGGTTGTGTGTAATAACACAGTTATGACATCAACCATTCCTGACCGTTTTTGGAACGTCATTAACATGCCGTGTAATTCCACTGTGTCAGCTGCAGGAAACTGACAAGAGTCTTTATTCTGTAAAGACTCATGGTACTTACTGGCGAGGAGCAGGCAGGACAGAGCGATGACGTAGAGCTGTTTGACGGCTACATCGTACTGGTCCATGAACAGGTCCAGTAGGTAGACAGACAGGTGTCTGGCTGTAGGACACAGCTGGTAGCGGTTCGACAGAATGGCCAGCAGGTCCGCAAAGTACCGACGCATCCCTATCTGAGGGGAGTGGGCCCGGTACACAGGCAGCTTCAACTCCTAGAGGGAGAGGATGATGGAGGAAAGGAAAGGAGAAGGTAGAGGGAAGAGAAACAAGGTGGAGAGTGAGAATTAATATAAATGTAGGTTAACACACAAACATACAGTGCATTCGGAAAGTATTCAGACCCCTTTTACTCAGTACTTTGTTGAAGCACCTTCGGTCTTGGGTATGACGCTACAAGCTTGGCACACCTGTATTTGGCGAGTTTCTCGCATTCTTCTCTGCAGATCCTCTCAAGCTCTGTCACGTTGGATGGGGAGCGTCGCTGCACAGCCGTTTTCAGGTCTCTCCAGAGATGTTCGATCAGGTTCAAGTCCGGGCTCTGGCTGGGCCACTCAAGGACATTGAGACTTGTCCCGAAGCCACTCCTGCATGGTCTTGGCTGTGTGCTTAGGGTCATTGTCCTGTTGGAAGGTGAACCTTCTCCCCAGTCTGAGGTCCTGAGCCCTCTGGAGCGGGTTTTCATCAAGGATCTCTCTGTACTTTGCTCTGTTCATCTTTGCGTCAATCCTGACTAGTCTCCCAGTCCCTGCCACTGAGAAGTAGCTTCCGTCTGGACACTCTACCATAAAAGGCCTGATTGGTGGAATGATGCAGAGATAGTTGTCCTTCTGGAAGGTTCTCCCATCGCCACAGAGGAACTCTGGAGCTATCAGAGTGACCATCAGGTTCTTGGTCACCTCCATGACCGAGGCCCTTCTACCCCGATTGCTCAGTTTGGCCGGGAAGCCAGCTTTAGGAAGAGTTTGGGGTTCCAAACTTGTTCCATTTAAGAATGATGGAGGCCATTGTGTTCTTGGGGACCCTCATTGCTGCAGAAATGTTTGAGTACCCTTCCCCAGATCTGTGGCTCGACATAATCCTGTCTCAGAACTCTACAGACAATTCCTTCAACCTCATGGCTTGGTTTTTGCTCCAACATGCACTGTCAACTGCGGGGCATTATATAGACAGGTGTGTGCTTTTCCAAATCATGTCCAATCAACTGAATTTACCACAGGTGGACTCCGATCAAGTTGTAGAAACATCTCAAGGATGATCAATGGAAACAGGATGCACCTGAGGTCAATTTCGAGTATCATACCAAGTTTTCCAAAGGCACTGTAGATAGCCATGTCTGACAAAACTACCGTCCATGCCTACACAGTACATAAAAATGACAGTACATTTCCATATAGAAGCCAATTCCATATAGAACCCAATTCTAAATTTCAATTTAGGTCAGGAAGGGGAGTGAGAGGAGGGGTACAGGGTTCCCCATGGTGGGTAAGGGGAGGAGGACAGGAAGAAGTGGTGGCTATTCAGCATGACAAAATATCCATTGGGGTGGGGGCAGGGTAGAAGTCTGTTTGGGAGGGGGGATCCAAAGGGGATCCAAAGGGGTCTGGTAGCTGACAAGTGGTGGCTATTCAGCAGCCTGACCGTCTGGTAGAAACTGGTTTTATTTTTTTACCTTTAACTAGGCAAGCCAGTTAACAACAAATTCTTATTTACAATGACGGCCTGCACCGGCCAAACCTGGACGATGCTGAGCCAATTGTGCATGATGCAGTGCCTAAGACCGCTGCGCCACTCGGGAGCCCAGTGTTCTATTGGCCAGTCAGTTTTTAGCCATGGTGCTCCTGTACCGCAGGTGACGGAGTGATTGAAGCGGGAAGAACAGGCCGTGGCTCAGGTGGCTGAGGTCCCTGATGATCTTCTTGGCCTTCCTGCAACACCTGGTGTTGTAGGTGTCCTGGAAGGCAGGCAGTGTTCTCCCAATGGTGCATTCAGCTGAGCGCACCTCCCTTTGTAGTGCCTTGGTCAGTGGCGGTGCCATACCAGGCTGTGATGCAGCCCAACAGTATGCGCTCGATGGTGCTCCTGTAGAACACTGAGGGCCTTCGGGGATAGGCCAATTTTCTTCAGCCTCCTGAGGTTAAAGGGTCGCTGTCGTGCCTTCACCACGGTGTCCATGTGATTTGACCATTTCAGCTCCTCGGAGATGTGTAAGCCGAGGAACTTGACGTTTTTTACCGTCTCCACGGCAGCCACTCCTAAAGTCCACAATCAGCTCCTTTGTTTTGCTGACGTTGAGGAAGAGGTTCTTTACCTGTCACCACACCGTAAGAGTGCCTAGTTCCTCCCTGTAGGAAGTCTTGTTGCTGTTGGTAATTAGGCCTACTGCTGTTGTCATGTCGTCAGCGAACTTGATGGAGTTGAACCTGAGGCAGTCGTGGATATACAGAGAGTTCAGGAGGGGACTGAAGACATATCCTTGCGGGGCCCCCGTGTTTAGGATCAGTGTGGAAGAGGTAATGTTTCCTACATTCACCACCTGGGGGGGCGGCCTGTCAAAAAGTCTAGGGCCCAGTTACATAGGGAGTTCAGTCCCAGGGCCATGTGCTTTGCGGTGAACTTAGAGGCCAAGCTGTAGTGGATAAACAGCATCCTCAGATTTGCATTCATCTTCTCCAGCTGGGTGAGCGCAGTGCAATGGCGATTGTGTCGTCAATGGATCTATCGGGGTGGTAGGTACATTTGAGGGTTGAGTGTGTCGGGGAGGGGAGGGAGGAGGTGATGTGGTCTTTGACTAGCCTCTCGAAGCACTTCATGATGACGAAGTGAGTGCTACAGGCCGGTAGTCATTCAGTTCAGTTACTTTCCCTTTCTTGGGCACAGAGATGATAGTTGACATCTTGAAGAAAGTGAGGATAAAGGCCTGAGCAAGAGAGAGATTGAGAATGTAAAAAAAAAAACGACAGCTAGCGGGTCTGCACATGCTCTGAGAGCACTGCTAGGGATGCTCCCTGGGCCGGCAGCCTTGTGAGGGTTAACACGTTTGAATGACTTACATACGTCCTCCGTGGAGACCGTAAACGCGTAGCCCTCGTCGTCTCCAGGGGCTCTCCTCGGCAGCTAAGAGTCATTATGCTTGAAGCGTGACCAAAAAAAAAAAAGTGTTTAGCTTGTCCGGTAGGGCGGTGTTGGTGTCGCGACGTGACTGGCTTTCTTTTTGTAATCCGTGATCGTTAGAAGCCCCTGTCACATACGGCACGTATCTCACCCACTGAATTACTCTTCCACTTTGTCCCTATACTTGTGTCTCGCCATCTTGATCAATCTGCATAGGTCGTTTTTGTACTGTTTAACCATACAATTGTCCCAGTTCACCTTGCCCTGTTTATAAGCAGCATCTGTCTCCTTCAGTTTCCCCGACAAGGCTGCCATCAATCCATGGTTTTTGAAAGACACCATCGGTATCACAACATTATGCATTTTTTTATGAATCCGGTGACTGAGTCGGTGTATTAATTGATCTTATCTCCCAGAGGCAACCTGTAACATATTCCAGTCCGCATGATAAAAACAGTTTTGGAGCATAGATTCTGATTAATCAGACAAGTGTTGTACAGACGTGAACACCGGATCTTCCCTTGAGTCTTTGTTTGTAGGCAGGGAGGAACAAAATGGAGTCCTGGTCTGATTTTACGAAAAAGAGGACGGGAGATTGCCTTATACCTGTGTCGGAAAAGCATGTAGCGTTGGTCCATTGAGAATCTCTGCGAGTTGAACAGTCAACGTGTTGATAGTAATTCGGGAGAACGGTTCTCAATTTACTTTTATTAAAGTCCCCAGTGACAATGAACGCTGCCTCCGGGTACACGGTCTCCAGTTCGTTCAGGGTCACAATGTAGATCTTTGAGAGCATTTTTGGTGTCCGTTTGGGGACGTGATGTGGTAGCGCACTGGTGCAATTTTTGACACGCCCCTAGGACGCACCCAGTCTCCTCCTATTCAACCACATAGAACAGGGGAATAGAGGAATGTCACGTGAGCCTTCAGCTTAAAGATGTATTTGACAAGGGGAGAGATTAAAAAAAAAAAAAAAAACATTTTCTCCCGCATGTATTGCCTTTTATGCTTCACGAGTCTGTCTCTATGCTAATACAGGCTTATAAAAACGAGGAGCTGTTTTGGTTTTTCAATAAATGCTTTGTTTCTTCATACCCCCACAGACAAATATTTGATCTAAAAAAAACAAGGGCTTTATAATGTGGATTTATTTAATATCAGACTGCGTAGGGGTGGATTAATCTCTAAGTAGTGCTGTACCAGTTTGTGGTTTGCTGCTAGAGGCACACCAAAAACATCCACCCATACTAAAAATACAGGTTACTATTGTTGTCAGAGACAGCGAGCCTACTTCCCTTCCCTAAGGGTTGTCCAAAAAACATAACACTACCCACGCGTAAAGTTAATCTTTACTGGATACTGACTTGCTGTAGATTTATGAAGAGTATCACTGTGGTGCCTGTCAGCATGACCAATGTACTGATGACCACAATCTATGGCACACGTGTGCCTCACATATTTCATCTGCGAGTTACATCAATTCGTCTGTTGAGTTTGTTGTATGTAGGCAATACATAAACAAAAGGTGATCACTACGGTGATAGGCAGCTGAAGGACAATATAAACAGTGCTAAAACGTGCACACAGACACCCCCATAAACACTACCCCCGACTCCGCCCCCCTCCCTGCATGCCTTGCCTCTGGTCCATCTGTCTGTCTGAGGGTTCAGTGGTGCAGGGCATTGTGGGGAACCGTAGCGTAATTAATGCAGTGGAAGGCTCGGTGCAGAGAGGTGGGGGGGGGGGGAGATAGGGTTTATGACCGAGTGTAGAGATAGGGTTTATGTCTGTTTATGTCATTTTGGCTTTCTTAGACCTTACATCAGCATCCATGTTTTTTTTTTTTACAGGGATTTGTCATCTTTGGTCTGCAGATTGGTTAAAGGGTTGGGGGGTAAGAATAAAATCAGAAGGGAGGCCCTAATCTATACACCCCTGGTTACAGACGTCGCACCCCCTGGTTACGGACGTCGCACCCCCTGGTTACGGACGTCGCACCCCCTGGTTACGGACGTCCAACTCAGTGATTTAGACACGAGTAAATCAAATGACTGTGTTAGGCTAAGTGAATTACTTGTAAGTAGACAAAGTGGGGGCAGCTGCCTGCAACAGTGCCATCTACTATCCAAATACTCCCCCTACATGTGACGTGTGCGTAGACACACACACAAACTCCTACACCATGTTGTTCTTCCTAAGTAGAATCAAATTAGCTACGATATTCTTGCTCCCTTTATGAGGATGGCAGTCCAGTGACAGATGCTGCCATTAAATGGCCAAACAGTAAAATACCATCAAGCCGGAGGTTAGCCTAATTACTGCATCAGCCAATTAATGAGCCTCAACCCTTCTGTGTAATCTAAATTAGATCACGCTCACATAATTATATCTGCCAACATTAACTACACTATATAGAAGCTAAAAATAGAAGTTGAGGAGTGGCTATCATGTCACTCTACTGGCTTGGATCTTCATTTTCACCAATGCACTACAGTATGTCAACAAGAAAACAGACATTTTACATTTAAGCCATTGAGCAGAAGCTCTTATCCAGAGTGACATACAGGAGCAATTAAGGTTAACTGCCTTGCTCAAGGGCACATCAGATTTTTCACCCAGTCGGCTAAAGAATTTTAACCAGCGACCTTTTTGGTTACTGTCCCAACGCTCTTAACCGCTAGGTTACCTAGATTAGTTGTCTTTTTCAGGTTAAGATGCATTTAAGCACAGGTGAACTGCAGGCCACCAGACAAAGCTTTCTCCTAAAGCTTGGGAGGTGTGAGAATGGCCATTAAAGTGCTAGGGAAAGTTAATGCCAGGACTCGGGAAGGTTAATGCCAGGACTAAGTTTTTGGCTAGAAAGTCCAAGCTGCTTGATAAGGACTCCATGAAAGTGCTAGCTACTGCCCTCATTCAATGCCATTTTGACTACGCTAGTACTTCCTGGTTTGGGGGCTTATCTAACCGTATGAAGGGGAAGCTCCAGATAGCCCAGAATGATCTGATCAGGGTTGTATTGACGGTGAGTCCACGTACTCACATAGGCAGGAGCTGCTTTCAGGAACTAAACTGGCTGCCTGTTGAGGCTAGGGTGTCCCAGATTAGACTAGGTTTGGTTTACAGGAGTATTTATGGTCCTGCGCCCAGATATCTAAGTGATTACTTTCCTCGTGTTAGGGATGTACACAACCACAGCACCAGATCAGGTGTTGCTGATGTGTGCTTATACAGGTCCAGGAGTAATGCTGGGAAAGGTACTGTCTTGTATACTGGAGCCTCAGAATGGAATGAGGTAGGCAGCTTTAAAAATAGAGTAAAAATATGTTTGATGTCTTCTGTGCCCATATGAATAACCCCTATGATGGAACTGGCATGATGAGATAGATGTTCTTCTTCTGTTTTTTGTTTTATTATTTCACTGGTGTTCGATCTTGTCTAGCCATCTTGTCTCAAGAGGACCACAATGGAAATAAGTCCCAGACTTTATTGTGTGTTATCCTCAATGATTTTATTCATGTGCATGTATGGCTTTTTCAAGTTTTATGTGTGCATGTTTTTTTTTTAAATGGCAGAATTAATAAACTAAACTAAACTCCCTGGCATTGAGAACATCCCCATTATACACATTTCACCATGTAGTTGAGATTCTTATCACGTGGTGATGAGGAAAGTGGAACTCCGGGAATGAACCAGGGAGACTCAGAGAACTGGATTCATAGAATAATAATTCAGAATTCTACTCATTCTAAATTCTATTCATTGTGATTCTATGACTGGCTGGTCTTACCTTGATGCGGAGGGACTGATGGATATCCCCTGCTAGCTGTCCTTTCCACCATTGTAACTCACTTTCCATCTTTCCCATTCAGAGAAGGCCACAAGGATGAAGTTCAACCCTGCAGACACACAGCAATGTGGGCTAAGTCAAGAGAAATCCTGGCTGTACACTACATGTTATGGTTGTTGGTGTCTGATCACAGCTTTAGGTATTTGATATCAAAAGGACAAGTTGTTTGAACAAAATTATAATATCATATATTCATACTGGTGATTAAAAAAAATCTATTTTATAAGATAGATGAAATCAACACATTTTTTTATTTGCTGAGACTTCAAGGGGAAAAACATTGTATCCTTTCTATTAATTTGCACTATTAATTTATTAATAAAAAAAAAAAATTAAATCACATTGTAGAGATTAATGGGTTATGGGGCCAAAGTGAAATATGCCTTTGATATTAATTAAACAATCAGTTGAAATCGATTGCAGTTAAAGATCAGCCTTTGATTTATATAAAATAAAAAAATAAAAAACATCCAATAGCCTTTCGAAATGTTTCAAATGCAAAATTCTGGGAAACTATTCAAAACAGTGGGCTGCTCTTTTGTAAGCTTAAAAATGTAATTGAGTTCATTTCCTCCATGACCATGTGTACAGTACACATTGGTCACAGGCACTGCATCGCCGTTGATCATTCATGACTCAGTTCCATTCCACCTCAGAGCCATTTATCACAGGTTGTTTGTTAAGAGGCGTGACTCACGCTCGGTCTGAACATTAACACGCATCACTTGCGGTACGGTTTCGGAAGCATAAGGACTTTAAATCTTTCATATTAGAGAGAAGTAATACTAATTAAAAAATAATAATTATACACCTTTATAGGGTAAGGGTTCCCACACAGCAATGTCCATGTTACAGCGCTTGTTTACGGGAAATAGATGGATGACTGCATGTGCTAAATAAAACAGCAATCAGAGTCTCATAACCTGTGTGTGACTGGAAGAGACGCCACAAACCCGTCACTGAAAAACACTGTTGGCTGTAACAACTGTGTTAAAACCCGGTTTAAAACGGTGTATGTTGCATTTCTTAAATTATTTTGATGTTTTTCTAGAACCGTACATCAATTGAGAATCGCTTCACGTTTAGGATGGGAGTATTTGCCAAGTTGTCTTTCAGTGCCAATTCGCCCTTTAAACAGAGTACGTAGGGTCCTTGAACTAAAGGAGTAACGTTGGGCTCCTTTGGTCCAATATTGGGCTGTGGTACTGAACTGCAATACATTCCCCATGCAAGTGGGTGCGATTTAAAATGCCTTATAGTGGGGAAAAAGGGAGCGCTGGGGTAACAAAATAACTTTTTTTTGTGGGCCTAACAATAAATTGCTACTATGTCACAAATCTGCAATGAGAAAAACTAAATGTTGATAATGGAAACGTTTGTCAAGACCTTCTCTCTCGCTCATTTAGCGGTGTCAACACCACGAGACAGTTTCTACAACAGTGGGGTTTTTTTAAACAGAAAAGTAGACCACTGTTGCGGTTGTAATACTCTTATTTATAGGCCTATACCTTAAACTTAGACAAAGATTACACCGGACTATTGACAGCATTAAATCATTGATACACACATTTAGTAAACTTTTAGGTTCGCAAGATCGCATGTGCCGCTCACCCTATCTGACAGGAATGCCCCCAGACCTCTTTGTTTCACTCCGACATCCTGAATGAAGAATTCCTCTTTGGGAAGTTTTGTATTATCCTCGGTACCGGCGAAAAGCGACGACTGTTTCCGTTATTCAGTTGACAAAGTAACAATGCTTCAGGACAGTTTAATTCAGCTGTTATCTCGTTTATTTACACTTTCACAAAGATTTCTTCAACAGCTCCTCGTTCAACGAAGTGGTTAGCTTCCCCAGCTGCTGTCTGTGAGGAGCGAATGAATTTGCGTACGCGAAAGACCGAGTGTACGATGGGAAATGTAGTCCAAAAAACCCCGTGACCAAAATGGGCTAATCATGGTAATAACTCATTCTCTAATTGATTTAAATTAAACTTGTCTCTCAAACACTGGCATTATGAAAACGGATTGCGCTGTAGAGATGATTAAATCAAGTTTTTATTGCAAATCAAAACTTTCTCAAGTGGCATGTGTGTAAAAAACGTTTTCATTTAGCACATTGTAAAATGTACTATAATAAGATTTCTAACACAAAATAAACAATTTTCATAACATGTAACACGGTTAGTGCATCCTCATTTAATTTAGACAGAGAGGGATAGTTGCATGTAGGAACATCTTATTGCTGCATATAAACAGCACCCCCAAAAAATACAATGTGAAAATAAAATACTTTCCCCTCGTTTTCCCTCCAATCAGCCATAATAAAATCAAATCTTATTTGTCACATGCGCCGAATACAACAGATGTAGACCTTACAGTGAAATGCTCACTTACAAGCCCTTAACCATCAACGCAGTTTGAACAAAAAAAATGGAATGCAATGCAATTCTGTTTATACACTGAACAAAAATATAAACGCAACATGAAACAATGTCAATGATTTTACTGAGCTACAGTTCATATAATTAAATCAGTGAATTGAAATAAATTCATTAGGCCCTATTCTATGGATTTCACATGACTGGGAATACAGATATGCATCTGTTGGTCACAGATACTTCAAGACCCTGGTGAGGGTGACGAGCACGCAGATGAGCTTCCCTCTTTGGTTGAGCAGACCCACACTTTCATCAGTTGTCTGGTCTCAGACGATCCCGCAGGTGAAGAAGCCGGATGTGGAGGTCCTGGGCTGGCGTGATTACAGGTGGCCTGCGGTAGTGAAGCTGGTTTGACGTACTGCCAAATTCTATGAAATTACATTGGAGGAGGCTGATGGTAGGGAAATGAACATTAAATTCTCTAGCAACAGCTCTGGTGGACATTCCTGCATTCAGCATGCCAATTGCATGCTCAATCAAAACTTAAGACATCTGCATTGTGTTGTGTGACAAAACACATTTTAAAGTGGCTGTTTTATTATCCCCAGCACAAGGTGCACCTGTGAAACAATCATACTGTTTAATCAGCTTCTTGATATGCCACACCCGTCAAGTGGATGAATTATCTTGGCAAACAATAAATGCTCACTAACAGGGATGTAAACAAATTTGTGCACAAGATTTGAGAGAAATAAGCTTTTTTTGTGTGTATGGAACATTTCTGGGATCTTTTATTTCAGCTCATGAAACATGGGACCAACACTTTACATGTTGCGTTTATATTGTTGTTCAGTATAAATACTAAGCAATGAGTACTATCTGGGCAACAGACAACTCAGTGTCACCTGGTGTCAATACAGGGCATAGCTTTTTCAATAAATGTGCAAGATAATACAGTAAGCCTATTTACAATTCACTTTTTTTAGAGAACATTTTATTTCTTGACCAAAACTGAGTATTAATAGGCTGAACTATAATTGTAATGATGACAGGCAGAATTTTCTTCCCAAATAGACAAGGAAGAAAAAGCAGGTGTCATTGTATTTCAACCCACCAGGATGAAGGTGATGAATCCTCATTGGTCTTCTTGTCCATCTAGTTCAGATACTCCTGGTCTGCATAGATCAGGAACCCGGTAAACGGGTCATAGAACAGCCCATTCTGTTCAGAGTAGAAGATCTGCAGGAACATAGCTTCAAATTCGTCTTGGGAACCACTCGATACGATTGGTCATCGCCCAGCGGTCGCCGCTGGTGATTTGCATAAAGTTATATATTTTTCGCCACCTTCGCACCCCCCAAAGGTCCCCCGCCCTCTCCTCTCCTCTCCGCTTTCCTTCCATTGAAATGGGAAGCGGTGTTTCACCGCGCGGCATCCTGTGCCAGTGTATCATGCCAGTAAAAAGAGATAACCAAGGGAAGTCATGCTTTTTATTGGATAAACGGTCATTTGAAAGTTCAAAATGCATTCTAAATGTACAAATATGAAAGAAAATAACATTGTACCACATTGACAGACTTAATAATAAAAGGACGACCATGAGAACATTAAGCAAAGAACAGGAGGTTGAGGTTTCAGAATGTGATAGGAGGAGAGGGTAGGGATATAGGAGAGGATAGGGTAGAGGTAGGGGGGTATAGGAGAGGATAGGGTAGAGGTAGGGGGAGAGGGTAGATGTAGGAGGAGAGGGGGTATAGGAGAGGATAGGGTAGAAGTAGGGGGAGAGGGTAGAGGTAGGAGGAGAGGGGTACAGGAGAAGATAGGGTAGAGGTAGGGGGAGAGGGTAGAGTTAGGAGGAGAGGGGTACAGGAGAGGATAGGGTAGAGGTAGGAGGAGAGGGTAGGAGTATAGGAGAGGGGTACAGGAGAGGATAGGGTAGAGGTAGGAGAGGGTAGGGGTATAGGATAGGGGTATAGAAGAGGGTAGGGGTTGAGGATAGGGGTATAGGGAAGTAGAGGGTAGGGTAAAGGGGTGGGAGGAGAGGGGTACAGAGGTGGGAAGAGAGGAGAAGGGGTACGAGGTGGGAGGAGAGGAGAAGGGGTACGGGGTGGGAGGAGATGGTAGAGGGTATACTGTAGTTAGGGGCGAGTGTAGAGTATGGGGTTGTCACTATCCCTCTTATCACTGTCCCAGCTCCAGGAAGTTGGCCATGGGGTCGTCTTCCCTGGAGCGTTTCATCCTGAAGGCCTCCATCTCCTCCTCCGTGGGCTCCTTGATCTCCTGCAGGCTGTTGTACTTCCTCTTCCTCTCATCCACCTTCATCATCTCCTCTACCTGCTTCAGACGCACGTCCTCTGCAGCCAGGGCCTGGGGAGAGAGAGGGAGGTAGGGGGTAAGGGGGAGGTAGGAGGATGAGAGAGGGAGGTAGGGGGGTGAGATATAGTCAGGTAGGAGTACACACATAGGCAAAGGGGACTGACATGTACATAAACACACAGGCATGCACACAAACAAAGCAAAGAAGTCAAAGTTCACCTTGTTCAGTTTCTGTTTCTTCTTCTCCTCGTCCTCCTCCTCCGAGTCGCTGCTGTCTGAGCCGTGCTTCTTCTTCTTCTTCTTCTTCTGCTTCTTCTTCTTCTCTTTTAGTTTCTCCCTGTGCATCTCCAGTAGAGTCTTAGGCTCCTCCTCTTCCTCCTGCTCAAGTCCCTCCTCAAACGGAACACAAGCTGAGGAGCTCTATAGGGGGAGACACCTGTCAATCATCTCATCCGGGGAAAAAAAACTTCTGTGTTTATAATTGACTACGGAAATCACATTACCCAAAGGCTCAAACATGACTGATGATTAGTAGAATACAGACCGTAGTTTTGATGCCAGCCTCCCCGGTGCAGTAGCTCTGTTTGACCATGGAGTGGCAGCACTTGAAGCCCCAGCAGCCTTCTCTCCAGTACGACCCCCAGATACACTGCAAAGCAAAAACCCAGAAACACCTATAAGTATGCATATCTGACTAGATGCTACTGTACAACCTTAATACTGTCCTTTACTCTTTTTTAGTTGGCACAGTTCTTGAACACTCCAACTGTTATTGTCTGACAAAGTCATTCTAAAACACCAGCACTGTGCTCCTCCACAAGGGGGCTGTTCAAGAACACTCCAAAGGTTTCTGTCTAACTGGACACTATTCTGACTGTGCTTATCTCTACGGGGTTAGTCAGTTCTAGACGCCTCACCGCGTGGTTCTGGATGAGTACGTCCTCTTCGTATTTGGAGCGTGCCACAGCCTTCTCCTGTCCCTTCAGCACGGCACCGTGACGACTGTACTCCACGTAGTCCTCAGTCTGAGCCAGCAGCAGCTCTCTGGGGGGGGCGTCCAGATGCTCCTCACCCCCGTACTGAGACACACACAGAAGTCACAGTCAGAACACACAGGAGTCACAGTCAGAACACACAGGAGTCACAGTCAAAACACACAGGAGTCACAGTCAAAACACACAGGAGTCACAGTCAAAACACACAGGAGTCACAGTCAAAACACACAGGAGTCACAGTCAAAACACACAGGAGTCACAGTTATTCAATAAGACCATCAACAAACAAACAAGAATGAAACAGTTATTCAGTTATACCATTAACTAATGTATGACAGGGTTGGGGTCAATTCCAATTTAATTTGAAATTCCAATTAAATTCACTCAAAGTGAATACTTTACATTGAATTCAATTTGAATGTCAACTATCTTTAAGTTATAGAATTGGAATTGAATTAGACTTGTTTGGACTGTTTTAATTTGAATCGTAAAAACATTTAATCTTTGGAATTGAAATTCAATATTTGTACATTTCCCAGTTAAAGGAATGAATGCACTTAGTGTCAAAAATGGACAGTAGGATTTGTTTTTAATTATTTAAACTTAAATTGTTGGGGATATAATATTGAATTGGGAATTTAATTATCGGAATTTACCTAACATTGGAATTAAGAGGAATTTATTTATCTCAATTCAAAGATTGACCTGGAATTAGAATTGAGGGGGAATTGAATAAGTGGAATTAATCCAAACCCTACTGTATGAGGAACTTAATCTGGTTTATTACATTGACTAGACTTATGGGCTTCACAACTTTCTGCATGCAGTTTATTTACATTGAAAATTACAAAAAAAGAGGCTGGTGAGGATGGAGTGCAGAGTATTTATTCTGTACCTTATCCAGGATAGTCTCCTTCTGTTTGTCCTTGAAATCCTCCTTCTTGACCTTGAAGGACTGGTGCAGCAGCTCCAGCTTGGTGGGGTCAGCTTGGAGGTGCACCTCAGAGCCCTTATCATAGGCCTCCCACGCAAAGACTGGAGAGATGGAGGAGATGAGTGGGGAGGATCCCTTTGCTAGACTAACTATGCAGAATATTGGCATTCGGATGCTCTCTCTATGGATACCATTTTATGAGCCTAATAAATGAGGAAAAGTGGGAAAATCTCATGGGAGATACAGAAACTATGAACAAATATGGTTTAATATGAAGATACAGTACATGACCAAAAGTATGTGGACACCCTGCTCGTCGAACATCTTATTCCAAAATCACTGGCATTAATATGGAGTTGGTCCTCCCTTTGCTGCTATAACAGCCTCCACTCTTCTGGGAAGGCTTTCCACTAGATGAGCTTGTGTGGCCTACCACTTCGTGGCTGAGCCGTTGTTGCTCCTAGACATTTCCACTTCATAATAACAGAGCTTACAGTTGACCAGGGCAGCTCTAGCAGGGCAGAAATTTGACGAACTGACTTGTTGGAAAGGTGGCATCCTATGATGGCTCTTCAGTAAGACCATTCTAATGCCAATGTTTGTCTATGGAGATTGCTTGGCAGTGTGATTAATTTTATACACCTGTCAGCAACAGGTGTGGCTGAAATAGCCGAATTCACAAATTTTAAGGGGTGTCCGCATACTTTTGCATATATAGTGTATGTAGAAACTGGTTGACCAATAGAAATCCCAGATCATGCTAATAGGCGATGTCATGGCGACATTAACTAGCTACGGTGAGAAACACGTTATCGGGTCAAACAGTCGTGTCGCGCTGAACTGCGCATGTGCATGCCGGCAAATCAAAGGCACTACCTCGATATAACTTCATTTTCGACTCAAATGAAAATGTGTCCGTTTGTCACTTTGACGAGGTTGGATTAAAAACATGTTCGGTTACTTAAAAGGGATAATTAGGGATTTGAACTTGTGGATACCAAAAGGGATAATTAAGAGTCAGATGAACTTGTGGATACCATTTTTGTCTACACGTGCAGTTTGAAGTTGCTAACTAGCGTTAGCGCAATGACTGAATGTCTACGGGAACAGCTAGCATGACGCTAGTTAATATTGGCTCTCAAAACTACCTCTAGACTTCCTTCATACTGGACACAGATAATAAAAAAATGGTATCAACAAGTTCATCTGACTCTGGGGAAGTAGATAAAGGCATTAATGGCCAAAATTCAGGAAGTATCCCTTTAAGACATTGGCTCAAGCCAAATGGTTGTGCTTTTAGAAATTGAGAAAATGAACAACTAAGGAAGAACTTTTCCCTTGGTCTGCCGAGTATGCTTCACAAGCGTTCCCGGACGTCTTGCGATGTTGGGTCTCTGTGTTTAGAAACTCAGAAAAACCCTGTTGGGTTGTCGGCAGGAAAGAGAGACTGTGTGACTCACGCTGTGTCTGGGCCATTGTGACGGTGTCTCCAGAGTAACGTACAAAGTTGTCTCCTGCGAACCCCACACTGCCAAATAAACACGACACAGACAGACAGTTAGATCTCTCAGTGACGACAGTGGAAAGAAAAGATCAGCATTGTCACGTCAGCATTCATGACATGTATTTAGTGATTTGGAACATGTAATTACAAAATCATAACACGTGGTTTAAGACTCATCATATGTAATTAGAGATTCATGACATGAAGTTAAGACTGTTAGTTAAAGGAACCGTAACCTACTCTTCAGGAACCATGCCAGTGTTCTGGTAGGGGTTCTCTCTCATGGCTCGAGTCTTGGGGTCGTAGTAAGCAGAGTCTGGATCCAGATTTCTCAAGTACTACGGGGCGCAAAGTACACAAACTCATAAGTTAACAAATACTTCTTAATCAAAACTTGTCATAATTACAAATGTGTAACTTCTATGGGTGATGAGGGGAAGAACAGACTGAGATGCCCACAGTAGCATGGCTCACAAAACACCTTCAACATTTATGACTGGACTCACCTTAGCGATGTCTTCTCTGATACGCAGGTTTCTGACTGTGATTCGTCTCTTGGAGTCAAAGTTCTGTCCTGGCATGTCGATGTCATCAGCGTACTTATCTTCATCCTCATCCTCACTGTTTTGCTCCTGTGTGCGTTCACCATCGTCCCACTTTCTTGAGGAGCTCTACAGGAAACAGAGAAGAGTATATCAACACACACACACCACCAGAAAACTGACAAGCATATAGCATGCATTTACCTACTAGATTGATATTAACCAATAACCATCTTATTTCATTTTGGAGAAAGTGCCAATGACCAATATTTAATGCAGTATTTGCAGTCTTCAGCAACATATTTAGTGTGTAGGACAATCAGAGGGATTCAACACAGCTATGTGAGAAGATCTGATAGCTTACTGCTTGGTCCGTGAGTTTCCCCTGAAGCCAACTCCTCATGGAGTTTCTGAGATTTCAGTGTTTGTTTGGCCTGGTCTACTTTGGCGTACTCCTCCACAATACGCATGTGATCCTCAGGGTCGTAGCCGTTCCAGCGGTCCCTCTTCCCATCGTAGTCCAGATCCAGAGAGATCTGGCTGTGTTCGTCAGGGGCCATGCCGTTACCCGTGAACTTTGCCCCCACCTTTCTGGGCCGCTGAAAAGGGGTGAGGTAGGGATGGATGGATAGATAGTCAGATGTGGAGCATCATCATTGATTCCAAACCAAGCACATAATACTCTGGCTACATCCAAACAGCACCCTATTCCCTATATAATACACTACTTTTATGAAGGCAATAGGATGCCACTTGGGTTGCAGACAATAAAACTGAATGTGGTAAGCACCTCCAAGCAGTCCTTCTTCTTGTGTGTCATGGCACCGCAGTTATCACAAGCCCCCTTCCTGAACTTGGTGCTGATGGCTTTCTGCAGAGAGATACAGGGTCAGGGATCAGGCATACATTTAAAGCTTTAGAACAGAAGACAACCGAATTATGCCTTAACTCAGGTCGTGGCTTTAATTGCTACACGCACAACAGTATTTATTGTAGTTAAGGCTTTTACAATGGAAGACCGCTGAATTACAACACTGAATCTGCTCACCTCTTGCACCCCTCTCTTGTACCACTCCTCGATGGAGGAGAACTGTTGCTGCCTCTCCTCCTGGGGCCTCTGGTGCTTCAAGGTGGGTCTCTTAGAGGGGTCGATGTACCAGGGCACTGAGGAGATGTACTGGGGAATGTGAGGGTTGATGTCCCTGGAAACAAGAAGAAGAACAATTAGTCAGCACACTATGCTTCCACAAAAGGAAAACCCACTGGAGCGCTGGTTTCTTGTGTGCTGAATGGTGTGACTAGCTAGCCCAAAGGACTGGAAAACAGAGAGGATTCTCACTCTTTATATACAAAACAGACAGAGAGACTATGAGGTCCAGTTCTGGGCTCTGTGTGACAAAACATATTGTCACAAGTTGCTTGCACGCATTGAATTGTTCCTCTGGCTGTCTGCCCCACTCTGATGTGAACTGGTCCAGCTAATTTTACTTACTTTCCCTCTTCATCTACCTCAGCAGGAGCATTTCCCAGTTTTCTCTGCTCCTCCAACTCCTTCTTCTTCCTCCAATCCTCTCTGGTCATCTTCTTGGGTTCTTCCAGACCCACCACCCCCTCGGCGCTGGTCGCAGCCGTCGCTGCCTCTTCTTCTTCCGGCATGATTACTGTGATGGGGTCACTGGCTGGGAGTGCACACGACACAAAGCTGGATAAGTCACCTAGATACTATTAAACGAATACGTGGCTTTCATAAAATGCTGCATATTTCTGTAGGGATATGTGGCTGATGGTGTAGCTAACTGCCTTTAAGTTATTGACAAAAACAAAGGTTTTCAACACGCTGGCAGGCTGGTTAGCTAACTTTGGTGCATCCCTTATGCCTAATTCAAGTAAGCGACGAAAGGTCTAACAAAAATAGACCATACAACTCAGTCTGATTAAATGAATGTTTTGCTTACCTTGACAGGATCACCAGAATTAGAGCAGTTTAGAGACGTAGACTGGAATCGTGACTTTCGACTTGTGTTTACAACATGAACGTCGCCATTTCACAAACCAGGAAGTGACGTCATATACCAGCAGCGAGGAAGAGAGGCCCACGGCGGAAACCGGCCTCTCCAGCGGCTGGCATTATTTCCTACGTGAGGTTTATTTGATCGAATAGAAGTTTTGTATTTTTTAAGTTGTTACGATTGAACGGATATAAGTAGAAAAAAACACTTTATATCGGCGTTGTATTTTTTTTAAGCCCTTTTGTATTTGCATTGTACACAGATTTCTTATTTTTTATTTTATTTCACCTTTATTTAACCAGGTAGGCAAGTTGAGAACAAGTTCTCGTTTACAACTGCAACCTGGCCAAGATAAAGCAAAGCAGTTCAACACATACAACAACACAGAGTTACACATGGAGTAAACAAACATACAGTCAATAATACAGTAGGAAAACAAGTCTATATACAATGTGTGCAAATGAGGTAAGATAAGAAAGGTAATGCAATAAATAGGCCATGGTGGCGAGGTAATTACAATATAGCAATTAAACACTGGAATGGTAGATGTGCAGTAGATGAATGTGCAAAGTACTGGGGTGCAAAGGAGCAAGATAAATGAATACGGTAGGGGATGAGGTAGTTGGAATATTTACAGATGGGCTATGTACAGGTGCAGAGATCTGTGAGCTGCTCTGACAGCTGGTGCTTAAAGCTAGTGAGGGAGATAAGTGTCTCCAGTTTCAGTGATTTTTGTAGTTCGTTCCAGTCATTGGCAGCAGAGAACTGGAAGGAAAGGCGGCTAAAGGAGGAATTGGCTTTGGGGGTGACCAGTGAGATATACCTGCTGGAGCGCGTGCTACAGGTGGGTGCTGCTATGGTGACCAGCGAGCTGAGATAAGGCGGGGCTTTACCTAGCAGGGACTTGTAGATGACCTGGAGCCAGTGGTTTTGGCGACAAGTATGAAGCGAGGGCCAGCCAACGAGAGCATACAGGTCGCAGTGGTGGGTAGTATATGGGGTTTTGGTGACAAACCGGATGGCACTGTGATAGACTGCATCCAATTTGTTGAGTAGAGTATTGGAGGCTATTTTGTAAATGACATCGCCGAAGTCGAGGATCGGTAGGATGGTCAGTTTTACGAGGGTATGTTTGGCAGCATGAGTGAAGGATGCTTTGTTGCGAAATAGGAAGCCATTTCTAGATTTAATTTTGGATTGGAGATGTTTGATGTGAGTCTGGAAAGAGAGTTTACAGTCTAACCAGGCACCTAGGTATTTGTAGTTGTCCACGTAATCTAAGTCAGACGGGCAGGTGCGGGCAGCGATCGGTTGAAGAGCATGCATTTAGTTTTACTTGCATTTAAGAGCAGTTGGAGGCCACGGAAGGAGAGTTGTATGGCATTGAAGCTCAACTGGAGGGTACTTAACACAGTGTCCAAAGAAGGGCCAGAAGTATACAGAATGGTGTCGTCTGCATAAAGGTGGATCAGAGACTCACCAGCAACAAGAGCGACATCATTGATGTATACAGAGAAGAGAGTCGGCCCAAGAATTGAACCCTGTGGCACCCCCATAGAGACTGCCAGAGGCCCGGACAACAGGCCTTCCAATTTGACACACTGAACTCTATCAGAGTTCAGTGTGTCAAATTGGTTAGTGAAGCAGGCGAGACAATCATTTGAGAAACCAAGGCTGTTGAGTCTGCCGATAAGGATGTGGTGATTGACAGATTCAAAAGCCTTGGCCAGGTCAATGAATATGGCTGCACAATAATGTCTCTTATCGATGGCGGTTATGATATCGTTTAGGACCTTCAGCGTGGCTGAGGTGCACCCATGACCAGCTCTGAAACCAGATTGCATAGTAGAGAAGGTACGTTGTTATTCGAAAAAAGTCGGTAATCTGTTTGTTAACTTGACTTGACTTGGCTTGGCGTTGTCCCCAGATGGCTATGCATATTCATGATATGAGGCTATAGTAGCACAGCATTTCTCCCCATTAAATACAGGCGGTTGATGTCAACAACCTTAATCGAATACAAAAAAATGCATTACAATGAGATGTTTCCACCAATACAAAGAAAGGATAGGCGGGAGCTAGACAGCACGTCCTGCCGCTTCGTGGACATCGACTCCCATTGTTTGGGCGGAGAGATCTGTATCTTGTCAGTATATCTATCATCGTTGCGCTGAGCCATTTGTATGACCATGACTTGTTTGCCACCGAGTGGAACGTTTATGACACGTGTCCTTTGATTCATTTCAGAATCATTGTAAAATAAGTTAATATAAAATAATATAAATATCAGTAAATATTCTTTCAAAAGTGGATAACTGGTGAGTGATTTAAAAAATGACAAGAACAACATTTTCTATTGTAAAACTTTACTTATAATATTTATTATACACAAAGGAGTACAGTACAGTTCAGTTCATGAGTATTCTCCACATGGCAGCAATAAAGATATCCCCCGTTTCTTCAGAAAATCTATGGTTGTGTTTCAGCTCTCTAAAAAAAAACAGGAGAGGGGCCAGAGAACTCTTCGAAGTAGACCTGTTGGCATAAACATCATCATCACGAAACACACAACGGAAGAAATAAAATAATAAAACATTAGAAAAAAAAGATAATATTGGTTTGATAAATACAAAACTAGCCAAAAAAAAACATACATCTATTTATCTGCCCGGATGTCAAGAGTGAGGCAGAAAGATGTTGTTGTTGACACATTGATGGGCAAGCCATGTAAAAATGGTAGTGCTTCTGTTTGGGAATTCAGTACATAATTTTCTCATTTAGTTGATATGTGTTGGGCCCAATTGATTGTTTTAAAAGGCTGAATATTAGATATTGTAAGGCCAATTGTCCAGTGATTCTCATAGTTGACATTCTAATTCTAAACATCAATTTAACAAATTAAAAAATTCATGAAAACGTAGCAAAGTGTTCTCATTTTCAAAAACATTGGATGAGACTCAAGGGAAAGATTGTTATTTCATGGAATTTAACATAACCCGCAACCAAAACGGAATGGACCCGTGTGTTTTGTGCGTTGGAAGTGTGCTGCTACATGTTTGAATGCAGAACATATACAGCAGAACATTACGCAAAAGTTATGAACTGAAGGTGTCAGAATAACCTTACTAAAATGTACAGATGTTTCAGAACACTTCACAGCTTCAGAGTGATGGGTAAACCACCCTGTTGGAAAAGCTGCCCGATGAATCAACATTAGTTATGACAGAGAACATGAGACATTCTGCTTGGCTCTTCATTTAACTGTCTTTTAGTGATGCCAGCACCCAGCCTTCCAGCCAGACGATGAAGAGTCTATACTAAGGGGTTTGTGTTCAAATGTTTACAGCACCACAACACTCAATTCAGAGGTATAAACTCTACTTTAAAAAGTCTAAAAGCACTGTTCTTTAGGCCATGAGTTAATACATGACTAGTATTGCTTGATTCTATAACAGCAGACACGTGCGTGCACTCAAACATACATCACTTTCACTCACAATATACATTTTTGTGTCATCTCCCAAACAGACAATAGACATTCTCCTGCCAGATGTGACTGTGGAATGACCTTTAATGATGGAATCATATAACTAGAATGTGTTTCATTTCCTTCTAATTATGTGGATGAAACAGTAACACAAGCCATAAAGTGAGGTCAAAACATTGATGTGCACACAACTAACCCGGAGTGGTGTTCTGAACTCTTGGAATGTTTCTGTTTGTCCAGCCATAAACATCTTAATGTAATGAACAAACAATCTGGGATCTTAAATCAGGGATTTTGAGAGTTTTATCAACAATCTTTTGCAGTAGACAAAAAGGCGTTTCTTTACCGTTCACAAGAGATGCACTTTAGATTTCAACATTGGGTTGATTTGTAACAGCGGTATAAGTCCAAACCAGTAGTTGGTTATGGCTTTTTAAAATCAGTCATAATTGAGAGGATATCATTGATTATTCTTGATAACTGGTCGAGCTTCTAAATCTAACACCAGGGCAACACCGACCCTGCGCATGTTGTCTATTCCAACTAGACACCATCATGACACGCAGGTTAAAATAACAAAACCAACTGTGATCCAACTATATTAATTTGGGGCCCGGTTGAAACACACATGAAACATTCATGGACAATAAGCTAGATAGCTGTTGTTAGCGGTTTGTCCTGGGAGATGAACATTGGGTTATTTTACCTGATCATTTTGTAAAAAAAAAAATAAAAAATGTAACCATTATTTAACTAGGCAAGTCAGTTAAGAACAAATTCTTATTTACAATGACGGCCTACACCAGCCAAACCCCGGACAACGCTGGGCCAATTGTGCGCCGCCCTTATGGGACTCCCAATTACGGCCGGTTGTAATACAGCCTGGATTCGAACCAAGGTGTCTGTAGTGACGCCTCTAGCACTGAGATGCAGTGCCTCAGACCGCTGCGCCACTCGGGAGCCCATGCATGTGGTCCCATTCTTAGCTGTGTGTCGCTCCATTCCAACGAATAATCCACAGATAAAAAGGGGGAACCTAGTTATCTTTGATTAATATCTCCAGGTTTCTCCTTTCAAGCAACCATGTTGGGTTATGAGGATGGGGATATGAGAGATGTGGGACTTACAGCGCACTGAGTGTCTCAAATAAAACCAAGTGGTATTTTAGAGTTAGGAATGGAAGAGGTTAGTTGATGTGGATGAAATGATTGAATAGCATGTATTTGGACATTTATTTTGCGACATGGCTGGTGTAGGGAGGGTGTGGCTGAGTGAGGTTTCCCATCCTTTTTTGTTTTCCAATTGTAAAAAAAAGCAAGAACAAAAATGTAAACAACTTTTGAGAGGAAGAAAAACAGCACCAGACACTAATAACATATCAACAGAAGGACCAGAGGCTGACCAGAGGAGTCCTCCCAGCCCCTTAGCACCACTTCCTATCCCTTACACAACGTTAGTCCAGTCCAGTCCACACTGTGCTATGCTGTGCTGTGCTGGGGATAGGAATGCTATGCAGTACGAACACAAAGGCAGCTTCGTATTTCACTTGGTACCACCAGGACAATCTCTCTCTCTGTCTCTCTGTCTCTGTCTCTGTCTCTCTCTCTCTCTCTCTCTCTCTCTCTCTCTCTCTCTCTCTCTCGTCTGTCGATCTGAATGTCACTCTATAGAGATGAGAGCTAGAGAAACAGTATTTTTGTAGAGTTGGATAGATGTAAGAAGGAATGGAAGACACAAGGGGGAGGGATGTAAACGGAGTTCATTTCTCTTCGTCCTCCACCCTCCCCCACTCCTCCTCCTCCTCCTCCTCTCCCTCTACCTCCCCCTCATCATCTGGCTCCTCCTCCATGTAGTCCCCCCAGGTGTCATACACATCTCCCCCTTCCTCCTCCTCCTCCTCCTCCTCTCCTAGTCCGCCGTCATACTGCTCATCTTCTTCCTCTTCCTCCTCATCCTCAAATACCTCCATCGCCTCTCCTTCCTCCTCGTCCTCTCCTTCCTCCTCCTCTCCTTCTTCCTCCTCCGCGTCCTCTTCTATCCCACCCACCTGTCCGTCTTCCAGCTCTCCATCCTCCTCCTCTTTCTCGTCCTTGTAGGAGGAGGGGGGAGAAGGAGGGGAGAAGTGCAGTATTTCACTATCAGACATGTAGGGACTGCTAGGTGGTCCGTATGAGGAAGTGTTGGAGGCCTGGGAGGTGTTGAGGAAAAGGCTCCCTGTAGGGGGCAGTAGTGAGTCCTGGGCCAGGCCTGAGGCAACCGTGGAGGAGATAGAACCAGCAGTGGTGGAACCAGGCCTGGGTGGGACCAGACCCTGGGGGTGTGTGAGGAGGTGAGGGAGAGGCATGCCCCCAGGAGGTACATACTCCCTGATCTCCCCTGGTTCCAGGGGCTCGGGTCCACAGGGGTCGTGATCGTTGCAGGCGAGCCGCCCGTCGATCTTAGAGATGAAGAGCAAGCCCTCACGGTGCTGCTTGCAGAAGGAGCTGGGACACATCTCACAGAAGGAGGCTGCCTCATGACCGCAGATGTCACACTGGTGCCAGGGGCACTCCCAACGGCCTTAGAATACAAACACAGAATCACTGCTACAACAGAGATCATCAGACACATTCATGTAGTACAGATCCTTACGCTCCTTCAGGAAACTCCAGCTTTGAGGGTTGAACAAAAGCTAAAACTACTACTACAATTTATTTCCTTCTCCGATGTACGAAATCAATCTAACGCACTGGGCACAATCTGGTTGAATCAACATTGTTTCAGCGTAATTTATTAACGTATTGCGACGTGGAATCTATGTAGAAAATACATTGGATTTGAAAAAAGTAATAAATGAAAAATGTTGTTTTCACAGGATTATGTAATCATGGTAACCACATTTCAACATAGACAAACCTTGTATAAAATATGATGAATTTGTACCTGTAAACAACGTCAGCTCTTCAATGTTATATCAACTATCCAAAGAAAAATAACTATAGGCTGGGCAGCACCTCCTACTGGAGAATTGTTTTATCTACAGCACCTCCTACTGGAGAATTGTTTTATCTACAGCACCTCCTACTGGATAATTGTTTTATGTGCAGCACCTCCTACTGGAGAATTATTTTATCTACAGCACCTCCTACTGGAGAATTGTTTTATCTACAGCACCTCCTACTGGAGAATTGTTTTATCTACAGCCCCTCATACTGGAGAATTGCTTTATCTACAGCACCTCCTACTGGAGAATTGTTTTATCTACAGCTACCCTTTGGTCTCCCATCCAGGGTTTTAACCAAGCCCAGCCCAGCTATGATGTTTGTTTCGTGAGAATGATCTTTGAAAGAGCTCCACTTAAAAACAAAAATAGATTCACTGTTGCTATTGAAGTCATTCCAAACGGTAGGTTTAACAGAGCAAATTAAATGTGACCCTACTTTATCACTATATCATCAGTGATGCTATTTAGGCTTATACAGCATTATGGAAGTCATCAACAGATATTGTTTAAATTCAACCAAGGATTCAACTAAAAATAGACAAAACAAAAGGCATAGCATTTCAAGCTCTGGTTGATTTAATATGAAATTATATTTAGTGATGATGAATTGTGTTTGGTTGTCAACGCAACCAAATATCTAAATTTGAAGGAGGTATACAGTGCATTCGGAAAGTATTCAGAACCCTTCACTTTTTCCACATTTTGTTACATTACAGCCTTATTCTAATATGGATTAAATTAATCTACACACAATACCCCATAATGACAAAGCAAAAACAGTTTAGCAACTGTAGAAAACAAATTAAAATGAAATACCTTATTTACATAAGTATTCAGACCCTTTGCTATGAAACTCGAAAAATTGAGCTCAGGTGCATCCTGTTTCGATTGATCATCCTTCAGATGTTTCTACAACTTGATTATGGTACCTGTGGTAAATTCAATTGATTGGACATGATTTGGAAAGGCACACACCTGTCTATATAAGGTCCCACAGTTGACAGTGCATGTCAGAGCAAAAACCAAGCCATGAGGTCAAAGGAATTGTCCGTAGAGCTCTGAGACAGGATTGTGTCGAGGCACAATGTCTGCAGCGTTGAAGGTCCCCAAGAACATAGTGGCCTCCATCATTCTTAAATGGAAGAAGTTTGGAACCATCAAGACTCTTCCTAGACCTGGCTGCCGGCCAAACTGAGCAATCAGGGGAGAAGGGCCTTGGTCAGGGAGGTGACCAAGAACCCGATGGTCACTATGACAAAGCTCCAGAGTTCCTCTGTGGAGATGGGAGAACTCTTTCTCTGCAACACTCCACCAATCAGGCCTTTATGGTAGAGTGGTCAAACGGAAGCCACTCCTCAGCAAAAGGCACATGACAGCCCGCTTGGAGTTTCCCAAAAGGCACTTAAATGACTCTCAGACCATGAGAAACAAGATTCTCTGGTCTGATGAAACCAAGATTGAAACCTTTGTCCTGAATGCCAAGCATCACATCTGCAGGAACCCTGTCACCATCCCTACGGTGAAGCATGGTGGTGGCAGCATAATGCTGTGGGGATGTTTTTCAGCGGCAGGGACTGGGAGACTAGTCAGGATCGAGGGAAGACGAACTGAGCAAAGTACAGAGAGGTCCTTGATGAAAACTTGCTCCAGAGCGCTCAGGACCTCAGACTGGGACGAAGGTTCACCTTCTAACAGGATAACGACCCTAAGCACACAGCCAAGACAACGACGGAGTGGCGTTGGAACAATTCTCTAAATGTCCTAGAGAAACCCAGCCAGAGCCCGGACTTAAAACCGATTGAACATCTCTGTAGAGACCTGAAAATAGCTGGTCACTGACGCTCCCCATCTAACCTGTCAGAGCTTGAGAGGATCTGCAGAGAAGAACCGGAGAAACTCTCCAAATACAGGTCTGCCAAGCTTGTAGCGTCTTACCCAAGAAGACTCGAGGCTGAGCTTGAGAGGATCTGCAGAGGGGTCTAAATACTTATGGAAATGTCATATCAGTTTTTTTATTTGTAATACATTTGCACTGTTTTTGCTTCGTCATTATGGGGTATTGTGATGTCATTATGGGGTATTGTGATGTCATTGTGGGGTATTGTGATGTCATTATGGGGTATTGTGATGTCATTATGGGGTATTGTGATGTCATTGTGGGGTATTGTGATGTCATTATGGGGTATTGTGATGTCATTATGGGGTATTGTGATGTCATTGTGGGGTATTGTGATGTCATTAGAATAAGACTAACTTAACAAAATGTGGGAAAAGTCAAGGGGTCTAAATCATTTCCGATCTGACCAGAATCTCAAAAAGCATTGGTCACTGCAATATGTACTTTTAATGGAATCTTAACTGCAATCCAGGTCATTTGGTTCTGCTATTAGATGAAGCACAGTGATAAGACAATAATCTGTTGTAAAAATAAACAACATTTCTGACATTTGAACTTTTCTGGGCTTTTAAATGGTTGAAAGTACAACGATAGACATTTGGGTGACAACTAAACCAAAAAACAGACATTATTTTTCCATTGGAACTCGATTGTACTTTTAGATGGTTGAAAGCATAGTGATAGTTTGAAATTTATGTAATTCTGTCCTTGAGCTGTTCTTGTTCTGTATTATGTCATGTTTCATGTTTTGTGTGGTCCTCAGGAAGAGTAGCTGCTGCTTCTGCAACAGCTAATGGGAATCCTAATAAAATACCAAATTGGAAATTCAACTAACTTTTTGGCTGCCTTTTTGAGTGGGTGAATATACAGTCGGTTGTAATCTCATTGATCCAACACCTCAACCAAATATTACCCAATTATCCATGTTGAAATTATGTTGTGTGCCCAGTGGAAAGTTTCCCCCCATGTCCAAATCCCTTGCTGATGAATTCTAAGGACAAATAAATATACAGACAACAACCCTCTTAGGCAAGTCCCATTCATAATCACACATAATATAACAGCCAAAGAGCCTCCATGGGGGATGTTGTTTCTCGCCCCTTCACTCACCTGCAGGTCTCTTGGCCAGGTTGAGACAGTCTGCGTGATAGACCTTGGGACAGCCTGGTTTCTTACAGGACACGATCTGTCCTCCGTCCCCACAGCTGAAACACTCGTCCTCCCTCTCTTTCGTCACCTCCAGCTGAGGCTTCCTCTTTACCAGAACCTTCTTCTTGCCCTCCTTTAGTCCCCTTCCTTCCCGTGCTTTAGACAGCTGGTTCTGGGAGACAGACACACGTACACACAGGCCATTACTTTAGCCTGCTATATTCCCCAGTCTACCTTTAGACTGCTATATTCCCCAGTCTACCTTTAGACTGCTATATTCCCCAGTCTACCTTTAGACTGCTAAATTCCCCAGTCTACCTTTAGACTGCTAAATTCCCCAGTCTACCTTTAGACTGCTATATTCCCCAGTCTACCTTTAGACTGCTATATTCCCCAGTCTACCTTTAGACTGCTAAATTCCCCAGTCTACCTTTAGACTGCTAAATTCCCCAGTCTACCTTTAGACTGCTATATTCCCCAGTCTACCTTTAGACTGCTAAATTCCCCAGTCTACCTTTAGACTGCTAAATTCCCCAGTCTACCTTTAGACTGCTAAATTCCCCAGTCTACCTTTAGACTGCTAAATTCCCCAGTCTACCTTTAGACTGCTATATTCCCCAGTCTACCTTTAGACTGCTATATTCCCCAGTCTACCTTTAGACTGCTAAATTCCCCAGTCTACCTTTAGACTGCTATATTCCCCAGTCTACCTTTAGACTGCTAAATTCCCAGTCTACCTTTAGACTGCTAAATTCCCCAGTCTACCTTTAGACTGCTATATTCCCCAGTCTACCTTTAGACTGCTAAATTCCCCAGTCTACCTTTAGACTGCTATATTCACCAGTCTGCCTTTACTTTTTATAGTATAACTCATCTTCATCACACAGTAAACAACTAAAAGCACTTACTTTACATTTATCTAGATAAGAGTGTCTAGTAGACAAGTAAAATTTAAATTCAAATGTTTTGCATGTTGACATTCGTCACTCTCAGAGCCTTACCTTTGGTCGAACCCCCAGGAACCCGGAGCAGTTGGACGCTCCACATTTACACACGGTCTTCCCGTTACCAAGACACTCCAGGTTGTAGTTGAAGGTCAGCTCCACACCTGCTCAGAAATAAAAATACACCGCCAGGTACTATACAGGTAGCTTTACTCCTATTCTAATTAGGCCAACAGATTTGATATCATAGTCCATAATTAAGGAACAATTAGGTTTGTTTCTTATGTCGTGTTTCTTCACAGTTACCTTCTGAATCTTTACAAATTACAAAGACACTTTTGGTCACTAGCCCTAGTGCCTGAAGTGGAGTTAGTTACAGAATTGGAACCAGGGTCCAGGAGTTAGTAACAGAAATGGTACCAGGCTCCAGGAGTTAGTAACAGAAATGGAACCGGGCTCCAGGAGTTAGTAACAGAAATGGAACCAGGCTCCAGGAGTTAGTAACAGAAATGGAACCAGGCTCCAGGAGTTAGTAACAGAAATGGTACCAGGCTCCAGGAGTTAGTAACAGAAATGGAACCAGGCTCCAGGAGTTAGTAACAGAAATGGAACCAGGCTCCAGGAGTTAGTAACAGAAATTGAACCAGGCTCCAGGAGTTAGTAACAGAAATGGTACCAGGCTCCAGGAGTTAGTAACAGAAATGGAACCAGGCTCCAGGAGTTAGTAACAGAAATGGAACCAGGCTCCAGGAGTTAGTAACAGAAATGGTACCAGGCTCCAGGAGTTAGTAACAGAAATGGAACCAGGCTCCAGTGGTTAGTTACAGAAATGGTACCAGGCTCCAGGAGTTAGTCACAGAAATGGAACCAGGCTCCAGGAGTTAGTAACAGAAATGGAACCGGGCTCCAGGAGTTAGTAACAGAAATGGAACCAGGCTCCAGGAGTTAGTAACAGAAATGGAACCAGGCTCCAGGAGTTAGTAACAGAAATGGTACCAGGCTCCAGGAGTTAGTAACAGAAATGGAACCAGGCTCCAGGAGTTAGTAACAGAAATGGAACCAGGCTCCAGGAGTTAGTAACAGAAATTGAACCAGGCTCCAGGAGTTAGTTACAGAAATGGGGCCAGGCTCCAGGAGTTAGTAACAGAAATGGAACCAGGCTCCAGGAGTTAGTAACAGAAATGAAACCAGGCTCCAGGAGTTAGTTACAGAAATGGAACCAGGCTCCAGGAGTTAGTAACAGAAATGGAACCAGGCTCCAGGAGTTAGTAACAGAAATGAAACCAGGCTCCAGGAGTTAGTTACAGAAATGGAACCAGGCTCCAGGAGTTAGTAACAGAAATGAAACCAGGCTCCAGGAGTTAGTTACAGAAATGGCCCCAGGCTCCAGGAGTTAGTAACAGAAATGGAACCGGGCTCCAGGAGTTAGTAACAGAAATAGAACCAGGCTCCAGGAGTTAGTAACAGAAATGGAACCAGGCTCCAGGAGGTTTGTTGGTACTTCCTCTGACCTTCGGGGATGTCCTCCAGGGCAAAGAGCCCCACCCTGGTGTCTCCGTTTACCGTCCACTTCTGGGTCTCACAGTTGGGCTGGCAGCAGTGATTCATGAACCTCGCCTGGTTCCCCTTGGGTCCAGCGTCTATGATCCGGTCCTTGTCCAGAGTGAGCATGTAGAAGTTACAGATGTCGTTCTCTTGAGCATGTCTGATCCTGGCTCTGCACTCCTCCTCGTCTATCACCTCCCCCACGTACTCATTCACAAATGCCCCCTGAGAGAGGGAGGAGAGCACAGACTCAGGATATAATCCAGCTGATACACAACACCTTTTACACCACAGACACAGCGGTATGGAGGCTAAATATACTACTGTATGCCCACATCTTAAAACAGACACAAACAAAGAACAATCGGGTGAAAAAGGACTTGGAATTGATTTCAATTGAAATCAATACAATTCAAAAACTTTTATCCCACAAGGGGCAATTATGTAGGCACCAGCGCAGATTGGTAACAGGACAAAGCTGAATGGTTCTCTAAACAAAACAGAAACACAAGGGGAACTGTTTTGTGTTCTAGTTTGATGGCCTAGTCTGTACCTTCTTGATGTCGGAGACGCCCCGTAGCCCCCAGCCTCGTGACAAGGTCCTGAAGATCTCCACCTGGGTGTACTGTCTCTTGGTGTAACTCTGGTTCAGACACCTCTCCCCTGCCAGACACACCTGAGGGTGGCACTCATACATCAACATGCGGTTGATACACTCGGAGTCCATGCCACACGGGTTCTCATCAGACGCCTTGCAGTTACAGCGCGGCACCTCCGATAGGTCTGCCGTGATGATCTGGACCTTGCCGATTGGTCGGTTCACCTGAGGGGAAGAATAAGCAGATGCAATTCAGACTTCTGCGTGAATTATGCATAGATCTCAAAGGGAGATTTGAGTGAAAATGCTGAGGTACTATTCAATCGTCAAACATGAGAGAAGCTGTAGCAGGACAAATCAAATAGGGTTTATTGAGACAGTACCTTGATGTGTCTGTAGGGAGGAGGTTTAAAGGGACAGTACCTTGATGTGTCTGTAGGGAGGAGTTTTAGAGGGGCAGTACCTTGATGTGTCTGTAGGGAGGAGGTTTAGAGGGGCAGTACCTTGATGTGTCTGTAGGGAGGAGGTTTAAAGGGACAGTACCTTGATGTGTCTGTAGGGAGGAGGTTTAAAGGGACAGTACCTTGATGTGTCTGTAGGGAGGAGGTTTAAAGGGACAGTACCTTGATGTGTCTGTAGGGAGGAGGTTTAAAGGGACAGTACCTTGATGTGTCTGTAGGGAGGAGGTTTCTTGTCGTTCCTCCTGTCCTCCTGAAGCTGTCTCATCTCCTTCTCATCCTGAAGTGCTTTGAACCTCTCAGCTGCTTCATTCAGAGCTGAGAGGAAACGGAAGTTAGCGTTATCAGCTAGCTAAAATATCTCAAATGGCAAGCTTTCAGCCCTGACATGTGGTACCTGGAAACATCTCTACTGTTTAAGACTTGAAGAAAACATTTAGAGGGTGCCCAAATAGGCAAAAAGGCATTTTAATACACTAAATAGGAAAGGCTCTTTGGTATTTCTTTCTAAAGCGAAGTCCTATTGTTTGTTATATATTCTATTATAACCAGGTAAAGGAGGGTTTCTTTCTAACCTTTCTTGTAGATGGCGTCACAACCCTTCCCCATCTTGTCCTTGTTCTTTGCATCTCCCTCCATGTAAGGGAAGACTCTGGCCTGATAGGTCCAGGCGTAGTCCTTAGAACCAAAGAACTGAACGGGAAACTCCCCCACCTCGTGTTTCATACGGACGATGTTCTCTGGGACGTTCTTAGGAAGACACACCTCCGCAGGCCACCACCTGAACAAAGGAGAGGAGATACAGATTCTACATTATACACTGATTGTACAAAAACATTAGGAACACCTGCTCCTTCCAAGATATGGGCTGCATGATGCGACTATAGACTATTGACGATTTGAGAAAGTAGTAAAATCAAGCTTGTGATCTGTTCCTTTCCTCAGACTGCAGAAGCTGTTCTCTCATCAAGTCATCCTATTATCACCCATCAGACGATTTTCAATTTAATCTTGTCTTTACTAATATTTAACATTTGTTTTGATTTAGATCGGCCCATTATCAAAGGGGCAGGAACAGGGGCAAGGGAAAAAATAAGTGTTATCCACATGCACTCAAATAGCGAATGGAGGCCACTTTCCCACCAGGTAGGCTACTAACTATATTTCCCTCATGCATCAACCACAGGTTGAGGAGCATGCTGTTGCACAGCAGATAATATTCCGCCCAAACTCTGTATGTTATGGGCTTTCCAACCCTGTTCCTGCAGCTACCCAGTGTTTAATTTGGGAAACAATGTGAAATCTGTTCGGGAACATCCATAGTAACATGTTTTCACAACGAAAAATATTTCACTAAACTGTTGACAGCCTCTCTCTCAGCTGAAGGAATGAAGGAGAGAGGGGAGGGGAAACAGAAACGCACGGTGGTGAGACATTCTGTAGCTGAAGGAATGAAGGAGAGAGGGGAAACGGAAACACACGGTGGTGAGACATTCTGTAGCTGAAGGAATGAAGGAGAGAGGGGAGGACATGGAAACACACGGTGGTGAGACATTCTGTAGCTGAAGGAATGAAAGAGAGAGGGGAAACGGAAACACACGGTGGTGAGACATTCTGTAGCTGAAGGAATGAAGGAGAGAGGGGGGGAACGGAAACACACGGTGGTGAGACATTCTGTAGCTGAAGGAATGAAGGAGAGAGGGGAAACGGAAACACACGGTGGTGAGACATTCTGTAGCTGAAGGTAACATGTCAGCCTGTTAATAACTTACCTAATACCAGGCTTTTCAAAATCTAATTTCACTGTAACTGTAGGCTTAGCCGCCCTGCACAATCAAATCATTGAACCAACAGCATCGCCTAGCCCCAGACTCATGAATAGAAAGTTTGGAGCGTTGCATAAGCTAACCAGTCCATCCAGTATGTATAATAATACAGTCATCACTCAAAGGTATTACTAGAGTATAGGCTAGACCAATTATGTACCAAAGACATCTTAAATCAGTTCTGTTTTATGTTTTTCTGCCGTGCGTAATATGCGGTAGGCTATATATTGCATAACAGCACAATCATTATTTTAATGTATTTTTTTCTTCTTCTTCAGGGTTAGTCCTATGCGTATGCATCAACTCTAATATGCATATGGTTGTTTTGAATGAATCATCACCTTAGAAAGCGCTGTCCATTAGTTGTGTTACGCTTTGAAACAACATCCACAAGGACCATGTTTTTCCACTCAGTTTCAACCTGCTGTTGAACTTCTTTCTTCAAATTTATCATCCCAGTGAAGTGAGTTTTAAAAGCATGATACTGTTTTGATGATCAGTGTTTGATGTGATTTTAGATGTCAGAGTGGTTAGAGGAACAATAGAGCCTGAGTACCAGACCATTAGGACCTGATGGAGGGACAATAGAGCCCTGAGTACGAGACCATTAGGACCTGATGGAGGGACAATAGAGCCCTGAGTACCAGGTCATTAGGACCTGATGGAGGGACAATAGAGCCCTGAGTACCAGGCCATTAGGACTTGATTGAGGAACAATAGAGCCCTGAGTACCAGGCTATTAGGACCTGATGGAGGAACAATAGAGCTCTGAGTATCAGGCCATTAGGACCTGATGGAGGAACAATAGAGCCCTGAGTACCAGGCTATTAGGACTTGATGGAGGAACAATAGAGCCCTGAGTACCAGGCCATTAGGACCTGATGGAGGAACAATAGAGCCCTGAGTACTAGACCATTAGGACCTGATGGAGGAACAATAGAGCCCTGAGTACCAGGCCATTAGGACCTGATGGAGGAACAATAGAGCCCTGAGTACCAGGCTATTAGGACTTGATGGAGGAACAATAGAGCCCTGAGTACCAGGCCATTAGGACTTGATTGAGGAACAATAGAGCCCTGAGTACCAGGCTATTAGGACCTGATGGAGGAACAATAGAGCCCTGAGTACCAGGCTATTAGGACCTGATGGAGGAACAATAGAGCCCTGAGTACCAGGCCATTAGGACCTGATGGAGGAACAATAGAGCCCTGAGTACCAGGCCATTAGGACCTGATGGAGGGACAATAGAGCCCTGAGTACCAGGCCATTAGCAACCTGATGATCAATAGCAGTTTGAGTGCTACCAACGCATGTCCAGAGCACATAAAATGAGATTACCAATTTTACTGCGGTCATGAATCATGACTGCCGGTGTGGCGGCAACTGAATATTATGAAGATGTTCCTTATGTTTGGTATACTCAGTGTAGATGCAGATTATACACACGGATAGAGATTCTGATCAATAACAACACGACTGGGTTTCATGTTCTGCTCTTGAGCTACTTTTTTTATATGTTGACACGGGAGAAAAGTGTCACTCAGTTGGTTCTGACCTAAAGCATGGATTTTATTTCTACAGAACAGTGTTTCTTACTTGTATCTTCCCACTTTAACCCAGAGGATGTCCTTGAAGTGTGGTTTCTTCCCGGCCTTGCAGTCGTTGCAGAACCAGCTACCCTCGGGCATCTCGATGTTCAGACACTCTTGGTGGAAGGCAGCAGGACAAGACTCACAGCATAACAGACTGCCCCCTGCAGGGAGAAAGGAGGAGGTGCAGCTCAAACACCCAAGTCAACCAGATCTGACCCAATGACCTCAGTACTGGAGGCTGAACGCTTCATTTCACTTTATGTTTCACTTCAACCTTTTGACTCTGTGAGGAGCGTAGGTCATCCACATATGATTTCCACCAAACTCCTACTCAAATTATTACTCTCCTCTAATAACAATACCACCACATTTGTATACCGGTTCCTTCTTCCTTGCATAATGGACTCTGCAACACTGACAGCACTCAATCAACCAATCAACACTCAATCAACCAACCAATCAACATTAACAGCAACCCAACCAGTCACCAACCTTCTGAGCAGACAAAGCACCAGCTGACGTTGATGTGTTCGTGGTTCTTGTAGTTCTTGCGGGGGATGAAGTGGTTGGGACACAGGAAGCTGTTGTTGGCCAGGACTACGCTGCCCGCCGCCATACAGTAGTCATTAGCGTGGTACGCCACAGGGCAACGCACGCAGCGGGTCAGACGACCTAGAAGAGGAACACAGGTCAAAAACAACACACACACCAAGCATCTCTACAGCCATGTTAGAATCTAGGATCCCATCCCAGACAAACATCTCTACAGCCATGTTAGAATCTAGGATCCCAACCCAGACAAACATCTCTACAGCCATGTTAGAATCTAGGATCCCATCCCAGACAAACATCTATACAGCCATGTTAGAATCTAGGATCCCATCCCAGACTAACATCTCTACAGCCATGTTAGAATCTAGGATCCCATCCCAGACAAACATCTCTACAGCCATGTTAGAATCTAGGATCCCATCCCAGACAAACATCTCTATAGCCATGTTAGAATCTAGGATCCCATCCCAGACAAACATCTCTACAGCCATGTTAGAATCTAGGATCCCATCCTAGACAAACAGATCTGCAGTAATGTTTGTAGCTAATCTTAGTCCTCCAATCACATTACAGGTTTTCACCCTAATTGATACGTTTAAATTCTACTGTAGCAATCGGTTTTCCATCCCATAAAAATCACATTCAAATCGACTATCACAATAATTCAAACAAAATGTCCAGAAAACTGTATGCCATTATATCACTATTTATCATTACTATATATCAGAGGCATGAACAATTAGCGAATGGACTTGAAAACAGGTGGTTTAGCCTATAAGCTCCAACAATGCAACGTGGTTCGACGAGAACACTGACATTTTGTCAAGGCAGAAATAAATTGCAGACATCAGTGGACGCATAAATTCTGGCCTAATGACAATCGCCAAATGCCATGACCCTTTTGAGTGTAACATTCACCACTGTTTGGAGGCTGTAAATAGTGAATGTTGCGAGGGGATGAACGTGTGCGGGTATAGCCTAATAAAGGAGACCTTTGAAGTGATTTTATTTTTTTAATTTTTTCTTGTTTTACCTTTATTTAACTAGGCAAGTCAGTTAAGAACAAATTCTTATTTTCAATGACGGCCCAGGAACTTGTTTGACAATCAGATAAAAACATCATGACTGGTTGTGTTTATGCCACAATAAAAGGTCATACAATATAAAAGTTAAATGAAAAAAATCTTTACGACTAGGCCCACAGAGATCCTATTGAGGTAATAGTGCACAATGTTGGCGCACGCATGCACATATAGGTCTCGTAGCAGGAAGAAATTCATTCTACTTTACCCCTGGATCTATCAAAGCAGAGTGGAACTGGAACCTACTTTTGGAAGTGCAGGGGTTGAGGGGGTTGGTGATGTGGCAGGATAGACAGACGTGGAGGGAGCAGCGAACCCCTTTATTCTGGGGCTGGGTGGGTGTGTGTTTCAGGATACACTCGTTGTGGTAGAACTTCCCACATACAGGCACCATGCACCTCTTCACACCGTCGCCAGACTTCTTACACACAAAGCACGTGTGGACCCCTGCAATGGAAAGGATACACTCTTAGCTTTGTGATACACCAAAGCAGCTTACATACATTGTGGGTATAGATACAGAATACCTCTGTCAGATGCAGAGATATGGTCTATGAGCATGGCAGTATCACTGCACAGGTGGAAGAACTCAGTAACAGTGTTAAGTCAAGGTGAATGTGTGTATAGGTGAGGCTGCACCAGGATGTACATGGCTCTTGTATGGTGCCAGGTAGCCTAGCATCCGAAAGATTGCTGGTTCAAATCCCGAGCTGACTAGGTGAAACATCTGTGCCCTTGAGCGAGGCATTCAACCCTAATTGCTTGGATAAGAGCATCTGCTAAATGACTCAAATGTAAATTGACAGACAGGTGTATAGGTAGAGACTCACCTATAGTGCATTCACTACAGATGAACTTCCCTCTGGGGGTTTCTGATAGGCCGATACACTGCAGGTGGAACGCCCCACAGCACTGGCCCTCACACAGCAGCAGCTCACCTGTCCTCTCACACACCTGCAAGACACACACACACATATTTTTGTGTTACGATACTCCCAAATCTCATTCATCACTCGGCTATTGGGAACGGCTATTTCTAAACTAATGTGAGAAAGCCTGGAAATCAAGGTTAGAGCTATTTTGACTGTTTCTGCCACTACAAAATAGAAAGGTTGTGGCATGTTGTTGGTTGACCTACCTGACAGACATTCTCCTTCATGGATGCAGCTCCTCCTTTCTCTCCTGTGTTCTTCTTAGTGCTGGAGACCAGGGCCCCTTCACCAGGTAGGGAGAAACTGTCATTCAGACCAGGAGAGACCACCTGGAGGAGAGGAGAGGTTTTATTACACATTATTACATAAGTTATTGCACAGTATATTGGTTAAGGTGTGGGAGCTTAGCACCCTGTTTTACAGTACTTGTACAATTATACCTCAGGTGAATGCTGACATCAATAACATGAAATGAGTCATCTTTTCACACAGGTTGAAAAAGACAACGTGGTGTTTATGCTGACCTCGGGTTTGGGTGTGCTCTCTCCTCCCACCCCAGGACTGATCATCTCGGTCTCTTCCTTGGGGGTGAGGAGCACCGTAGGGCTAGGGGTCCGGGCAGGGGATGAGGCCTGCGGAGAAACCATGCTCTCTGGAGTTGTCAAGCTGGATACAGGCACTTCTTTCTTCACAGACTTAACCGGTCATAGAAATGAGATAATTAGATCAGTTTCAGAGTGGCACTGTAGCAGTATAGTTGTGTTAATATGGCTGTAGATTAGTTCATTCAGCCTTACCTGACTGTCCCTGACTTCTGTCTTCTCCTCTGTCTGTCCACTCTGCTTCTTCAACTCCTTCTTCTTGGGAGGACTGAGTGACACTTCTTCTATGGTGCATTCCAGGACCTTGTGAGACGGCTTCCTTGGCCTCTTCCTCTCCAGGGATACTGGGGCTGGGGAATGAACAGACATTTAAATACCCCAAATCTACTGTATATGAAAATATGAGGATTTGTTTTCATTATCATAACTACTTTACCAATAGATCTACTTTCCCTACAGAACTACAGTACTTCCCCTACGGAACTACTTTCCCTATGGAACTACTCCCCAATGGAACTAATCCCCAATGGAACTACTTCCCCAATGGAACTACTTCCCTAATGGAACTACTTCCCTAATGGAACTACTTCCCCAATGGAACTACTTCCCCAATGGAACTACTCTCCCAATGGAACTACTTCCCCAATGGAACTACTTCCCAATGGAACTACTCCCCAATGGAACTACTTCCCAATGGAACTACTTCCCCAATGGAACTACTCCCCCAATGGAACTACTCCCCCAATGGAACTACTCCCCCAATGGAACTACTCCCCAATAGAACTACTTCCCCAATGGAACTCCTTCCCCAATGGAACTACTTCCCAATGGAACTACTTCCCAATGGAACTACTTCCCCAATGGAACTACTTCCCCAATGGAACTACTTTCCCAATGGAACTACTCCCCAATGGAACTACTTCCCCAATGGAACAACTTCCCAATGGAACTACTCCCCAATAGAACTACTTCCCAATGGAACTACTTTCCCAATGGAACTACTTTCCCAATGGAACTACTTTCCCAATAGAACTACTTTCCCAATAGAATATATCTGCCTCTTGTATTACATAAGACAGCACTGCCGTATGAGAGATGTATTTGGAGATGTTGCTTACCAGAGGGCAGAGGGTTTGTCCCATCTGATGATGATGATTCAGTAGAGAAAGAGGTCACTGCTGGGGGTTGTATGGATAATGATTTTATAACACGGTGGAGGACATCTTGAGACAGACTCTGTTTCAGCCCAGCTAGGGCCTTGGTGCTGGCTGTCTCTCCAGAGGTAGCGCCAGGGGTGGTGATAGCTGGCTCCCCAGAGGTAGGGCCAGGGGTGGGGCTGGCTGGCTCCCCAGAGGTAGGGCCAGGGGTGGGGCTGGCTGGCTCCCCAGAGGTAGGGCCAGGGGTGGGGTTGGCTGGCTCCCCAGAGGTATGGCCAAGGGTGGTGATGGTTGGCTCTCCAGAGGTAGGGCCAAGGGTGGTGATAGCTGGCTCCCCAGAGGTAGGGCCAGGGGTGGGGCTGGGGGTAGAGGTGGATGTTAGCAGGTCTGGGCCTGGAACTGTGGAAGGGCTCAGAGGAGTTTTGGAAGATTCCAGAGGTTTCTTTAGTTTCTTCTTCGGGGAGAAGAATTGTTCCTCCTCTGTGGATTCCAGCAGTCTTTTGCTGGGTTTCCTCAGCCGTTTGTTTTCAGAATGTGCTGTGGGAACAAATAATCCATCAATCAAATCAATCTCTAAAAATAAAAAGCTAACTGTTGACATAAACCACTGCTGGTACTGAAACCCATGTCTTACCTGATGTGTCATCTTGCTTCTCCATCCCCAGGTTCAGATCATGGGACCTGATGGGGTCTGGTGTCCCTCCCTGGCCGTCTCTGTAGTTCCCATTCACCTCCACGGGCCCCTGTGGTGAGGCCACCCCACCCAGGGCACCTGCATCCTTCCCTGGCTTCACTGGCCCCTGCTGCGCAAACGTCTGCCAGCGCTTCTTAGGGGCCACTTTGGTGCCCGGGCTCTTGTCGAGGTAGGATGAGGAGTCAACAGTAGAGGGGACAGGAGGAAGAGGAGGGCCGAGGCCAGGCTCAGCCAGGTCAGCGTGCCCAGAGACAAACTCCCTCCCCCAGGCTAGGTCGGCCATCTCTGGAGAGAGACCAGCGATGGTGGCCCGGAGCTTGGCTGGAGGCCTCGGCTTCCTCCGCTGCTGCTTCTCCACCGCGTTCGCCACCATCTGAGCCAGCACCGTTTTCCCTTCAAGTTTGTACGTTTCGTTTTTCATGATGGGTTTAGTTTTAGACTTGGGTTTGGCCGATGTTCTCTTGGGTGTTGGCGAGCTCGCATGCTGGCCATTTTGGATTTTGGTCCCCGCTGGTGTCCAGTCCCCGACAGCAGCAGTGTTAAGGGGGTCGTCTGGTGGTTGGGCAGTGGGTATGACCATAGGTTCCTCCTTGATGAGGTCTGGCGAGGGAGGCATGGTCAGGGGCTTGCCCTCTTTCTCCCTGGTATCATGCATGTCCTTCAGGAGCATCAGGAAAGTACTGAACTTGTAATTAGGCTCAGGTTTAAAGTTAGTGTTAGAGTCCCCAGAGTCGCTCTCTTCCTTCACTAAGGATTTGAATGACAGCTCCTTGATATCCTGGAAAGCGTCCATGGGAGAGAGAGAGGAGGTGGGGGAAGAACAGGAGGATATGTCTGAGACAATGTTCTCTTCCTTGACCTTAATAGGGGGTATGACAGGCTTACTGGACCCTGGAGTCACATCTTCAGAGTTTTTCCACGAGCCGTTGTGGAGGTGCTTCCAATCAGACTCTGGCTGTTTTTTAGGAGAACTGTGACTAGCAGAGGATCTGGCTTTGTCTGGTGAAGAATCCCTGCTAGTAGATGACTCTGTTCTGATCTGAACATTATCGCTCACATCATCATCATCATCAGAAGAATGCACATTAAGCCTATCGTCTCTCAAGTTTTGGCTTGAGGCCAGCAGGGCCTCTTTGAGTTCTGTCTCCTTCTCTGCTTTCAGGGCCCTGGTCATCAGACGTCTGCTGGCAGGGAGATGCAGAGAGTGCTTATCATGATCATTTTTATTCGTCAGTTCAGAAGAGCTGCCCATCTTCTGTTTTGACTGTGAAATATTTGTGTTTTTTGTAGTTCTGTAATTTAAAAGGGATTTGTTTGCTGAAATGCTTGGGGATGAGGATATAGGAACTACATGCCTAGGAACCACCATGACCACACAGCTGTCTTTGGCCTTTTCCGGAGGAGTAGCCCGCTCCTTCTTGCCTCCTTTCTCTACCTCCTCTTTTGAGGGTTCAGACGGTTTCTCTGTGTCTTCTTTAGCAGGTTTCTCAGACCGTTTGGGACGCACAATGGTTGGCACAGAATCCAGGTCTGCGTATGGAGAGTCCTTGGGATCTTCTTCTTTCAGTGGATCAGCTGAGGCAGCAGGCATTTGGTTGGCCAGGTCTAGGATGCTTAGTGACTCTGTGGGACTTCCAGCTATATGACCAAAGATCTCCGCCAAACCCTTCCTCTTCTTCTTCTTCTGGCAGGGTTTCTTTTTGCTGCTACTGTCGTTCGCTACGGTCAGGTTGGCAGCAGGGGGATGTTTGTTTCTGTTGGGGTGGGGACTGAGGGAAGGGGGTGCAGTGAGGTTAAAGGAGGAACAAGAGGGGGCCTCGGATGGTTTTTCATCAGGCAGTGGGGAGGACACCCGCTCTTCACCGTTAAAGGCCATAGAAGAAGAGACAGCAGTATTCTTCAATAGGTCAGGTAGGAGAAACTCAGCTTCCAGCACACTGACTTTCCATGACTCCAACAGACGCTTGGGTATCTACAGGGGAGAGAAGACAAACCATCAGGATAAAAGCAGCCTGTCAAAGACATCCTTATTCTAGACTATATGGAGTTGTTGTCTTTGTGGAATAGATAGTTTCAGTATAATCTTCCAGATATGTTTTGTCGACAAGCAATGAAACTATTCTTGCCCCTTTACAACGACAAAAGCGATTTGGGACTTTAAACATATCTCTACTAACAGCAACACACAACGTGAGCTAAATTAAAAGCAACATGAGTTGACAGTTGTCTGTAGTTAGTTACTGTGTATTTGTAGTCCTTTTCCCTCTGTTTCCCTCTCCGTCTCAGCACAGGCAGGTCTGTGAACTGCTCTCCTCCTGTGAAGGGGTAGGTAACTTTCCCAGGTACCCAGGCATGGTCTGCCATCTCCGCCACAGTCTCCACGTAATACATACGACAAGGACGACGACTGGGGACTGGAACAACAGGAAAACACAAAAACAACTTGTTTCAACATTGATACAAAATGTTATAGGAGAAACTCAAAAGCTTTTAAATGCTTGTCATTACACAAAGACAAACTAGGCTGTCAGGCTGAGAGCTGATATATTGAGTTGAAGTAGTTTATAGATAACTGTCGGAGGAGGCCCCAATACTATATGCCCTTATATACCACAAATTATGTGAACTTTGGAGTGATTGTGGACAACACATTTTAGATCCAGGTGGTTTTTCTTCTCTCTAGCTGTTATATCCCCCACAGAACCCAGTGGAGAGCTTCCCTTCCTTCCTCCACAGAACCCAGATGAGAGCTTCCCTTCCTTCCCCCATAGAACCCAGAGAGCTTCACTTCCTTCCCCCATAGAACCCAGAGAGCTTCACTTCCTTCCCCCATAGAACGCAGAGGAGAGCTTCCCTTCCTTCCCCCATAGAACCCAGAGGAGAGCTTCCCTTCCTTCCCCCATAGAACCCAGAGGAGAGCTTCCCTTACTTCCCCCATATAGAACCCAGAGGAGAGCTTCCCTTCCTTCCCCCATAGAACCCAGAGGAGAGCTTCCCTTCCTTCCCCCATAGAACCCAGAGGAGAGCTTCCCTTCCTTCCCCCATAGAACCCAGAGGAGAGCTTCCCTTACTTCCCCCATAGAACCCAGAGGAGAGCTTCCCTTACTTCCCCCATAGAACCCAGAGGAGAGCTCCCCTTACTTCCCCATAGAACCCAGAGGAGAGCTTTCCTTCCTTCCCACTTTTAATCAACTGCTTCATGCCCTGACATAATAATACACCCATCCTGTGGTACGTTTAGATCCAACACCAATAATACTACTTCCCACCTTTCATGCGTGTGTGTATCCCCTCCAGAGGATCTATGGTAACTCTACAGGGCCACCAGGGGCGGCGGTTGAACTTGGCCCAGACCAGATCTCCCTCCAAGTACTGCACTGCTGGTAGGGGCTTCTTCTTTGGGCTGTTGGGCTGAACAAAATACATAAACAAAGGACTTATTACACATATAGGATCATCCCTTTGACAGTTCAAAACTCTGATAGTAAAAGGGATTTCTTGTATCTTATTATATGTTGTTTAACATTTATTTTTAGCATCTCAAATTCAAATGTAAAACAAATACTCTTATCAAATCAATATTATTTTGCTTAATTTAAAACTAGCCTATATGGTTGATCAGCATGCAAAATCAAAACAATAAGAATATCTTCTTGACAAATACTGTTCCAGGAGATTACACAGTATTTACATAACTGGAGATAACGTCAGATAAGATCAGATATCTTTTAGAGCTACCCAGGATGCATCTGCCCTGAGGGTTATTATTATTATTATTACCATCATCATCATCATCATCATCATCATCAGTAAGAGAGAGAACTCACATTAGAGTTGGTTCCAACAGGTGAGATGAGACCATTGTCATGTGTGTCTCCTGTCATCTCACAGTCACTGTCACTGTCAGAGTCCTGGTCCATACTCCAGCCATCCCCCATGGACATGTCAGGCAGGGCACTGGGGCTCAGAGTAGGGTCCAGTTCAGATAGACTCTTAGACATCAAATTGAGAACAGAGGGTTTGTATGTGCTGTTACGGCCTACCCCTGAACCAGAGGTGGTGATAGAGTCTGTGACCGTTCTGTCTCTGGCGGACTTAGAAGAGTGTTGTTGAAAAGGTACCAACTCTTCCTCCGCCTCGTCCTCATCCTCCCTGTCCCCACTGTCAAACAAGGTGGACTCGAAATGCAGGTATCCATTGGGGATGGGGGAGCAGCGTTCCAAACTATCAGAACTAACAGGAGAGAAACCGTTCTGATCCTGAATGGTATCCTCGTAGGGTTCTGTCTCCTCATTACCAGTAGAGGGGGGCAGTCGGACCAGGGGAGCCCCAAAACTTGAGCCTCCCACTGGGCTGTGAGAGTGCAAATGGTTCCTGGCATGGAGGTCCTTGGGCTGGGGCCCGGGTCCCAGACCAGACCCAGGTCTGTGTACCATAGTGGAGAGGTCCTGGAGCCTCAGCAGAGGACTGCAGCAGTGTGGCCTCTCCCTCTCTGCCTGGTTATACCCGTAGCTAGGTGCCTGTTTGAGGGCAGAGGTTGACAGTTGCATGGCCGTCGAAGGTTGGTCTGTTGAGCCACGCTTGGCGCTGCTGTTGCACTGGTTTCTATACGAAGTGGTGGAAACTGAGAGGCGATTGGGGGGCCTCAGCTCTGGCTGGCCTGAGCTGTAAGATGTGGCTGAAGCTGAGCCGCCCCGAACAGCCCGTCTGTATGAAGAATTCATGTTGTCATGGCTCCTGTCATTGTAAAAGAAAATGCAGGTTAGGGTGGTTGAGGTAAACCTTCTAGCAAACAACCAGGTTTTTCCTATCTAGCTACAGTGTGGTCAATTCATATGGTTCAGACTCATGCACTGTTTGAAATAGCTACAATGTTACAAAACAATTGTTTAAAAAAACACAAGAATGTATATAAACCATACTGTCTGTGTGTAAATAACAACGCACATTCCACGCGACAATAACATAAAGAAAGACTACCGCATAGCCTACACGTAATAAGACGACATTGCATGGCTTCCCCTCTGAAGGCCGTCCGTAGTGGCAGCAGAGAAGACAAAAAGAGCAGGAAAACCCAGCGAGCGACCGGTGTGCTCTACCCCGTTCACAATAAAATCAAATCTACTCGTTCTGTTTTTTTATATCAAAATAGAACGATCGCAAATACTGAAATGATAGATCTGTGCAACATTGATCGCGCTGCCAGCCTGACTGACTGTAGGGGAGTCAATACAGTCAAAGCCATCATACAGAATGGCTCACACAAGTAGCCTACACAGAGCCTATAAACCGATATAGGAAGCATCCATTCTAACTCACAAAAGGACGGTTCAAAACGTTTAAAAGCATCGCCTGTATTAAAAAACGCAATAATCTTACCATTTGGAGGTCGGTCACAATAAAACCATCTGCGGGTCTTTCAGATTGGGGCATGAAGCGTGTGTTTTTTTCGATTTGTGAAAGCGGATCTGCACAATCCCAGCAGTAGCAGCAGCACTAGGCCAAGAAAGACCAACAGCTCTCATTCTCTCCCCTTCACCTCCTGTCCTATCTCAGCGGCGGCCTTTCCAAAACAGTCACCAATGGACCAAAAAAAAAATGAAACCTTCCATTTTAGTGCATCAAAAGTCAGTGTAGCGTACACCACCTTAGTCCCTAGCAATTACAATATCATTTTTACTACATGGTTGTTATGCGGGCTGTCGAAATGCCCCTCTAGTTATGTTAAAACAAGCCCTGCTAGACTGACTAGCTGTGTTGGCGAGCAGAGCTGAGCAACCAATCCCCACAGCCACCCCACCCCCGTCTGCGGAGCCGCGGATCACAGCACATCGGGCCGGGGCACTCTCTCACCCTATCAGCCCTCAGTCACTAGAGAACACTGGTCTACAGTCACACGGACTAATCCAGATGTAGGATGTCGGCTACTATATCCCTCATGTGTTTTAGTCAACATACTACATGAAACCCTTGGCTAGATAAAGACTATTTATTATTGGGTTATGTGAGTGGAAGGTTTGTCACACTGATCAACCATTGCGCCATTGGTTTCCTTATCCCAACAAAGGCGTAACTTGCTTCCTCCATTTTGGATAGCAGAGAGGTTGGAGAGAGAGAGACGAATCGGTGGCCACAACGAATACCGATCAATAGTTCGAATGTGGTCGACGGGAAAACAGCGCAGGCGGATGCGGCCTAGTCAAAGTTTTAAAATAGACTATGCGCCATATTGCCTGACAGCAGAGAAAATAGGCCATCTCGGCAGCAATACATATGTCAATGGTGGGGGCAAAGCCCTAACTAAAGTCGGACCCCTGGACACCATGTCAATGAGGTGCAATGTAATATAATATTGTTAATTCGGCTAAATGCCTATCCGTTTTTTTTCCGCGCATTCTGCAATAAATTCGCATTAAAAATAAGAATGACAGTAGCCTATAAAGAAAAGAATACGCCTTGCGTAGTGGCCACACAAAAGGCTCGCCATACTTGCAGTCGTGCCCTACTGCTACTGTAATAAACTCGCTTCGCACAATGCCCATCGCTGATACATCGAAATGACAGCTGTCAAATAGGCTACAGACATGATTTTATAGCCAATTCTAATTAATCATATTACCTGATGGGCAAATATTTATTTGCCTCGGCTGCTCTTCATTGATGACCAATCTGCAGATTTATAACCTTATGAGGCCGTCACTCAGAACGTAGGTCGAAGAGAATGCACATGCAATATCAGGGGCCCAGGCAAAAAAACATAAGAAAATTCGTTTTTTTCGAAGTGGCCCAATGTTTTTATGTTGAAATTATATTTAAATGTGTTTTTATCATTCAATATTGGTTTCTCAGTTCTATGGGATTCACACAACGCAGGCCATATGCAATTCTAGGCCCATGTAATACACAATACCCAGGTTTATGTACGTCAATCTTCTTAGAAAAATTATTATAGGATGCGAATATCATGATTAAAACAGTATTCCTTATATTTATTTTAGAGTGGTTGGACATGCAATCAGTGTTTTATAACGGTAGGACCACTGGCTCATAGGGGGGACCTGGACCCCATGATACGATAAGATATAGATTTGTTGTCTGCACTTTACAAATGGAATTGTCTACACTGTTGTTCATACACTACACTATTAAAATATCAGCGACAGTCAAGACAATATTATCATTTTGGAATGACCATTTCACTTTAATTTTTGGTCATACATACAGAAAACTATCTTATCGTTACACATACTCCACCACATAGCATTTTCTCGGTTAGTTAAAATGATAGTTCCTGCTCAACACCATTCGGGGTTTGTTTTTATCAATTTATATTTAACTTGTGAGAACAAAGGATAATACAGTACATTAAGAAGACAAAAAAAACATTAATATTCACTAAGGGTAATGAAATAACAATTCCTTTGTTGTCGAATAAGTATTATGAGAGGTTTTCAGATGCACTGTGTATTCGTGTCAGTTTATTTTTTATTTATTTTTTAAATTGAACCTTTATTTAACTAGGCAAGTCCGTTAAGAACAAATTCTTATTTACAATGACGGCCTACCCCAGCCAAAACCTCCCCTAACCTGGACGACGCAGGGCCAATTGTGCACCGCCCTATGGGACTTGTGTGATACAGCCCGGGATTGAACCCGGGTCTGAAGTGACGCCTCTAGCACTGCGACGGAGTGCCTTAGACCGCTGCGCCACTCGGGAGGCCCAAACGTTCAAGCAAAATTACAAAAAACGTGTTGTAACAATGTTATATCGCATTGATTCCTGTGCATAAATATGCTATGTATAAATACAAATAAAAAAATATGTCATACCATACAATACAAAAAGAAACATGCACTCTGGGAGAAGCTTGAGATTCATGTTTTGCTAGTGTGTTTTGTGTTGTTTTCTACTCGGATGCATTTTCAATGTGGAAAACATCAGGAGGACAAGAAAACTACTAATGATAAAAGCACATTATATCAGAGAATAAAATAAACAGATGAATGAAAGTCAGATATTTAAACGTTTAAACAAAACATCAACCCTTCTCCAGACAGCGAGCATTTGAACAGATTATGATGAATGGTAGGCTATTTCTCTCATTCCTGTTTAGCTAAAGTATATTGATTGTATTTATTATATGCCTCATCATGCAATCTCTGTAAAATAAGATAACAAACGTATTGAAAAAAAGAGAGCGATTTCAGTCTTTGGATAGGGACAGAATAAACGGTGACGTTATCAGCAGAGTACAATGAAGAGAAGAGGAGCCATTCGTTGGTAACCAGTGCCAGACGTATCCAAAAGTCAACTCATATTTTGGCTACACAAGTCCCTGCTGGTCATCAACACCCTTTAGGACAAGCACTCAAATATTATTTCCAGGCAATAGATAGAGACGCAGGCAGAACTACTCGTTAGTTTCCTCCACTTTGCCAGTAGGCTCACGCAAGCCTCGTTTCTGCATCAGGGTGTAAGGGAAAGGTGCCACTTCGCAGCTGGAATAGTCCAGTTTCTTGGCTCCGCCGACGCAGTTACTGAAGCCTAGTTTCTTGGTACCATCACAGCTCCCGTACTCCAGTTTCTTGAGCCGAGCCAGAGTCTTGATGCTACCAGGAGGCCTGCCAGGGCTAACCTTGTAGCCTGCTGCTTTGGTCGTACCCAAGGGCCTGCCGGGGCTGGTCTTGAACCCTGCAGCTTTCGTGGTGCCCAACGGACGTCCAGTGCTTGTCCTGTAACCGGCTGACTTAGTGGTCCCCGAGGGTCTCCCTCTACGGCCGGACTTGACGACGCCTCCTTTCTTCTTCTTGGAGCTCTCTGGCCCAGTTGGAGCCTCACTGGACCCTCGGATCCTCACTGCCTGAGGGTGGAACTCATTATGGGTCTCTTGTTGCATTTGACAGGGCATGGTTTTGTGCAGGTTTGGGTGGGGCAGCTGTAGAGTAGGGGGTGGGGGCGAAGGGTAGAATTTGTTGGATTGCGAGCTACATAAGTCAAAGTGGCTGGTTGGGTGTTGACATTCCTCTGCAAGGCCACTCATGCAATAGTCATTGCTGCTGCTAGTGACTTGGTGCATCATTTTCTGTTGAGGGGTACACATGAAAGGGAAACTGGTTTAGAGTCATTGAATTGGTATGTGTGACACAGACTTACGAGCATGCACATGAACACACACACACACACACAATAAGAACCTAAGTCGGTGATGCACATCACTATGTAATGAATATGTTATAAAGTATCTATTCTATGTGTAAACATCTTGTAGAATACATTATTAATTAGAACAGACTATTGTTGCAAAACCATATCCGCGGTGCCGATACAATATGCAACGTAGTGTCTCGCTATTATGCGTTTACAACCCAATAATACAACAGCTGTATAAATGGGGGCAATGGGCGATACTACAATGTAATACCACGAAGAAAACTGCTGCATTTGCAAGTACATTTTGAGAACATAATAAAACCACAAACCTCATTTGTAGGCGGATCATGGAATGCAAAGGGTTAAATATGAAACAGATTTTCCATTCTTGACCGCCACATCATAAAAACGCATGCATTCTACGCCTTATATTCCATGGATATTAACTTGATCCTGGATTACATTATGCGCCGGGTATTTCATATTTATTTATTCTTCTAGGACTGAGGTTTAAATGAGAAAGGCAGCCATTTTCGTCGTTTTTTTCTTTTCTTTTATAAAATAGGAGGGGCTCAAAGCGCAGGCGCGCGAGACTTTAAGGAAACCTAGCAGCCCTATAAAGGCATTTACTATAATAAAAACATGGCATGTAAATCCAGCCATATTTCGATCAGGAATATAGGATATCGTGTATTTTGTTTGTAACCTTTGTTTTTTAAATCGTGGACATTGTGTCCAGGAAATGAATGCAACAGTTTTAGAAACGGTCGTCACTAGTCACAGTCATAAACCCCGCCTATTTCTACAACGTCTTTTCTTAAAATGTGATTTTAACATTAAACTTAACATTAACCACGCTGCTAACTTTATGCCTAACCGTAACCTTATATTAAGACCAAAAAGCTCATTTGTGTTTACATAACATTTTACGATATAGGCAATTTTGACTTTGCGGCTGTGGTAACTAGTGGGAACCTTTATAAACAGGTTTATCAATACTGAACTTTCAGTAGGTGGTAGTATAACAATAACAAACATTAAGTACAGGATTATAAACTTGCTTGATCTACTAAACCGTGTAAAATAACTACACTTGACCTGACGTTAGTGGGAAACCAATCTAATTTACAGAACTCACATCAGTTTTTCTGTACAGTTTCATACATATTCACATTACAGTCACATCGTATATTATTCACTGTCTGATTGTCAAACAGTAGTTTGCCTCTGTGAAACTGTAAACAACTATTTTTGGGCAATATTTTCTACACATATTTCTTTGACTGCATCCGCAAATCAACTAGCCTCACTCTTTACGAGGCTACAAATCAACAAGCCTCCCTCTGGCTTTCCGAAGCTACAAATCAACAAGCCTCCCTCTGGCTTTCCGAGGCTACAAATCAACAAGCCTCCCTCTGGCTTTCGAAGCTACAAATCAACAAGCCTCCCTCTGGCTTTCCGAAGCTACAAATCAACAAGCCTCCCTCTTGTTTTCCGAAGCTACAAATCAACAAGCCTCACTCTTTACGAGGCTACAAATCGACAAGCCTCCCTCTGGCTTTCCGAAGCTACAAATCAACAAGCCTCCCTCTGGCTGTCCGTAGCTACAAATCAACAAGCCTCGCTCTTGTTTTCCGAAGCTACAAATCAACAAGCCTCCCTCTGGCTTTCCGAAGCTACAAATCAACAAGCCTCCCTTTGGCTTTCCGAAGCTACAAATCGACAAGCCTCCCTCTGGCTTTCCGAAGCTACAAATCGACAAGCCTCCCTCTGGCTTTCCGAAGCTACAAATCGACAAGCCTCCCTCTGGCTTTCCGGTTACAAATCGACAAGCCTCCTCTGGCTTTCCGCTACAAATCGACAAGCCTCCCTCTGGCTTTCCGAAGCTACAAATCGACAAGCCTCCCTCTGGCTTTCCGAAGCTACAAATCGACAAGCCTCCCTCTGGCTTTCCGAGGCTACAAATCGACAAGCCTCCCTCTGGCTTTCCGAAGCTACAAATCAACAAGCCTCCCTCTGGCTTTCCGAAGCTACAAATCAACAAGCCTCACTCTTGTTTTCCAAAGCTACAAATCAACAAGCCTCACTCTTGTTTTCCAAAGCTACAAATCAACAAGCCTCCCTCTGGCTTTCCCGAAGCTACAAATCAACAAGCCTCACTCTTGTTTTCCGAAGCTACAAATCAACAAGCCTCCCTCTGGCTGTCCGTAGCTACAAATCAACAAGCCTCCCTCTGGCTTTCCGAAGCTACAAATCGACAAGCCTCCCTCTGGCTTTCCGAAGCTACAAATCGACAAGCCTCCCTCTGGCTTTCCGAAGCTACAAATCGACAAGCCTCCCTCTGGCTTTCCGAAGCTACAAATCGACAAGCCTCCCTCTGGCTTTCCGAAGCTACAAATCGACAAGCCTCCCTCTGGCTTTCCGAAGCTACAAATCAACAAGCCTCCCTCTGGCTTTCCGAAGCTACAAATCGACAAGCCTTACTCTTTACGAGGCTACAAATCAACAAGCCTCACTCTGGCTTTATCCATTCATTCCCTATTGAGTTCACAGGACGTAGATCCAGTTGATTAAGCATACGTTTAAAACAAATGGCACCCTATTCCCTCAGCCTGGTCTCATAGCCCTTTATAACGCTACATACTGTAGGGAGTATGGTGCCATTTGGGACACACCTATGCCAATTCTTAGGTCTCCCTAATGATTTTGGTCCATTTCTGGATCTTTGTCTTGGTAAACATGTCCACATACTGTTCCCTGATGCTGACTGTCATTCCACCCAGGATGGAGGGGTCCGACTGGGCAGAGAGAGAACAGAGAAGACATTCAGACTCCATGGCAGTAGCAGCATGTACAAACCAGCTCATAATCACTATATTAATCACAATATTAATCTCTATATTAATCACTATATTATAATCACTATATTATAATCACTATATTAATCACTATATTAATCACTATATTAATAGTGATTATAATATAGTGATTAATATAGTATATTAATAGTGATTGTAGGTGGACAGTGATTCCATTATTATTTCATCCAATGTGGCTTGGTGTTATGTCTATTCAGTATTAGCTATTCAGTAGCCTCCTCTGTGAGTTCCTAGTTCCTACCTTAGTCTCCAGCTTGAGCATCTCTCCTTTGGCCAGGAAGCCATTCAGAGCCACTCTCAGGTTTTTGAGGTTGGCAGCATCTGAGCCACTCTCAGGTTTTTGAGGTTGGCAGCATCAGAGCCACTCTCAGGTCTTTGAGGTTGGCAGCATCCAGAGCCACTCTCAGGTCTTTGAGGTTGGCAGCATCCAGAGCCACTCTCAGGTTTTTGAGGTTGGCAGCATCAGAGCCACTCTCAGGTCTTTGAGGTTGGCAGCATCAGAGCCACTATCAGGTCTTTGAGGTTGGCAGCATCAGAGCCACTCTCAGGTCTTTGAGGTTGGCAGCATCCAAGCCACTCTCAGGTCTTTGAGGTTGGCAGCATCCGAGCCACTCTCAGGTTTTTGAGGTTGGCAGCATCAGAGCCACTCTCAGGTTTTTGAGGTTGGCAGCATCAGAGCCACTCTCAGGTCTTTGAGGTTGGCAGCATCAGAGCCACTCTCAGGTCTTTGAGGTTGGCAGCATCAGAGCCACTCTCAGGTCTTTGAGGTTGGCAGCATCAGAGCCACTCTCAGGTCTTTGAGGTTGGCAGCATCAGAGCCACTCTCAGGTCTTTGAGGTTGGCAGCATCAGAGCCACTCTCAGGTCTTTGAGGTTGGCAGCATCAGAGCCACTCTCAGGTCTTTGAGGTTGGCAGCATCAGAGCCACTCTCAGGTCTTTGAGGTTGGCAGCATCCAGAGCCACTCTCAGGTCTTTGAGGTTGGCAGCATCTGAGCCACTCTCAGGTTTTTGAGGTTGGCAGCATCAGAGCCACTCTCAGGTCTTTGAGGTTGGCAGCATCCAGAGCCACTCTCAGGTCTTTGAGGTTGGCAGCACCCAGAGCCACTCTCAGGTTTTTGAGGTTGGCAGCATCAGAGCCACTCTCAGGTCTTTGAGGTTGGCAGCATCAGAGCCACTCTCAGGTCTTTGAGGTTGGCAGCATCAGAGCCACTCTCAGGTCTTTGAGGTTGGCAGCATCCGAGCCACTCTCAGGTTTTTGAGGTTGGCAGCATCAGAGCCACTCTCAGGTCTTTGAGGTTGGCAGCATCAGAGCCACTCTCAGGTCTTTGAGGTTGGCAGCATCAGAGCCACTCTCAGGTCTTTGAGGTTGGCAGCATCAGAGCCACTCTCAGGTCTTTGAGGTTGGCAGCATCAGAGCCACTCTCAGGTCTTTGAGGTTGGCAGCATCAGAGCCACTCTCAGGTCTTTGAGGTTGGCAGCATCCAGAGGCACTCTCAGGTCTTTGAGGTTGGCAGCATCCAGAGCCACTCTCAGGTCTTTGAGGTTGGCAGCATCAGAGCCACTCTCAGGTCTTTGAGGTTGGCAGCATCCAGAGGCACTCTCAGGTCTTTGAGGTTGGCAGCATCAGAGCCACTCTCAGGTCTTTGAGGTTGGCAGCATCAGAGCCACTCTCAGGTCTTTGAGGTTGGCAGCATCAGAGCCACTCTCAGGTCTTTGAGGTTGGCAGCATCCAGAGCCACTCTCAGGTCTTTGAGGTTGGCAGCATCCAGAGCCACTCTCAGGTCTTTGAGGTTGGCAGCATCCAGAGCCACTCTCAGGTCTTTGAGGTTGGCAGCATCCAGAGCCACTCTCAGGTCTTTGAGGTTGGCAGCATCAGAGCCACTCTCAGGTCTTTGAGGTTGGCAGCATCAGAGCCACTCTCAGGTTTTTGAGGTTGGCAGCATCCAGAGCCACTCTCAGGTCTTTGAGGTTGGCAGCATCAGAGCCACTCTCAGGTCTTTGAGGTTGGCAGCATCAGAGCCACTCTCAGGTCTTTGAGGTTGGCAGCATCAGAGCCACTCTCAGGTCTTTGAGGTTGGCAGCATCAGAGCCACTCTCAGGTCTTTGAGGTTGGCAGCATCAGAGCCACTCTCAGGTCTTTGAGGTTGGCAGCATCAGAGGCTGGGAAAGAGACACAGGATCAGATGCAAATCATTCATCTGCAGATGATCAAGTCCTGTAAATGTAAACATGTAAATTACATTTTAGTGTGGATTAATGTACATCTTGAGTTGGCTGATCTGTGTTTAGATTAAATCTGTGTAATGATGGAGTGTGTGTGTGTGCGTGTGTGTGTCAGTTCCTACCTGTGCGGTGGGGACAGTACAGATGACCTCTCCACAGTGGGCACTCGTCATCTTGCTGAAGGCTGAGATGACGTCAAAGGTCAGAGGTCAGACGGCCGTTATTAGCCATAACATCTGAGGAATGGAGGTAAAGATACACTGTTTTTTTTCAGTTCAATTCAATACAAATGTAGTTGTCATATCCTTAGTGACAGGGCTACATCAGGGCCCACGACACAGGCGCATAAACAACACACACAAGAAGACAACTGTTACACATTACACGGTTATTACACACAGCTTTTGTAACACTATCTGTCTGGCATACTGCTGGCTACACACTGATGAGGTTGATGATGATGGGAGACATCCCTGTCTTGGTCATGACGTCAGTGAAAGTGTGCTGTTTGATACTGCGTTTGCCAGACAGCTTGAGGTCCTTGACTGTAACTCAGTAAAATCCTTGAAATTGTTGCATGTTGCTTTTATATTTTTTTCCGATGTAGCTACCGGTGACAGCAAGCGAGAAACTAGGCGTAGAAACCCATTAACTGTAGATGTGTTGGTTGTTACCAGTGTTGGGGAGTAGTGAACGACAAATAGTTAAACTAGTAATTTCCTTACATTTTGAAGTATTTTGGTGGTAGTTTAACTAAATTCAAATATTGGTACTGTTTTCAGTAGTTAATTTTTTTTTGTTGCCTTGTAGTGGTGTTTCCGGCATCAGACCTTCCTAATTCTCACTTGAAACATCGTTTTTGTGTTTAATAGGCTGAATTACACTTTCTGTTAACATCCGACATTTGAGCGATAATATTCTCGCAATTTGTAGTCAATTACATTTTAGATATGATAATTTTTTTCACAAAGTAGTTTGGATGTAGTGAACTACTTTTTCAAAGTAACTTATAGTAGTAGTAAACTATATTTTTCTTATGGGTAATTTTAGTGTAACTTAACTTATTCCAGTTTGGAGTAATTGGTAGCTTAGTAAAGTACATTTTCAGAGTAGCTTCCCTAACACTGGTTGTTACATTGTATCAAGCTTGATCATTCATTCAAAATGTTTTGTTACTGCTATGGTATCAGACACGTCTGTCAAAACTAACGACTGGTCAAAACATAAGTCCTCGTGGACCCGAGCTGCACCGATTTCAAAGTGACAATGTAGCTAGGATTTAGGTGAAGAGGTTCAGCTAACTATATGTTATTTTAAAACAGAAAATAAACGTTAAATATTGAATGTCTTACCTGCTGTCCTCCTTGCATAAAAGGTGCTACCATTTTCTCCTGGGTAGTGCTACCCGGGTTCCTTGGGACGTCCCTACCCTAAACCCTAATCTTAACCCCTACTACAGTTCCCTAACCTTAACCCTAACCTCAATTCTTACCTTAACCATTTTAAATGTCAAATTCAATGGAGTAACCTCAGAGTTGGGACGTCCCAAGGAATCAGGATTGCATGGACCATTTCTCATACTGCGGACTAGGGTGAAATTCAATGCGCACGCGTGTCTTAAACATTAGGAGCCGCTTTAAATTCTGGATAGTTGCTTTTGCATCCTGCCAGTCCGTTGTATTTATTCACTGTGAATTATTATAGATTTTTATACCATTTATTTCAGCTTGATAACCTGCATGCACAGTAGTCATATTCATTTGAATAGCAGTAGATCTATTCACACTATTATCCACAATATGCATGGTATTTATTGTGATAGATTCATTATTTTGATACCGAGAGCATATTGTAGTTCCCATTCCCAACCACACGGTGGCAGCAAAGCCCAGAAGAAGGGGCCGGTGAGGTACCTCGGCCAATGACGTAAACGCAGCAAGACTAGGGGCTATCGTTTATCTGACTCGGGTTAACCCGGTGTGAGAAATTTGAATCGGGTGAAAAGTGATTGCATTCGTTTTGGAACCGGGTTGGCTCCCGAGCGTGAGCCAGGTGCCCAGCTCGGGCAGTCGGCCCAGTCGGCTCAACACAAAAGTGACGTAATTAACCACGTGGAGGAGTGATGAGTTGGATTCTGTGTTTCCACATGCAAAAGTGATTAAAAAAACAAACGATTTATCTGCCTTTCCAAACCTAGTTTGAAAATTCAAACATTTATTTTATGGAAAAGAGATGTATGTTTCTGGACGATGCACCATGCTGCCTTGTTGTCAGCCTGACAGAGAGGCACAGAGTAATGTTTGATTTGAGTATTGCGCTCCTCCCTCCCCGCTTTCGCCTGATGATGTGAGGGAGCGTGTCCCGGTCCAACCCGGGCCAGTGTAATAGAACTCCCTCATTGATTGTTGCTCGGTGAAGAAGCAGGGTTGGGTCCACGGAATTTCACACAGACCCAGTTTTCTGCAACTGCGGCTGTACCACGCATTTCCTTAGCTATTTCCGATAGACAGGAGACCGAGGCGCATGCAGGGTTTATTCGTTAACGAGTAGCTAGTTAGTGGGGGGGTTTGAACCGATTTAAAGCAGAGTCGGTGACCTAGCTAAACCGTGCATTCATTTTCGACGAAAGCAAAAATAGTGCGAATGACGAGAACGCACTAGTTAAACTAGTTTTCAATAGGTAACCTAACTAGGTAGTTTGTTAGCTGAAATATAACCAGACATGGACGACAAGTCATTCACTAAGGAATTGGATGGGTGGATTGAGCAACTCGGCGAATGCAAGCAGCTCTCGGAAAACCAAGTCAAAGCCCTTTGCGAGAAGGTAATTTTAACCCCTTTAATTCGTATGATCTTGCAAGCCCTTCGCCGGCAAGCTAGCGTGGCTAATATTTGCTATGTTCGACAGCTAGCATTAGCTAACTGTTAAGCAACTATCTTAAATTGCTCATTGGTCTGAGCACAGATAATTTCCCCACCGGTGTTTGTTTATTACTGCTAGTTAGTTACTAGTTAGTTACTAACCAGCTAGCTACATTATTCTGAAAATGGCGGCGGAGCCTATTGCCATTGCATTCACTGTGGGGTTGGCTGACATGCATTCACTGTGGGGTTGGCTGATATGCATTCACTGTGGGGTTGGCTGATATGCATTCACTGTGGGGTTGGCTGACATGCATTCACTGTGGGGTTGGCTGACATGCATTCACTGTGGGGTTGGCTGACATGCATTCACTGTGGGGTTGGCTGATATGCATTCACTGTGGGGTTGGCTGATATGCATTCACTGTGGGGTTGGCTGATATGCATTCACTGTGGGGTTGGCTGATATGCATTCACTGTGGGGTTGGCTGACATGCATTCACTGTGGGGTTGGCTGACATGCATTCACTGTGGGGTTGGCTGACATGCATTCACTGTGGGGTTGGCTGACATGCATTCACTGTGGGGTTGGCTGACATGCATTCACTGTGGGGTTGGCTGACATGCATTCACTGTGGGGTTGGCTGACATGCATTCACTGTGGGGTTGGCTGACATGCATTCACTGTGGGGTTGGCTGACATGCATTCACTGTGGGGTTGGCTGACATGCATTGTTATGTGTTTGGAAATTTCAGCTTGATTTCCTTACGCTCTGTTCTGGCTTGTTGCAGTTGAATTTCCAAGTGTGCCCCTTGGGTATCAACCACTGTATAGAGTTAGAGCTTAAAAATATGCATCATATGCATGAATTTTATAAATATAGTACTCAAACAAGAAATAACATACACAGACACGAACTCCCGCTCTTCCCCTCTGTATCCCTGATTTCCCCCATCCTCTGTTTTAAATTCCTAATCCCAAACTCTTATGTCTCCTTTCCTTCCCAGGCCAAAGAGATCCTGACGAAGGAGTCAAACGTGCAGGAAGTGAGATGTCCGGTCACCGTGTGCGGAGATGTCCACGGCCAGTTCCATGACCTGGTGGAGCTGTTTAAAATCGGAGGGAAGTCTCCGGACACCAACTACCTCTTCATGGGAGACTATGTGGACAGGGGCTACTACTCTGTAGAGACAGTCAGCCTCCTAGTATCGCTCAAGGTAAACATAGCCAAATGTTTTAGAGCAGGAAAGGGCAACTTTAATAGGGGTGGGCCCGTTAAAAAAAATCTGGCTTTGCCTGACGACTCAAGCTGAATTCTTCTAGCCTTTGAGGCCCTAAGTAAAATTTGTTTAGAGCAAAACATTTTAGCGGCCCACCTGATTTCCTACAAATCTACACATTTTGTGTAGAGAAAATGTACCATTTTTAAAGTATGTTTGCAGCAATTCTACAAATTTTGCCATGGGGTGGTGAGAAAATATAGCAATTTTATAACTAATTTCATGCAATTTTACTCATTTTGCCATAGGGTGGATAGAAATGTTTGCAAAATCTATTGGGGGCCCCGTGTTGGTATTTGGCCATGATTACTACAAGTTTAGATAGCCTAGTCAACTAACTTACCGATCTAAACATTTTTAGCTTACATGGACTAATGAGTGACTGTTAGTGACACACAACAAGAGAGAAACTGCTGATGCACAACCACAACTTATTATTATTATTTTTAAATCTTGTGTCTTCTAATTGCCAACAGTCAGTTGAGACCCTGGCTGAGTTCCTATTGGTCCACGGGCCATACAAAATGCCTGTGTCCACCAGTTGCCCATCCCTGTTTTAGAGTGTACAATAAAATAGCGGCGGCTGATTCCTTTCTGATATTGCTTAGTTAGTGTATTTTGCACAGGGGAAAAAACGCAACAAGGTTAAAACTCAAACTGGTAGAGGAGGTCCGTAGGTCTACAGGGAGGACAGTCTACTGATATAACACAAGGTATGATGAACTGCTGCTACTGTAAATGTCGTCGTCAACTTTAAACCATGTCTGGTTGACGCGAGAACACAATGTGCACTGTGAATGTAACGTGTCTTGTTATCTCTGGACAAAAAGTGCATGTGTTAATAATTCGTTTTGTTTTTTAGGTTCGGTACCGTGAGCGAATCACAATCCTTCGAGGGAACCACGAGAGCAGACAGATCACCCAGGTGTACGGCTTCTACGACGAGTGTTTAAGGAAATACGGAAACGCCAACGTCTGGAAGTACTTCACAGACTTATTTGACTATCTGCCCCTAACTGCACTGGTAGATAACCAGGTGAGATATTAGCTGGTAGATAACCTGGTGAGATATTAGCTGGTGAGATATTAGCTGGTGAGATTACCAGGTGAGATATTAGCTGGTGAGATAACCAGGTGACATAATAGCTGGTAGATAAACTATTACCTGGTTATGTAACAAAACCAGCAGTCATTGTGTAGAGAATCATCGTACCATCTAAACCGCTGTGAAATATATTTTCCAGAACCAATAATAAAAAAAAATGTTTTAGCTGTTTGAAGCTGGTGTACAAAACCGACAGTAAAAGACGCACAAACGAAACTTAAGAACGGGAAGCATAGAAATAGTGCACATAGAACAGATCTACCACTTCTTAATCTTGGTTTTAATGAGAATGACAGCTCATTCTGGACGATGCACCATGCTGCCTTGTTGTCAGCCTGACAGAGAGGCGCAGAGTAATGTTTGATTTGAGTATTGCGCTCCTCCCTCCCCGCTTTCGCCTGATGATGTGAGGGAGCGTGACAGCTATAACTCACACTTCTATGTGAATTTGGTCGTGTTGCCCCAAAAGTGACATATTGCATTTTTAATGTATCACTTATTTATTTATTAGTGGAAGCATTACATAAGTGTCTTTGATTGGGTCCTTGAAGAGCGCTATATAAAACTCCTGTAATATCAATGTTATGGAGGAGATTCAGCAACACGGAGGACAATGAAATTAAATAAAAAGCGTTTTATTGCTACAAATAGAACCAACGATTTTCGACTTTTGACCTTCATCAAAAACCATGATGAAGGCTTAAAGACGAAACCCAACGGTTCTAGTTTTAGCAACAAAAAAAAAAGATATTTTTATTTGAATTCTATTGTCGTCCGTGTTACTGAATCTCCTCTCCTTCAGTTTGCTCCTCAATTCATGCATCGTGGTTGGAGAGGTAGCGGCAGTGATCTCTTCCTTCATCTCTACTGTTACAATCACACACATTTTTAGATGGAAATGTCCTAATTGACTTGTTGTTCCTCTGCAGATCTTCTGTCTCCACGGTGGACTGTCCCCCCTCAATAGACACACTGGAACACATCCGAGCGCTGGATCGCTTACAGGAGGTTCCTCATGAGGTCAGCTCACTTCCACGTTTCTAGATACGACATCCAATCTTCATATTACCATGCTAGTTAGAATGCATGCCCAATATGTTGTTTCATAGTATTGACTTACTTGACTTAAACCTCTTTGCACACTTGGGAGCATAGGGCGTCCACCATGCTCTCCACCTCACTCACTTCTGTGTGAGGGCTTTTGCCTCTGGCCAGGAGATCCCTGCTTTGTTCAGTTCATGTAGTGTGAAGCGTTTCCAGTTGTTCAGTGTTTCATAGTATGCTAGTGTGGATATTGAACCACTGGAGTCTGTAAGCCCTGACATTGTATATCAGATAGTTCATCATCTCGCCAGCCAGTCACTTCTCATCTCACAGTTGTAATATGTGCTCAGCAAACACCTTCGATAAAATCATGTGTTGCAGCCTGACCTCACCAATATGGCCACCTTATTCACATCATGTGGTGTTCACTGTATTGTTGACCTTACTAACATGGCCACCGTCTCCCTCCCCCAGGGTCCGATGTGTGACCTGCTGTGGTCAGACCCTGATGACCGTGGCGGCTGGGGCATCTCTCCCCGCGGTGCCGGCTACACCTTTGGACAGGACATCTCTGAGACTTTCAACCATGCTAACGGACTCACCCTGGTCTCCAGAGCTCACCAGCTGGTCATGGAGGTACAGTGGCATATTTTTAACCTGTTACGGATCCAATCCCGTGAACGGGATCGATTTTGACAACATCCGGTGAAATGCAGAGCGCCAAATTCAAATTCCAAAAATACTCATTTCAAACATTCATGAAAATACAAATGCTGAACACCCTTCAAAAGCTTAGACTCTTGTTAATCTAACAGCATTGTCAGATTTCAAAAAGGCTTTACGGCGAAAGCAGAACATTTGATTGTCTGAGGACAGTGCCCCACTCAAACCCAATTAGCATAATAACATAACCAGCAGAGGTGTCACAAAACTCAAAGATATCATAAAATAAATTGCTTACCTTCGATGATCTAATTGACTCTAATGGCATACCCAAGCGTCCAGGTTACACAATAATAAAAGGTCCTTTTGTTCGATAAAGTTCCTCTTTATATCCATATAGCTCTGTTTGGTTACGCATTTTGTTCAGTAATCCACCTGCCCAAAGGCGTTCATCCATGCAGACAAACGATATCCCAAAAGTACCGGTAAAGTTCGTAGAAACAAGTCAAACAGCATTTCTAATCAATACTCCGATACCCTAAACTGAATATAAACTATAATATAACCTGACAAAGAGAAAAAGAACTGAGCGCGCATTCCCTGTTACGCACAAAATCCAAAACAGGACACTTGACCTGAACTCAGGAACAAGTGGTCTTACTCCCTTGATTTTCATGATTGAAGCTTCAAACCTTTTTCTAAAGACTGTTGACATCTAGTGGAAGCCATAGTTTAACCCCCAGATTGCAGTTCCTATGAGGCTTTGAATAGCTGGCCTATTGAAAACAGTGTGACATGACTGATTCAGACATCCCGGATGGATTTTGCTCGGGTTTTTGCCTGCCATATCAGTTCTGTTATACTCACAGACATTATTTTAACAGTTTTAGAAACTTCAAAGTGTTTTCTATCCAAAGCTACTAATTATATGCATATCCTAGCTTCTGGGCCTGAGTAACAGGCAGTTTACTTTGGGCACGATTTTCATCCAAACCTAAAAATACTGTCCCCAAGCCCTAAGAAGTTAAGTACTGAAAATTATATCGTTTTATACCAAAATGCAGACATTCTTTTGTATTTGCATGTTGTCATGTTTTAGATTGTTTTGCAAATCTTGCAAAACATTGTCTTGTTCCTAGATGTACCTCTGGTTTACTGAGTGTTTGTTTTGACAGGGTTATAACTGGTGCCATGACCGTAACGTAGTGACTATCTTCAGTGCACCCAATTACTGCTATCGCTGTGGAAACCAGGCCGCCATCATGGAGCTGGATGACACACTTAAGTACTCCTTGTAAGTATTCACTTCAAAATAAAATTCCTGTTGACAATTCTTTACTTGTCAAGCTTTATTGTTAAACTCTAAACATTGGAAATTGTTACGAGTAGATAAATGAGTAAGCAATGTTCCTTTTCTTGATTGATGAAATGAAGCGAACCCTCTATTAGATGTAACATCGCTCCAAGGCATCGTATCAGATATGTGACTGTCTGTTTCTATTCCAGCCTTCAGTTCGACCCCCGCCCCTCGCAGAGGTGAACCCCATGTGACCCGCCGCACTCCTGACTACTTCCTGTAAAAGATCCCAATGTCTGTAAAGTATTGCTATAGATTCTTCTTAGTGAAGAAGTGGGAGAAGGGAGCAACCGACCATTGGTATAGAGTTGTGACAAATTAAGCATCCATCAATCCATGGACCAAAATGTGTGCCATAATTTCACAATGCAAAAATGGGGAAAAAATGTCACATTCATCTTTTAAAGAAGACCACACAACCGACACCCACCACAGTCCATGGAACCAGTTCCTTCTCTCTCTGTGCATGATGTTGTATTTATCTCTGAAAATGGGTCTTCATTGTAAAGATTCCAGTGTACTAAATAGTAAATAGGGTGCCATTTTGGAAGCAGACGGTCTCACTGTACCTGCTGGTTTTGTCAGGAAAAATATCTGCTTTGAATGAATTAATCTGCTGAGATTAAGGCTTAAATGTAACCCTTGTGGTAGGAACATAATTATAGTATAGAAAGGTTTACCAAAACTGAACTTGGCATGGTCTCAAACTGGAAGGTTGCAGTAAACATGTTATGTTGTGAACATTTTTCTAACAGAAATTCAATGGCTTTTTTTCCGTGTGAATTTTTAATCATTGTTTTCAGGGTTGGTTGGGTGCTGGATGGAATTGAATTCTTCTCTTTTTGAACTTTTGTATTTAATGTTTATCATAACACTGACGAACTACAGCATTCTGTTTTACGGTGCATTCGGGAAGTATTCATGCCCTTGGACTTTCTACACATTTTGTTATGTTAGGGCCTTATTTTAAAATGGATTAAATACATTTTCTTCCTCATCAATCTACACACAATACCCCATAATGACAAAGTGAAAAAAAGGTTTTTAGAAATATATGCAGAAAAACCTTACTTACGTAAGTAGTCAGACCTTTTGCTATTGAGCTTAGGTGCATCCTGTTTCCATTGATCATCCTTGAGATGTTTCTACAACTTGATCAGAGTCCACCTGTGGTAAATTAAATTGATTTGGTCATGATTTGGAAAGGCACACACCTGTCTATATAAGGTCCCACAGTTGACGTCAGAGCAAAAACCAAGCCATGAGGTCGAAGGAATTGTCCTAGAGCTCCGAGAAAGGATTGTGGCAAGGCACAGATCTGGGGAAGGGTACCAAAACTTTTATGTTGCATTGAAGATCCCCAAGAACACCATGGCCTCCATAAGTGGAAGAAGTTTACAACCACCAAGACTTTTCCTAGAGCTAGCTGCCAGAGGCAAACTGATCAATTTGGGGAGAAGGGCCTTTGTCAGGGAGGTGACCAAGAACCTGATGGTCACTCTGACAGAGCTCTAGAGTTCCTCTGTGGAGATGGGAGAACCTTCCAGAAGGACACCCATCTCTGCAGCACTCCACCAATCAGGCCTGTATGGTAGCGGGGCCAGACGAAAGCCACTTCTCAGTAAAAGGCACATGACGAGTTTGCCAAAAGGCACCTAAAGGACTCCCAGACCATGAGAAACAAGATTCTCTGGTCTGATGAAACCAAGATTGAACTGTTTGGCCTGAATGCCAAGTGTCCCGTCTGGAGGAAATCCATTTTAAAATAAGGCTGTAACAAAACAAAATGTGTAAAAAGTTAAGGGGTCTGAATACTTTCTGAATGCACTGTATATTTCACCCCCAGCAAATAGCTTTTCTGTCACTCACCTGTCCATTAGTTGAGTAAAACCTATTTCAGTTGAATAGAGGAACACCTGTACAAAATGACATCCCTTGTTATAGATACCTTTCTGTTTTGCAGCCTCCGCTATATAATAAAGATTGAAGTTGCTCCTTCATTGCTTTGTCCTGTATGGTTCTAAGACGTTCTGCATGGCACAGAGGCAAGTGTGCTGAACATGTAAAGGCAAATGTGACCTTTGACTCTCAGAATGTCACCCCTTGATCCTTTGTTGTTTAGGGATTACTTCAAGGAAGGGAGGAAAGATGATAGATTTTTAGTGTATTTATACAGGGCCCAGATTCTGTCATGCAACATTTTCATCCCTATGATGTTCCATAATGTTGCACTAATTAATATAATGGTGCTTCCAAGACAACTGGGGGTACAAGGTCAAATGATTACGTTATTGATAGAAAGATGCCAGTGTTTCCGAGTTGGATACATATTCAAAATGATTTTTCAGTTTGAGCGTTCCCAGTGGTCTTGAAAGCACTGAAGTCAGAAGACTGAGATTTCCGAGTTCCCAGTTGTATTGAACGCAGCGTATGCCCCAGGTATTATAAGGACAGACATTTGCCTAGACACTAGAGCAGGGGTGTCAAATTCATTGTCTGGTATTTAATTTTTTCCCTTTCAATTAAGACCTAGACAACCAGGTGAGGGGAGTTCCTAACTAAGACCTAGACAACCAGGTGAGGTGAGTTCCTAACTAAGACCTAGACAACCAGGTGAGGGGAGTTCCTAACTAAAACCTAGACAACCAGGTGAGGGGAGTTCCTAACTAAGACCTAGACAACCAGGTGAGGGGAGTTCCTAACTAAGACCTAGACAACCAGGTGAGGGGAGTTCCTTACTAAGACCTAGACAACCAGGTGAGGGGAGTTCCTTACTAAGACCTAGACAACCAGGTGAGGGGAGTTCCTTACTAAGACCTAGACAACCAGGTGAGGGGAGTTCCTAACTAAGACCTAGACAACCAGGTGAGGGGAGTTCCTAACTAAGACCTAGACAACCAGGTGAGGGGAGTTCCTAACTAAGACCTAGACAACCAGGTGAGGATAGTTCCTAACTAAGACCTAGACAACCAGGTGAGGGGAGTTCCTTACTAAGACCTAGACAACCAGGTGAGGGGAGTTCCTAACTAAGACCTAGACAACCAGGTGAGGGGAGTTCCTTACTAAGACCTAGACAACCAGGTGAGGGGAGTTCCTAACTAAGACCTAGACAACCAGGTGAGGTGAGTTCCTAACTAAGACCTAGACAACCATGTGAGGGGAGTTATTTACTAAGACCTAGAAAACCAGGTCAGGGGAGTTCCTAACTAAGACCTAGACAACCAGGCGAGGGGAGTTCCTTACTAAGGCCTAGACAACCAGGTGAGGGGAGTTCCTTACTAAGACCTAGACAACCAGGTGAGGTGAGTTCCTAACTAAGACCTAGACAACCAGGTGAGGGGAGTTATTTACTAAGACCTAGACAACCAGGTGAGGGGAGTTCACCCTTAATTCATCGAGTACAAGTCACACACCCCCCCCCTAGGACCGACTTCGTGAAACCCTGCGCTAGAGTCCAATGTCACCTCTATTAGCAATGACTAACCAGCTGACGCTTTGTCCTACTTCTGAGAATGAGTCATCTGTACTCCCAAAACAGACCACTAGATGGCAGTAAAAGTCCCTTAATTCTTACCTTGCTTTATTGTTTGCATTGTAGGGTACTAGGGGGTAACTGCCCACCCCCCTGTAATTCCACAAGATGTCACCAAATTATTTCCTCAACACCTCCCTAGCTGCCACTGCTCTTGCTCGACAAAAAATGTCCTCTATGACGTCACAACCTTTGGAGATATTTCAACAAAACTATTTTGTGGTAAGTTGATCAAGTTGTAGAAGTTAGATCTATAATAGTTTTTTTTTTTTAAATAAAGAAGTAGGAAAGCCTTAAGATAAATAATACCCTTGTTTAGAGAGAACAATGTCCATCATTTTTTTCACTAGCAGTAAATGCTAGCCAGCTATCTAGTTAGCATAAGCTGCCAGGAGTGCTAGCTAGCAACCTTACTACCAGATCATCTGAGGTAAAATACATTAAAAAGATAACGTAACTCAATTGCAGTTGTTAATGTATCCACCAATGACTGATAGCTTTACAGTTAATGCTACTTTATAGCCTTTTAGCTATTTTACACAGCATTTTATCTCATATTGCTAGATAGCTAGCTACGTAAAAAAAAAAGAAGAAGCTTTTCAATTGGCATCTCTCCCTGTTTTCAGTCACAGGTGGGAACTGGATTAGGTGTGAGCAGTGCAGGAGGTGGGCTCATTAATTGTGCTCCAATTTTACTGGGGACAGCTTTATTTGTGACCTACAGGTACAAATTAGAATCGTGCGATAGCAGAGCATAAGAGAGTTGCCACATCAACGTTACACTGAATTAATTAGTTAAATTTTTGTTATTTAATGTTATATTCCAATGTTATTTAATGTTCTTAGTTATAATCCATTCCAGTATTATATTCCAAGTAATATTTTTGGTTTATTATTAAAAACAACTATTGAACATCTTTTGCTCCTGAGTGTAATTTTAAAGACTGCTAGGATTACCCTGGTACTTTAAAAAAATGCCCCTTTTCTAAAAACAATATTTCATTAAATAACAAAAAAAAATTATTGCCCTTTATAGTTTATTTGCCTAAGCATGACCTTCATCCACGTACCAATTTTTTCCCAAACTTTGTTTTTTTGTGTCTGCAATTAGACATTGTTCTTAGGGGGGCTAGTTACCCCCTACTACCCTATCACTTTCACTAGTCCAGCCTCTAGTTAGATAGGCCTATGATATGAATGGCTGCAAAGATTGGGTGGATAAAATCACATTTGAATAGGTTTATTAGAGGGCATTTTACATATGATTGAAAATATGTTAGTTAATGTTTCTATACGGTTCCATTTAATTTGTATTTTGTACAATCAAAGGCCCAGTGTACAGCAGCCTACAACTGATTTACAACAATACAATCCATTAGGTCTGTGTTGAAAGAGCTGACTATTGGAAAACCAGCTTCCCTTCTGCTGCCCTTGATGCTGAAGGGCAGCATACATGGCAATTTCACTTACAAGCCAAGTTATACGGGCCATATAAGGCGGCATTTAGACAGGCAGCCCAATTCTGATATTTTTATTACTAATTGGTATTTTGACTAATCAGATCAGCTCATGAACAGACCTGATGTGAAAAGATGTTATAAAGGTATAAAGGTCAAAATACCAATTGGTGGAAAAATATCAGAATTGTGCTGCTTGTGTAAACGCAGCCTAAGAGCTTTTTGTTGGCATTGTAATGTTTCCTCCTCTACAAAGGAGCAAGCCCCAGTCTTGTATAATCATTGGACGTTTATATTGCTTCAAATGTAGGGTGTCTACTGATGATGTGCCTAATGCAGTGATTCTGCTTCCTGATATTCTTTAACGAGATAGGCCTAGACCTAGACAATACAAAGGGGAAAAAAGCGGATATTTTTTTCAAGGTTATATTGGGGCTCCCGAGTGGCGCTGCGGTCTAAGGAATGCATCTCAGTGCACTGCTGTCCCTGGTTCGATTCCAGGCTGTATCACATCCGGGTGAGATTGGAAGTCTCATAGGGCTGGGCAGAATTTGCCCAGCGTCGTCCGGGGTAGGCCGTCATTGTAAATAAGAACTGACTTGCCTGGTTAAATCCCCAAAAGATATTGTGTTATTGTCATCAATTATCTATATGTTCCGCAAAAAGGGTAAGTTAGCACACATAACCAAACACTACCCAAAATAATATTTGCAAATAAAAGTCCTTGTCTGAGAAAAAAACAATGAACATTGACTTTTAAATTATGATTAAACCTGGCCATGAACATTTTGGGTTATGGAGCAAGAATATTTTTTACATTTAGATTATTTGGACTCCCATAAAAATCGAGATATTGATATTGATATTATTCTGGCCTGTTTATTTGTATTGAGATATTGATATTGATATTATTCTGGCCTGTTTATTTGTATTGAGATATTGACATTGCTATTATTCTGGCCTGTTGGTCATTTATTGTGAAAGGAACTCCGGCCCTACTGCTGTGCGCCTATTGGTGCTGAATTGCCGCTGCATACATGTCCAATTAGCTTCGTTGAGCTAGCTATTCAGGGACATCTCTGGCGGCGGACTGCTGTGACCGTGCCAGACAACGATCGGAGCTTAGTGCAGTAAGTGTCTGGATACCTTTATAACATCATGTTGGATTTGTTACCACTTTTTTTGAGAAGGGGGGGGCAGGGAGTAAACTAGGGCTTTAGTTGAAACAGGGACGCACAGCTGGAATGAAACAGATGCTTGGGATAATAGGCTATTAGCGGATATATTACATTTCTTTGGGCGTTTACATGTTTGAAACGTGTTGGACGTTGACGTGGTATCATTGTTGGTTAAGGGCTTGTTAGTAAGCATTTCACTGTAAGGTCTACACCTGTTGTATTCGGCGCATGTGACGAATAAAATGTGATTTGATGTTTCCAGACGTAACGGTATACATGCAGCAATTTGCTCCAGATCAAACTGGTCTGCCTCGGGTTGATCCATTTATCTGATCAAGCCAATAGTAGGATTGTGGGTTCGGATCAATTTGCACGGTCGGTTCATTTGACGAAATTATGAGAAATATTGTTGGCTATATTTCACTGACCCTCTCTCAAACCAGAGCTGGCCGGTTTTTGCACAACGTTATGCAGTTGAGTGATTAGGCAATGGTAACTCTCATTGTAGCCTAAGAAACACGTTACAATGTTGCTAATATAGCTTAATATGTAGCCATTGGGGCCAGTGATTGGTTAAACGTGTGGCTGGAACAGAGGTCTTTAGACCAAATGCCACCTAACCTAAGACAAACCGCCCGTTGTCAAAGTTCAAATATAGAATGGCATAACAAAGATCATCAAATCAATGCTGCCTTTCTATTAGGGCTTCAGCCTATTGTTGCATTGGATTTGACACACAAGCAGTCTGACTGATTGACATTTTGTCAGAGGAAGCCAGATTTATAACAACTGTTGTTGTTTGCGAATAACCCAGTAAGTCATATTTGCTACAGACTTACTGTTGTGTGTGCGAGAGAGAGAGAGACCGCGATAAGGAGGCACCCATCAGTCGTGCTTATGCAATGAGTTATTATGGCCTGTATCCATTGAATTGAGCTATCCCATGAGAACCCCATGAACCTTATTTTAATTCAAAGATACAGTAGCGCCTCTCATAGACATTCTACAGCCGCCAGCCGGAGTCTAGGGGAATACCTGTGTTTTGTCGTTACTCCTGCAGCCATCTTTGGTGCAATTTCATCATCCAGTAGTAGACCCGAGCACGAGCTACACAAATACCTTTGCAGTTTCTCACATAACGGGTTACAGACAGAGACATGCGTCTCAAAATGTCCCCTGTTACATCTGCAGCAAACTGGAACTGGATGGATACAACACTGGATACATTGTAACAACGGGTTAATTAGAATCCAGTTCAGACTGGGTTACATTGTATCTCGGGAATGTCGTGATTATTCTTCTTTATGATAAAAAACAACAACATCAAATCCATTTGATAGGAAAATGAACATGCAGTAGTATGGCTTAGTGCAGAAGTTTTCAAATTAAACGGATTTTCTCCAGAACCTTTCTCTGTTCTGTCACACTAAATGTAGATCTATGGGCTTACTGCTAGACAAGGTGTTGCCTAGGCTGAGAGATTATTTTTGCTGTGTACAGCATAAAACACCAAATAATGCATGTAGAGCAGAATTAGGCCGATACCCACTAATTATCAAAATCCAGAAAAGAGACGTTAAATTCTACAACCACCTAAAAGGAAGCGATTCCCAAACCTTCCATAACAAAACCATCAACTACAGAGAAGTTAACCTGGAGAGAGAAGATCCCCCTAAGCAAGCTGGTCCTAGGGCTCTGTTCACAAACACAAACAGACCCCACAGAGCCCCAGGACAGCAACACAATTAGACCCAACCAAATAATGAGAAAACAAAAAGATAATTACTTGACACATTGGAGAGAATTTACAAAAAAATGTAGCAAACTAGAATGCTATTTGGCCCTAAACGGTGAGTACACAGTGGCAGAATACTTGACCACTGTGACTGACCCAAATTTAAGGAAATCTTTGACTATGTACAGACTCAGTGAACATAGCCTTGCTATTGATAAAGGCTGCCGTAGGCAGACCTGTTTCTCAAGAGAAGACAGGCTATGTGCGCACTGCCCACAAAATGAGATGGAAACTGAGTTGCACTTCCTAACTTCCTGCCAAATGTATGACCATATTAGAGACATATTTCCCTCAGATTACACAGATCCACAAAGAATTCAAAAACAAATCAAATTTTGATAAACTCCCATATTTATTTATTTTACCTTTATTTAACTAGGAAAGTCAGTTAAAATCAAATTCTTATTTTCAATGAGGACCTAGAAACAGTGGGTTAACTGCCTTGTTCAAGGGCAGAACAACAGATTTTTTACCTTGTCAGCTCAGGGATTCGATCTAGCAATCTTTCAGTTATTGGCCCAACACTCTATCCAGTAGGCTACCTGCCGCCCAAATATCTATTGGGTGAAATACCACAGTGTGCAATCACAGCAGCAAGATTTGTGACCTGTTGCCACAAGAAAAGGGCAACCAGTGAAGAACAAACACCATTGTAAATTCAACCTATATTTATGTTTATTTATTTTCCCTTTTGCACATCGTTACAACACTGTATATAGACATAATATGACATTTGAAATGTTTTTATTATTTTGGAACTTTGGTGAGTGTAATGTTTAATGTTCATTTTTTAATTGTTTATTTCACCTTTGTTTGTTATCTATTTCACTTGCTTTGGCAATGTAAACAAATGTTTCCCATGCCAAAAAATCCCTTAAATTGAATTGAATTGAATTGAGAGAGAGGGAGAGAAAGGGGTAGGAGGGAGTGGTGTGGGGTTTGGGGCTTTTGAAGAGACACCACAACCCGGCCACAGGTCTGTGGTTGGGGGGGTTGTGAGGTTCAGGACAATTTTGCGCTTCAAAACCCCTGTGTCAGGTCAGCCAGCTCATCTCCATAGCAACATTTTACTGAATCAGCTATCCTGCTAAGCAAATACTGAGAAGAATTTCTCACGGTGTGTTCTAAATTACTCATTACTTCTCAAGGGACCGCAGTTGTGAAATTATTTTGTGGTAATATAAGAGAAGTTACCTAGAAAGGAGTGATTTCTGGCTGATGTGAATAATATAGGCCTAGTGTAATCAACTCAACAAAATGTGTGTGTGTGTGTGTGTGTGTGTCTGGAGTGTGGTTGGGGAACTGTCTACTCTAGTTTCAGAATGAAATAGAATTAGTGGAATGCTGTTTCAGGGTTCGTTTTGTCCTAGGAAATACAATAGTCAAGGCCTCTTGTTTTGCTTTTCGTGATTTGTGTTGCATTGTTCTCCTTGTCTCTAACTCTAGGACTGGGGACCCAGATGCCATTGATTTAATGCTGTTTACAACTGTTCCTGTGAGAGACACACTTTGTGGAAACTAATCTTGTGGAAAGAAACTTATCACAGTGACACCTTATTACAGTTTTTCCAAAGCTTTTATTCAGAAGGATGTTATGAATTTCGCCTCCTCTGACAGTAGTTAGGCTAATTTATGAATTTTGGTTGAGCGCCGGTAGATACATCACCTGGGACAATACAACTAATGTATGTTATGAATGTTTACAGGGTAGATATACAAGGACAAAATAATGAATCTTTGTTACGAATGTTGTGTCCTTTCAGATAACCATGACGACAGAAATCTCCACCTCCATAAACATCAAGGAGCCTCGATGGGACCAAGGGACGTTTATGGGCCGGGCCAAACACTTCTTCACCGTTACCGACCCCCGCAACGTCCTGCTCACCAACGAACAACTAGAGAATGCACACAAAGTCATCAGTGACTACCGGTAGTGTATTCTGAGCCTGGTTCTCCTTAGTTCTGGTTCTTCCTGGTGCTCCTTAGTTCTCCTTGGTTCTGGTTCCTCCTGGTGCTCCTTAGTTCTTCTTGGTTCTGGTTCTTCCTGGTTCTCCCTAGTTCTCCTTGGTTCTGCTGTATGGAAACAACCCATAACTGAGCTGAGAGCTCCTGATAGAATTGGCCCCAGGCTTATTGGCATAGATCTAGGATCAGTTTTCCCTTAATTAACTATTGATTAACCAGAAAGGCAACACATGGTTGCATTCTATGATGCAACATTGAATACAATGGGCCGTGTTTATCAAATGCATGTTGTGTGCAACTAACAGAGCGTTGTTTAAACTTGTATTGCTTCTAAGTAAACAGGCTCAGCTAATCACTTGTCCCCCCCCTCTCTCTGTCCCCCAGGCAAGGTGTGATGCCCCCTGGGCTGACAGAGGACGAGCTATGGAGAGCCAAGTACATCTTTGACTCAGCCTTCCACCCAGACACCGGAGAGAAGATGATCCTGATTGGCCGCATGTCGGCTCAGGTCCCCATGAACATGACCATCACTGGCTGTATGATGACCTTCTACAAGTGAGCAGCAGGGTTCTATTATAATGTATGATGACCTTCTACAAGTGAGCAGCAGGGTTCTATTAGAATGTTTGATGACCTTCTACAAGTGAGCAGCAGGGTTCTATTAGAATGTATGATGACCTTCTACAAGTGAGCAGCAGGGTTCTATTAGAATGTATGATGACCTTCTACAAGTGAGCAGCAGGGTTCTATTAGAATGTATGATGACCTTCTACAAGTGAGCAGCAGGGTTCTATTAGAATGTATGATAGTGTTATAAGACTGTTCTATTAGAATGATAGTGTTATAAGACTGTTCTATTAGAATGATAGTGTTATAAGACTGTTCTATTAGAATGTATGATAGTGTTATAAGACTGTTCTATTAGAATGATAGTGTTATAAGACTGTTCTATTAGAATGATAGTGTTATAAGACTGTTCTATTAGAATGATAGTGTTATAAGACTGTTCTATTAGAATGATAGTGTTATAGGACTGTTCTATTAGAATGATAGTGTTATAAGACTGTTCTATTAGAATGATAGTGTTATAAGACTGTTCTATTAGAATGAATGATAGTGTAATAGGACTGTTCTATTAGAATGATAGTGTTATAAGACTGTTCTATTAGAATGATAGTGTTATAAGACTGTTCTATTAGAATTAATGATAGTGTTATAAGACTGTTCTATTAGAATGAATGATAGTGTAATAGGACTGTTCTATTAGAATGATAGTGTTATAAGACTGTTCTATTAGAATGATAGTGTTATAAGACTGTTCTATTAGAATGATAGTGTTATAGGACTGTTCTATTAGAATGAATGATAGTGTTATAAGACTGTTCTATTAGAATGATAGTGTTATAAGACTGTTCTATTAGAATGAATGATAGTGTTATAAGACTGTTCTATTAGAATGAATGATAGTGTTATAAGACTGTTCTATTAGAATGAATGATAGTGTAATAGGACTGTTCTATTAGAATGATAGTGTTATAAGACTGTTCTATTAGAATGATAGTGTTATAAGACTGTTCTATTAGAATGATAGTGTTATAAGACTGTTCTATTAGAATTAATGATAGTGTTATAAGACTGTTCTATTAGAATGAATGATAGTGTAATAGGACTGTTCTATTAGAATGATAGTGTTATAAGACTGTTCTATTAGAATGATAGTGTTATAAGACTGTTCTATTAGAATGAATGATAGTGTTATAAGACTGTTCTATTAGAATGATAGTGTTATAAGACTGTTCTATTAGAATGAATGATAGTGTTATAAGACTGTTCTATTAGAATGATAGTGTTATAGGACTGTTCTATTAGAATGAATGATAGTGTTATAGGACTGTTCTATTAGAATGATAGTGTTATAAGACTGTTCTATTAGAATGATAGTGTTATAATACTGTTCTATTAGAATGATAGTGTTATAAGACTGTTCTATTAGAATGAATGATAGTGTTATAATACTGTTCTATTAGAATGATAGTGTTATAAGACTGTTCTATTAGAATGCATGATAGTGTTATAATACTGTTCTATTAGAATGATAGTGTTATAAGACTGTTCTATTAGAATGAATGATAGTGTTATAAGACTGTTCTATTAGAATGAATGATAGTGTTATAATACTGTTCTATTAGAATGAATAATAGTGTTATAAGACTGTTCTATTAGAATGATAGTGTTATAGGACTGTTCTATTAGAATGATAGTGTTATAATACTGTTCTATTAGAATGTATGATAGTGTTATAAGACTGTTCTATTAGAATGATAGTGTTATAAGACTGTTCTATTAGAATGATAGTGTTATAATACTGTTCTATTAGAATGATAGTGTTATAAGACTGTTCTATTAGAATGAATGATAGTGTTATAAGACTGTTCTATTAGAATGATAGTGTTATAAGACTGTTCTATTAGAATGATAGTGTTATAATACTGTTCTATTAGAATGATAGTGTTATAAGACTGTTCTATTAGAATGAATGATAGTGTAATAGGACTGTTCTATTAGAATGATAGTGTTATAATACTGTTCTATTAGAATGATAGTGTTAATACACTGTTCTATTAGAATGAATGATAGTGTTATAATACTGTTCTATTAGAATGATAGTGTTAATACACTGTTCTATTAGAATGAATGATAGTGTTATAATACTGTTCTATTAGAATGATAGTGTTATAAGACTGTTATATTAGAATGAATAATAGTGTTATAAGACTGTTCTATTAGAATGAATAATAGTGTTATAAGACTGTTCTATTCGAATGATAGTGTTATAAGAGTCTCATTGTAAGTTTACTACAGCATGTTGTAGAAAAGGAAATCAGGTCATGCCATGGGTCACTGGCAGTTCATACTGAAGCAGGTAGGTTCAAGCATTCAGATTCTGACACTAAAGGGATGTATTGTTCTCATCATTCATTCTCATCAATCAACACAGAGTTGCAGTGTTTTTGAGATGAGTGTAATTGAGAAGATGGGTAGATCAGTGGTTGTGTGGTGTGCTTTCACTGCTATGTCTGCTGTTACCTGATGGCTTCCCATATCTCTCTCTCTCTCTCTCTCTCTCTCTCTCTCTCTCTCTCTCTCTCTCTCTCTCTCTCTCTCTCTCTCTCTCTCCCCTCAGGACAACTACAGCTGTAGTCTAATTGAAGTGTCCTCTCTCCCCTCAGGACAACTACAGCTGTAGTCTAATTGAAGTGTCCTCTCTCTCCTCAGGACAACTCCAGCAGTAGTCTTATGGCAGTGGATCAATCAGTCCTTCAATGCAGTAGTCAACTACACCAATAGGAGTGGAGATGCTCCTCTCTCAGTTAAGTAAGTTGGTGTTATAGTTTCTATATCAGGGCTATTCAACTATATTCTTACAGGGGCCAGATGTAAACAGTTGATTGCAGGGGGCCCGGACATTTTCCATGTGTGATTATTCTTCGGAAGAACTGTATAAAAAAAACAATACACACACACCAATAAAGAACTTTTCTTAAAATTAAATGTTGATAAAAGTAATTAGGAAAGAGGTGGAGGGCGTTCAACCAACGTGAGTCGAGGTGTAACCAAAACATTTGATAATCATTAAAAAGGAAAAAGCTTCTTAAAAGTAATTAAGTCATTTTATGATGATCTGAAATGATCTGAAAACGAAGCATCTCAGTAAATAATACAAAGGTATGTCAAATCAGGTAATGCCAACTTCCAGTCTGAAGGAAGTATGCTTTGAATTCATTTCCCTCAGTCATTACTTGTTTTTTGTTGTTGTCAATCTCCCTTCTAACGAGTCCTTGTGAGCATCAGACAGATCTTTTATTAATGTTCAGAATTTATCAAAGGGCCAGTCTAAATTAATAAACAGTCCGGAACTGGCCCACGGGCCGCCAGTTGAATAAACTGTTCTATATCATATACCTTTGTTTTTGGTTACATATTATCCCTTGAATCCAGCTGTTTTGTGTTTCTGCCCTGTAGTTTAGTTGATGTTGGCCTGTAGTTTAGTTGATGTTGGCCTGTAGTTTAGTTGATGTTGGCCTGTAGTTTTAGTTGATGTTGGCCTGTAGTTTAGTTGATGTTGGCCTGTAGTTTAGTTGATGTTGGCCTGTAGTTTAGTTGATGTTGGCCTGTAGTTTTAGTTGATGTTGGCCTGTAGTTTAGCTGATGTTGGCTTATAGTTTTAGTTGTTGTTGGCCTGTAGCTGTAGTTTAGTTGATGTTGGCCTGTAGCTTTAGTTGTTGTTGGCCTGTAGTTTAGTTGATGTTGGCTTATTGTTTTAGTTGTTGTTGGCCTGTAGTTTAGTTGATGTTGGCCTGTAGTTTAGTTGATGTTGGCCTGTAGTTTAGTTGATGTTGGCCTGTAGTTTTAGTTGATGTTGGGCTGTAGTTTTAGTTGATGTTGGCCTGTAGTTTAGTTGATGTTGGCCTGTAGTTTTAGTTGATGTTGGCCTGTAGTTTAGTTGATGTTGGGCTGTAGTTTTAGTTGATGTTGGCCTGTAGTTTAGTTGATGTTGGGCTGTAGTTTGAGTTGATGTTGGCCTGTAGTTTAGTTGTTGTTGGCCTGTAGTTTAATTGATGTTGGCCTGTAGTTTAGTTGATGTTGGCCTGTAGTTTAGTTGTTGTTGGCCTGTAGTTTTAGTTGATGTTGGCCTGTAGTTTAGTTGATGTTGGCCTGTAACTGTAGTTTAGTTGATGTTGGCCTGTAGTTTAGCTGATGTTGGCTTATAGTTTTAGTTGTTGTTGGCCTGTAGCTGTAGTTTAGTTGATGTTGGCCTGTAGCTTTAGTTGATGTTGGCCTGTAGCTTTAGTTGATGTTGGCCTGTAGTTTTAGTTGTTGTTGGCCTGTAGCTTTAGTTGATGTTGACCTGTAGTTTAGTTGATGTTGGCCTGTAGTTTTAGTTGTTGTTGGCCTGTAGTTTTAGTTGTTGTTGGCCTGTAGCTTTAGTTGATGTTGGCCTGTAGATTAGTTGATGTTGGCCTGCAGTTTAGTTGATGTTGGCCTGTTGTTTAGTTGATGTTGGCCTGTAGCTTTAGTTGTTGTTGGCCTGTAGTTTAGTTGATGTTGGCTTATTGTTTTAGTTGTTGTTGGCCTGTAGTTTAGTTGATGTTGGCCTGTAGTTTAGTTGATGTTGGCCTGTAGTTTAGTTGAAGTTGGCCTGTAGTTTAGTTGTTTTTGGCCTGTAGTTTAGTTGATGTTGGCCTGTAGTTTAGTTGATGTTGGCCTGTAGTTTTAGTTGATGTTGGGCTGTAGTTTAGTTGATGTTGGCCTGTAGTTTTAGTTGATGTTGGCCTGTAGTTTAGTTGATGTTGGGCTGTAGTTTAGTTGATGTTGGCCTGTAGTTTTAGTTGATGTTGGCCTGTAGTTTAGTTGATGTTGGCCTGTAGTTTAGTTGTTTTTGGCCTGTAGTTTAGTTGATGTTGGCCTGTAGTTTAGTTGATGTTGGCCTGTAGTTTTAGTTGATGTTGGGCTGTAGTTTTAGTTGATGTTGGCCTGTAGTTTAGTTGATGTTGGGCTGTAGTTTTAGTTGATGTTGGCCTGTAGTTTAGTTGATGTTGGGCTGTAGTTTGAGTTGATGTTGGCCTGTAGTTTAGTTGTTGTTGGCCTGTAGTTTAATTGATGTTGGCCTGTAGTTTAGTTGATGTTGGCCTGTAGTTTAGTTGTTGTTGGCCTGTAGTTTTAGTTGATGTTGGCCTGTAGTTTAGTTGATGTTGGCCTGTAACTGTAGTTTAGTTGATGTTGGCCTGTAGTTTAGCTGATGTTGGCTTATAGTTTTAGTTGTTGTTGGCCTGTAGCTGTAGTTTAGTTGATGTTGGCCTGTAGCTTTAGTTGATGTTGGCCTGTAGCTTTAGTTGATGTTGGCCTGTAGTTTTAGTTGTTGTTGGCCTGTAGCTTTAGTTGATGTTGACCTGTAGTTTAGTTGATGTTGGCCTGTAGTTTTAGTTGTTGTTGGCCTGTAGTTTTAGTTGTTGTTGGCCTGTAGCTTTAGTTGATGTTGGCCTGTAGATTAGTTGATGTTGGCCTGCAGTTTAGTTGATGTTGGCCTGTTGTTTAGTTGATGTTGGCCTGTAGCTTTAGTTGTTGTTGGCCTGTAGTTTGAGTTGATGTTGGCTTATTGTTTTAGTTGTTGTTGGCCTGTAGTTTAGTTGATGTTGGCCTGTAGTTTAGTTGATGTTGGCCTGTAGTTTAGTTTAAGTTGGCCTGTAGTTTAGTTGTTGTTGGCCTGTAGTTTAGTTGATGTTGGCCTGTAGTTTAGTTGATGTTGGCCTGTAGTTTTAGTTGATGTTGGGCTGTAGTTTTAGTTGATGTTGGCCTGTAGTTTAGTTGATGTTGGCCTGTAGTTTTAGTTGATGTTGGCCTGTAGTTTAGTTGATGTTGGGCTGTAGTTTTAGTTGATGTTGGCCTGTAGTTTAGTTGTTGTTGGCCTGTAGTTTAATTGATGTTGGCCTGTAGTTTAGTTGATGTTGGCCTGTAGTTTAGTTGTTGTTGGCCTGTAGTTTTAGTTGATGTTGGCCTGTAGTTTAGTTGATGTTGGCCTGTAACTGTAGTTTAGTTGATGTTGGCCTGTAGTTTAGCTGATGTTGGCTTATAGTTTTAGTTGTTGTTGGCCTGTAGCTGTAGTTTAGTTGATGTTGGCCTGTAGTTTAGTTGATGTTGGCCTGTAGTTTAGTTGATGTTGGCCTGTAGTTTTAGTTGTTGTTGGCCTGTAGCTTTAGTTGATGTTGGCCTGTAGTTTAGTTGATGTTGGCCTGTAGATTAGTTGATGTTGGCCTGCAGTTTAGTTGATGTTGGCCTGTTGTTTAGTTGTTGTTGGCCTGTAGTTTAGCTGATGTTGGCCTGTAGTTTAGTTGATGTTGGCTTATTGTTTTAGTTGTTGTTGGCCTGTAGTTTAGTTGATGTTGGCCTGTAGTTTAGTTGATGTTGGCCTGTAGTTTAGTTGATGTTGGCCTGTAGTTTAGTTGTTGTTGGCCTGTAGTTTAGTTGATGTTGGCCTGTAGTTTAGTTTTTGTTGTCCTGTAGTTTAGTTGTTGTTGGCCTGTAGTTTAGTTGTTGTTGGCCTGTAGTTTAGTTGTTGTTGGCCTGTAGTTTTAGTTGTTGTTGGCCTGTAGTTTAGTTGATGTTGGCCTGTAGTTTAGTTGATGTTGGCCTGTAGTTTAGTTGATGTTGGCTTGTAGCTTTAGTTGATGTTGGCCTGTAGTTTAGTTGTTGTTGGCCTGTAGCTGTAGTTTAGTTGATGTTGGCCTGTAGTTTAGCTGATGTTGGCTTATAGTTTTAGTTGTTGTTGGCCTGTAGTTTAGTTGATGTTGGCCTGTAGTTTAGTTGTTGTTGGCCTGTAGCTGTAGTTTAGTTGATGTTGGCCTGTAGTTTTAGTTGATGTTGGCCTGTAGTTTAGTTGATGTTGGCCTGTAGTTTAGGTGATGTTGGCCTGTAGTTTAGGTGATGTTGGCCTGTAGTTTAGTTGATGTTGGCCTGTAGTTTTAGTTGATGTTGGCCTGTAGTTTAGTTGTTGTTGGCCTGTAGTTTAGCTGATGTTGGCCTGTAGTTTAGTTGATGTTGGCCTGTAGTTTAGTTGTTGTTGGCCTGTAGTTTTAGTTGATGTTGGCCTGTAGTTTAGTTGATGTTGGCCTGTAGTTTAGTTGATGTTGGCCTGTAGTTTTAGTTGATGTTGGCCTGTAGTTTAGTTGATGTTGGCCTGTAGTTTTAGTTGTTGTTGGCCTGTAGCTTTAGTTGATGTTGGCCTGTAGGTTTAGTTGATGTTGGCCTGTAGTTTAGTTGTTGTTGGCCTGCAGTTTAGTTGATGTTGGCCTGTTGTTTAGTTGTTGTTGGCCTGTAGCTGTAGTTTAGTTGATGTTGGCCTGTAGTTTAGCTGATGTTGGCCTGTAGTTTAGTTGATGTTGGCCTGTAATTTAGTTGATGTTGGCCTGTAGTTTTAGTTGATGTTGGCCTGTAGTTTTAGTTGATTTTGGCCTGTAGTTTAGTTGATGTTGGCCTGTAGGTTAGTTGATGTTGGCCTGTAGTTTAGTTGATGTTGGCCTGTAATTTAGTTGATGTTGGCCTGTAGTTTTAGTTGATGTTGGCCTGTAGTTTAGTTAAAGTTGGCCTGTAGTTTAGTTGATGTTGGCCTGTAGTTCAGTTGATATTGGCTTTTAGTTTTAGTTGATGTTGGCCTGTAATTTAGTTGATGTTGGCCTGTAGTTTTAGTTGTTGTTGGCCTGTAGTTTAGTTGTTGTTGGCCTGTAGTTTAGTTGATGTTGACCTGTAGTTTAGTTGATGTTGGCCTGTAGTTTAGTTGTTGTTGGCCTGTAGTTTAGTTGATGTTGGCCTGTAGTTTAGTTGATGTTGGCCTGTAGTTTAGCTGATGTTGGCCTGTAGTTTAGTTGATGTTGACCTGTAGTTTTAGTTGATGTTGGCCTGTAGTCTAGTTGATGTTGGCCTGTAGTTTAGTTGATGTTGACCTGTAGTTTTAGTTGATGTTGGCCTGTAGTCTAGTTGATGTTGGCCTGTAGTTTAGTTGAGGTTGGCCTGTAGTTTAGTTGTTGTTGGCCTGTAGTTTAGTTGATGTTGGCCTGTAGTTTAGTTGATGTTGGCCTGTAGTTTAGCTGATGTTGGCCTGTAGTTTAGTTGATGTTGACCTGTAGTTTTAGTTGATGTTGGCCTGTAGTCTAGTTGATGTTGGCCTGTAGTTTAGTTGATGTTGACCTGTAGTTTTAGTTGATGTTGGCCTGTAGTCTAGTTGATGTTGGCCTGTAGTTTAGTTGATGTTGGCCTGTAGTTTAGTTGATGTTGGCCTGTAGTTTAGTTGATGTTGGCCTGTAGTTTTAGTTGATGTTGGCCTGTAGTTTAGCTGATGTTGGCCTGTAGTTTAGCTGATGTTGGCCTGTAGTTTAGCTGATGTTGGCCTGTAGTTTAGTTGATGTTGGCCTGTAGTTTAGTTGATGTTGGCCTGTAGTTTTAGTTGATGTTAGCCTGTAGTTTAGTTGATGTTGGCCTGTAGTTTAGTTGATGTTGGCCTGTAGTTTAGTTGATGTTGGCCTGTAGTTTAGTTGATGTTGGCCTGTAGTTTAGTTGATGTTGATGTTGGCCTGTAGTTTAGTTGATGTTGGCCTGTAGTTTGTAGTGATGTTGGCCTGTAGTTTAGTTGATGTTGGCCTGTAGTTTAGTTGATGTTGGCCTGTAGTTTAGTTGATGTTGGCCTGTAGTTTAGTTGATGTTGGCCTGTTATGATGTTTGGCCTGTGATGTTGGCCTGTAGTTTAGCTGATGTTGGCCTGTAGTTTAGTTGATGTTGGCCTGTGATGTTGGCCTGTAGTTTAGTTGATGTTGGCCTGTAGTTTAGTTGATGTTCTTGATGTTGGCCTTAGCCTGTAGTTTTAGTTATGTTTGGCCTGTAGCTGTAGTTTAGTTGATGTTGGCCTGTAGTTTAGTTGATGTTGGCCTGTAGTTTAGTTGATGTTGGCCTGTAGTTTAGTTGTTGTTGGCCTGTAGTTTAGTTGATGTTGGCCTGTAGTTTAGTTTTTGTTGTCCTGTAGTTTAGTTGTTGTTGGCCTGTAGTTTAGTTGTTGTTGGCCTGTAGTTTAGTTGTTGTTGGCCTGTAGTTTTAGTTGTTGTTGGCCTGTAGTTTAGTTGATGTTGGCCTGTAGTTTAGTTGATGTTGGCCTGTAGTTTAGTTGATGTTGGCTTGTAGCTTTAGTTGATGTTGACCTGTAGTTTAGTTGTTGTTGGCCTGTAGCTGTAGTTTAGTTGATGTTGGCCTGTAGTTTAGCTGATGTTGGCTTATAGTTTTAGTTGTTGTTGGCCTGTAGTTTAGTTGATGTTGGCCTGTAGTTTAGTTGTTGTTGGCCTGTAGCTGTAGTTTAGTTGATGTTGGCCTGTAGTTTTAGTTGATGTTGGCCTGTAGTTTAGTTGATGTTGGCCTGTAGTTTAGGTGATGTTGGCCTGTAGTTTAGGTGATGTTGGCCTGTAGTTTAGTTGATGTTGGCCTGTAGTTTTAGTTGATGTTGGCCTGTAGTTTAGTTGATGTTGGCCTGTAGTTTTAGTTGATGTTGGCCTGTAGTTTAGTTGTTGTTGGCCTGTAGTTTAGCTGATGTTGGCCTGTAGTTTAGTTGATGTTGGCCTGTAGTTTAGTTGTTGTTGGCCTGTAGTTTTAGTTGATGTTGGCCTGTAGTTTAGTTGATGTTGGCCTGTAGTTTAGTTGATGTTGGCCTGTAGTTTTAGTTGTTGTTGGCCTGTAGCTTTAGTTGATGTTGGCCTGTAGGTTTAGTTGATGTTGGCCTGTAGTTTAGTTGTTGTTGGCCTGCAGTTTAGTTGATGTTGGCCTGTTGTTTAGTTGTTGTTGGCCTGTAGCTGTAGTTTAGTTGATGTTGGCCTGTAGTTTAGCTGATGTTGGCCTGTAGTTTAGTTGATGTTGGCCTGTAATTTAGTTGATGTTGGCCTGTAGTTTTAGTTGATGTTGGCCTGTAGTTTTAGTTGATTTTTGGCCTGTAGTTTAGTTGATGTTGGCCTGTAGGTTAGTTGATGTTGGCCTGTAGTTTAGTTGATGTTGGCCTGTAGTTTAGTTGATGTTGGCCTGTAATTTAGTTGATGTTGGCCTGTAGTTTTAGTTGATGTTGGCCTGTAGTTTAGTTAAAGTTGGCCTGTAGTTTAGTTGATGTTGGCCTGTAGTTCAGTTGATATTGGCTTTTAGTTTTAGTTGATGTTGGCCTGTAATTTAGTTGATGTTGGCCTGTAGTTTTAGTTGTTGTTGGCCTGTAGTTTAGTTGTTGTTGGCCTGTAGTTTAGTTGATGTTGACCTGTAGTTTAGTTGATGTTGGCCTGTAGTTTAGTTGTTGTTGGCCTGTAGTTTAGTTGATGTTGGCCTGTAGTTTAGTTGATGTTGGCCTGTAGTTTAGCTGATGTTGGCCTGTAGTTTAGTTGATGTTGACCTGTAGTTTAGTTGATGTTGGCCTGTAATTTAGTTGATGTTGGCCTGTAGTTTTAGTTGATGTTGGCCTGTAGTTTAGTTAAAGTTGGCCTGTAGTTTAGTTGATGTTGGCCTGTAGTTCAGTTGATATTGGCTTTTAGTTTTAGTTGATGTTGGCCTGTAATTTAGTTGATGTTGGCCTGTAGTTTTAGTTGTTGTTGGCCTGTAGTTTAGTTGTTGTTGGCCTGTAGTTTAGTTGATGTTGACCTGTAGTTTAGTTGATGTTGGCCTGTAGTTTAGTTGTTGTTGGCCTGTAGTTTAGTTGATGTTGGCCTGTAGTTTAGTTGATGTTGGCCTGTAGTTTAGCTGATGTTGGCCTGTAGTTTAGTTGATGTTGACCTGTAGTTTTAGTTGATGTTGGCCTGTAGTCTAGTTGATGTTGGCCTGTAGTTTAGTTGATGTTGACCTGTAGTTTTAGTTGATGTTGGCCTGTAGTCTAGTTGATGTTGGCCTGTAGTTTAGTTGATGTTGGCCTGTAGTTTAGTTGTTGTTGGCCTGTAGTTTAGTTGATGTTGGCCTGTAGTTTAGTTGATGTTGGCCTGTAGTTTAGCTGATGTTGGCCTGTATTTTAGTTGATGTTGACCTGTAGTTTTAGTTGATGTTGGCCTGTAGTCTAGTTGATGTTGGCCTGTAGTTTAGTTGATGTTGACCTGTAGTTTTAGTTGATGTTGGCCTGTAATTTAGTTGATGTTGGCCTGTAGTTTTAGTTGATGTTGGCCTGTAGTTTAGTTAAAGTTGGCCTCTAGTTTAGTTGATGTTGGCCTGTAGTTCAGTTGATATTGGCTTTTAGTTTTAGTTGATGTTGGCCTGTAATTTAGTTGATGTTGGCCTGTAGTTTTAGTTGTTGTTGGCCTGTAGTTTAGTTGTTGTTGGCCTGTAGTTTAGTTGATGTTGACCTGTAGTTTAGTTGATGTTGGCCTGTAGTTTAGTTGTTGTTGGCCTGTAGTTTAGTTGATGTTGGCCTGTAGTTTAGTTGATGTTGGCCTGTAGTTTAGCTGATGTTGGCCTGTAGTTTAGTTGATGTTGACCTGTAGTTTTAGTTGATGTTGGCCTGTAGTCTAGTTGATGTTGGCCTGTAGTCTAGTTGATGTTGGCCTGTAGTTTAGTTGATGTTGGCCTGTAGTTTAGTTGTTGTTGGCCTGTAGTTTAGTTGATGTTGGCCTGTAGTTTAGTTGATGTTGGCCTGTAGTTTAGCTGATGTTGGCCTGTAGTTTAGTTGATGTTGACCTGTAGTTTTAGTTGATGTTGGCCTGTAGTCTAGTTGATGTTGGCCTGTAGTTTAGTTGATGTTGACCTGTAGTTTTAGTTGATGTTGGCCTGTAGTCTAGTTGATGTTGGCCTGTAGTTTAGTTGATGTTGGCCTGTAGTTTAGTTGATGTTGGCCTGTAGTTTAGTTGATGTTGGCCTGTAGTTTTAGTTGATGTTGGCCTGTAGTTTAGCTGATGTTGGCCTGTAGTTTAGCTGATGTTGGCCTGTAGTTTAGTTGATGTTGGCCTGTAGTTTAGTTGATGTTGGCCTGTAGTTTAGCTGATGTTGGCCTGTAGTTTAGTTGATGTTGGCCTGTAGTTTAGCTGATGTTGGGCTGTAGTTTAGTTGATGTTGGCCTGTAGTTTTGTTGATGTTGGCCTGTAGTTTTAGTTGATGTTGGCCTGTAGTTTAGTTGATGTTGGCCTGTAACTGTAGTTTAGTTGATGTTGGCCTGTAGTTTAGTTGATGTTGGCCTGTAGTTTAGCTGATTTTGGCCTGTAGTTTAGTTGATGTTGGCCTGTAGTTTAGTTGATGTTGGCCTGTAGTTTAGCTGATGTTGGCCTGTAGTTTAGTTGATGTTGGCCTGTAGTTTTAGTTGATGTTGGCCTGTAGTTTTAGTTGATGTTGGCCTGTAGTTTAGTTGATGTTGGCCTGTAGTTTAGCTGATGTTGGCCTGTAGTTTTTTGTTTGGTGTGTTTCTGGTACTTATTAAAACCCTTTAATGTTTTTTGGTTAAGATAATATGTGAATGAGTATGAATATGTGAATTCATGAATGCATTTCTCATTTGCAGTCAGCTTGGCACAGCTTATGTATCTGCTACCACAGGGGCAGTAGCCACGGCTCTAGGACTAAATGCACTAACAAAGGTATTAACCCATAGAAACCCTGTTCTCATTCATTCATTTACCATCAACCACATCACATCGCAGTGTTATCAAACGTAGCTACTCACAAGTCATATCATGAGTGGTTATCATGTCCAAAATAGTTATCATGCATAGAAGTGAATAGTAACCATGAATAGAAGTGCATAGTAACCATAAATAGAAGTGCATAGTAACCATGAATAGAAGTGAATAGTAACCATGAATAGAAGTGCATAGTAACCATGAATAGAAGTGCATAGTAACCATGAATAGAAGTGAATAGTAACCATGAATAGAAATGAATAGTAACCATGATTAGAAGTGAATAATAGAAGTGCATAGTAGCCATAAATAGAAGTGCATAGTAACCATGAATAGAAGTGAATAGTAACCATGAATAGAAGTGCATAGTAACCATAAATAGAAGTGCATAGTAACCATGAATAGAATTTGTCTACATATTTTTCCTGCTGCCTGCTTTGCTGGTTAGTCAATGTGTTGAAAGAGAGAGAAAATGTTGTATAATTCATACAGTATAGCCACTGTGGAAACGGATGCCACTCACAATAACCATCATGACATGCACAAAGAGCTTTCAGCTTTGGAACAATAAGCCTTGTCGAATAATTCTATTAGACTGTATAGATCAATTTCATCCCTGTCTATCTGTTTTACTCCAACCTTTTGTTGTTGTTGTCCAGCACATATCTCCCCTCGTAGGGAGGTTAGTTCCCTTCGCTGCCGTTGCTGCTGCTAACTGCATCAACATCCCCCTCATGAGGCAACGGTAAGACCAACCAGTCTGTACCTCCTCCTCCTGTTTCAAGATATAGTTTTGCAAATATGCGCTCAGCATTTGAAGTGTTTTTTATTCTAAATTCTTTACTAAAATGTAGTGTTAAATGTTAGGTTTTATTCAGGTTTTATTTAGGTTTTATTTAGGTTTTATTTAGGTTTTATTCAGGTTTTATTTAGGTTTTATTTAGGTTTTATTCAGGTTTTATTCAGGTTTTATTTAGGTTTTATTCAGGTTTTATTCAGGTTTTATTCAGGTTTTATTCAGGTTTTATTCAGGTTTTATTTAGGTTTTATTTAGGTATTATTCAGGTTTTATTTAGGTTTTATTTATTCGCACCAAAGAAAAGAAGTGAAAGACAAAACAGTGCAGGTATTTAACAGGAAAAGCGGTGTGTAGGTGAGGCTAGAAGCCCAAAGGGGCTGATATGAAAATCACACCACAAAAATAAGTACAACCAAAAAACATTTGTTCAATCAGCTAAACAAAGAATATTAATTATAATTGTACATGATATACTCAGTATAGAAGAAAAACGTGTGTGTGTGTGTGTGTGTGTGTGTGTGTGCGTGCGTGCCTGCGAGAAAGAGTTAGGCTACATGGAGGAGATTATTGTGTAGTTTGGTTCATCAGGCTGATTCCCAGTCTTTGCTTGAAGTTATTGAGGGATGATGAGGTTTTGGCAATGTGAAGATAAGAATTCCAGAGTATGCTACCTCTGTAAATGTTTGAAATATTGATTAGGTGTCTCTACAATGCTACATTTTCCCTTTCTAAACCCATAGGTCACACATAACTTATTGACATTTACATTATTCTTTCCACAACTTGGACATGGTCTTTCAAAAGAAAATGTATTTTTCATCGATGCCAGTTCGTATAATAGATGTTTACTTTATTTTCCTTCTTCTTTTACTGTCCAGGGAACTGAAACACGGCATTCCGATAACAGATGAGAACGATAACCGGTTAGGAGAGTCAACGACCGCCGCTAAGCAGGCTATCTCCCAGGTGGTGGTGTCTAGAATCCTCATGGCCTCTCCTGGAATGGGTATGTATGACGTAATGGGCTTTATGACCAATCTGGCAACCCATGCGATCCGGGACTCCAACCTGGCAACTCAATATGATACACTGGAAGTGATAAAAGCTTGAAATTAACCATGTTATCAGGTAAAATATAATCTTTGTAAACATTTATAAAGGATTACAATTTTATTTCACTATTCTGTTTTTCAGCTATCCCTCCGTTTTTAATGAACACCTTGGAAAAGAAAGCCTTCCTGAAGGTATTATTTACACCACGTATCACTTTATTTATTCACGTATGATCACATATATTGCATATTCACTTACTTTCTCATATATATGATGGCAGTCAGCCTTACTTTCTCATATCTGTGATGATATCTGTTATTTTCTCATACCTATGATAGCACTAAGCCTTTTGATAAGAGGCTTTACTAGAGAGTGTGTATATATAATGGCCTGTCACTGTGTTGTGTTAGCCATCGAAGGACTCCGTAGCAGTCTTCTAGACACAGTCAGCGGCTAAATCAAAATGCTTTAAAGTCATTTCCTTTCCTATGTCTCCTATTTCCTCATCCTGATTCAAACTAACTGGATAGGTAGAAACAAAATGGTGTATACTAAGCAATAACCCACAGCCATATTGCCTATAGCACTCCAGCCCTTTCAGTTATCAGTGAGTGTGAGGAAATAGGACAGAGCAAAGGAAACCATTTCAGAGGAGTGGAATGTATCCCTTCCTTTGTTTGCCTCATTGTTTTCTGGTCTTTTCAGAAGTTCCCATGGATGAGTGCACCTATTCAAGTGGTCTTGGTGGGATTCTGGTAAGTGGCCAGCAATGGACTGTTGATAAACTACCATTTGGACTGCTGATAAACTACCATTTGGACTGCTGATAAACCAAAATTTGGACTGCTGATAAACCACCATTTGGACTGCTGATAAACCAAAATTTGGACTGCTGATTAACTACCATTTGGACTGCTGATAAACCACCATTTGGACTGCTGATAAACCGCCATTTGGACTGTTGATAAACCACCATTTGGACTGCTGATAAACCACCATTTGGACTGTTGATAAACCAACATTTGGACTGTTGATAAACCAACATTTGGACTGCTGATAAACTACCATTTGGACTGCTGATAAACCACCATTTGGACTGTTGATAAACCACCATTTGGACTGTTGATAAACCACCATTTGGACTGTTGATAAACCAACATTTGGACTGTTGATAAACTACCATTTGGACTGTTGATAAACCACAATTTGGACTGTTGATAAACCAACATTTGGACTGCTGATAAACCACCGTTTGGACTGTTGATAAACCACAATTTGGACTGTTGATAAACCAACATTTGGACTGCTGATAAACCACCGTTTGGACTGTTGATAAACCACCATTTGGACTGTTGATAAACCACCATTTGGACTGCTGATAAACCACCATTTGGACTGTTGATAAACCACCATTTGGACTGTTGATAAACCACCGTTTGGACTGTTGATAAACCACCATTTGGACTGTTGGTAAACCACCATTTGGACTGTTGATAAACCACCATTTGGACTGTTGATAAACCACCATTTGGACTGTTGATAAACCACCATTTGGACTGTTGATAAACCACCATTTGGACTGCTGATAAACCACCATTTGGACTGTTGATAAACCACCATTTGGACTGTTGATAAACTACCATTTGGACTGCTGATAAACTACCATTTGGACTGCTGATAAACCAAAATTTGGACTGCTGATAAACCACCATTTGGACTGCTGATAAACCAAAATTTGGACTGCTGATTAACTACCATTTGGACTGCTGATAAACCACCATTTGGACTGCTGATAAACCGCCATTTGGACTGTTGATAAACCACCATTTGGACTGCTGATAAACCACCATTTGGACTGTTGATAAACCAACATTTGGACTGTTGATAAACCAACATTTGGACTGCTGATAAACTACCATTTGGACTGCTGATAAACCACCATTTGGACTGTTGATAAACCACCATTTGGACTGTTGATAAACCACCATTTGGACTGTTGATAAACCAACATTTGGACTGTTGATAAACTACCATTTGGACTGTTGATAAACCACAATTTGGACTGTTGATAAACCAACATTTGGACTACTGATAAACCACCGTTTGGACTGTTGATAAACCACAATTTGGACTGTTGATAAACCAACATTTGGACTGCTGATAAACCACCGTTTGGACTGTTGATAAACCACCATTTGGACTGTTGATAAACCACCATTTGGACTGCTGATAAACCACCATTTGGACTGTTGATAAACCACCATTTGGACTGTTGATAAACCACCGTTTGGACTGTTGATAAACCACCATTTGGACTGTTGGTAAACCACCATTTGGACTGTTGATAAACCACCATTTGGACTGTTGATAAACCACCATTTGGACTGTTGATAAACCACCATTTGGACTGTTGATAAACCACCATTTGGACTGCTGATAAACCACCATTTGGACTGCTGATAAACCACCATTTGGACTGTTGATAAACCACCATTTGGACTGTTGATAAACCACCATTTGGACTGTTGATAAACCACCATTTGGACTGTTGATAAACCACCATTTGGACTGCTGATAAAGCACCATTTGGACTGCTGATAAACCACCATTTGGACTGCTGATAAAGCACCATTTGGACTGCTGATAAACCACCATTTGGACTGTTGATAAACTACCATTTGGACTGTTGATAAACCACCATTTGGACTGCTGATAAACCACCATTTGGACTGTTGATAAACCACCATTTGGACTGCTGATAAACCACCATTTGGACTGCTGATAAACCACCATTTGGACTGTTGATAAACCACCATTTGGACTGTTGATAAACTACCATTTGGACTGTTGATAAACCACCATTTATACTGTCAATGCTGTGAAGAACCCGTGATGTATACTGTCAACGCTGTGAAGGCCCCATGACATATACTGTCAACGCTGTGATGGACCCGTGACATATACTGCCAATGCTGTGAAAAACCCTTGACATATACTTTCAACGCTGTGATGGACCTGTGACATATACTGTCAACGCTGAGAAGGACCCATGACATATACTGTCAACGCTGTGAAAGACCCGTGACATACTGCCAACGCTGAGAAGGACCCATGACATATACTGTCAACACTGTGAAGGACACGTGGCATATACTGTCAATGCTGTGAAGGACCCGTTACATACTGTCAACGCTGTGAAGTACTAGTAACATATACTGTCAACGCTGTGAAGGACCCGTGACGTATACTGTCAACGCTGTGAAGGACCAGTGACATAAAGTATACTGTCAACCCTGTGAAGGACCTGTGACATACAGTATAGTGTCAACGCTGTGAAGTTCCTGTGACGTATACTGTCATCGCTGTGAAGGACCAGTAACATATACTGTCAACGCTGTGAAGGACCCATGCTGTGAAGGACCCGTGACATATACTGCCAACGCTTTGAGGGACCCGTGACATATACTGTCAACGCTGTGAAGGACCTGTGACATACAGTATTCTGTCAATGACTACTATCAAGTAAATATAAGCACAGTGTCGTTTAGATATCACAACAGCTGTTTTATAGCAACATTTTGTCTTAAAGGGTCACGCATTATAGCTATGGTATCTGATCTACAGTTTCTAGATCTATTTAGTAGAGTAGTGTGTCTTGGAAAGGGTCAGGCATTATAGCTATGGTATCTAATCTACTGTCTAGCTCTATATGGTATCTAATCTACTGTCTAGCTTTATATGGTATCTAATCTACTGTCTAGCTCTATATGGTATCTAATCTACTGTCTAGCTCTATATAGTATCTAATCTACTGTCTAGCTCTATATGGTATCTAATCTACTGTCTAGCTCTATATAGTATCTAATCTACTGTCTAGCTCTGTATGGTATCTAATCTACTGTCTAGCTCTGTATGGTATCTAATCTACTGTCTAGCTCTATATGGTATCTAATCTACTGTCTAGCTCTATATAGTATCTAATCTACTGTCTAGCTCTATATGGTATCTAATCTACTGTCTAGCTCTATATAGTATCTAATCTACTGTCTAGCTCTGTATGGTATCTAATCTACTGTCTAGCTCTATATGGTATCTAATCTACTGTCTAGCTCTATATGGTATCTAATCTACTGTCTAGCTCTATATGGTATCTAATCTACTGTCTAGCTCTGTATGGTATCTAATCTACTGTCTAGCTCTATATGGTATCTAATCTACTGTCTAGCTCTATATAGTATCTAATCTACTGTCTAGCTCTGTATGGTAGATGTGCCGCTGACCCTTGTGTGTGCTTGTCTTTCAGCCTGGTGTTTGCCACTCCACTGTGCTGTGCACTGTTCCCCCAGAAGAGGTGAGTGAATCATCATTGCTAGCTGTGTTGATCAGTCTCACAGCAATAATACAGTTGACGTCAGAAGTTTACATACACTTAGGTTGGAGTCATTAAAACTTGTTTTTCAACCACTCCACAAATGTCTTGTTAACAAAATATAGTTTTGGCGAGTCGATTAGGACATCTACTTTGTGCATGACACAAGTAATTTTTCCAACAATTGTTTACAGACAGATTATCTCACTTATAATTCACTGTATCACAATTCCAGTGGGTCAGAAGTTTACATACACTAAGTTGACTGTGCTTTTAAACAGCTTGGAAAATTCCAGAAAATGATGTCATGGCTTTAGAAGCTTATGATAGGCTAATTGACATAATTTGAGTCAATTGGAGGTGTACCTGTGGATGTATTTCAAGGCCTATCTTCAAACTTTGTGCCTCTTTGCTTGACATCATGAGAAAATCAAACGAAATCAGCCAAGACCTCAGAAAAAAAATGTAGACCTCCACAAGTCTGGTTCATCCTTGGGAGCCATTTCCTAAAGCCTGAAGGTACCACGTTCATCTGTACAAACAATAGTGCGCAATTATAAACACCATGGGACCACGCAGCCGTCATACCGCTCAGGAAGGAGACGCATTCTGTCTCCTAGAGATTAACGTACTTTGGTGCGAAAAGTGCAAATCAATCCCAGAACAAAGGACCTTGTGAAGATGCTGGAGGAACCCGGTACAAAGGTATCTATATCCACAGTAAAACAAGTCCTCTATCAACATAACCTGAAATGCCGCTCAGCAAGGAAGAAGCCACTGCTCCAAAACCGCCATAAAAAAGCCAGACTACGGTTTGCAACTGCACATAGGGACAAAGATAATACTTTTTGAAGAAATGACCTCTGGTCTGATGAAACAAAAAAAGAACTGTTTGGCCATAATGACCATCGTTATGTTTGGAGGAAAAAGGGGGAGGCTTGCAAGCCGAAGAACACCATCCCAACCGTTAAGCACGGGGGTGGCAGCATCATGTTGTGGGGGTGCTTTGCTGCAGGAGGGACTTGTGCACTTCACAAAATAGATGGCATCATGACGGAGGGCAACATCTCAAGAAATCATTTAGGAAGTTAAAGCTTGGTCGCAAATGGGTCTTCCAAATGGACAATGACCCCAAGCATACTTCCAAAGTTGTGGCAAAATGGCTTAAGGACAACAAAGTCAAGGTATTGGAGTGGCCATCACAAAGCCCTGACCTCAATCCCAAAGAAAATGTGTGGTTAGAACTGAAAAAGCGTGAGGGAGCAAGGAGGCCTACAAACCTTACTCCGTTACACCAGCTCTGTCAGGAGGAATGGGCCAAAATTCACCCAACTTATTGTGGGAAGCTTGTGGAAGGCTACCCGAAACATTTGACCCAAGGTAAACAATTTAAAGCAATGCTACCAAATACTAATTGAGTGTATGTAAACTTCTGACCCACTGGGAATGTGATGAAAGAAATAAAAGCTGAAATAAATAATTCTCTCTACTATTATTCTGACATTTCAAATTCTTAAAATAAAGTGACCTAACTGACCTAAGACAGATCATTTTTACTGGGATTAAATGTCAGGAATTGTGAAAAACTGAGTTTAAATGTATTTGGCTAAGTTGTATGTAAACTTCTGACTTCAACTGTATGTGGTCTCTTTCTCTCACTTCTCCCTCTTTTAGCTCTATGTCAGTAAGCCGATTGGAGCCAGAGCTTCAGGAGAAGATCCGTGTGAGCCACCCCGGGGTGGAGAGGATCTACTTCAACAAAGGACTATGAGTGTCCAGCCCACTGCCAACCCTCCTGGCACTGTCATACTACCCTCACACCATCTCTACTGGTAGCAGACACCAACCCCAGCCCACTGCCAACCCTCCTGGCACTGCCATACTACCCAGACATCAACTGTATTATTATAGACACCAACCCCAGCCCACTGCCAACCCTCCTGGCACTGCCATACTACCCTCACACCATCTCTACTGGTGGCAGACACCAACCCCAGCCCACTGCCAACCCTCCTGGCACTGCCATACTACCCTCACACCATCTCTACTGGTGGCAGACACCAACCCCAGCCCACTGCCAACCCTCCTGGCACTGCCATACTACCCTCACACCATCTCTACTGGTGGCAGACACCAACCCCAGCCCACTGCCAACCCTCCTGGCACTGCCATACTACCCTCACACCATCTCTACTGGTAGCAGACACCAACAACCTTCTTCCTCATTCTGTGTGACAAAGTTAGGTTTTGCTTCTCATCCTCAACTGTCCTCCTTTTTCTCCTCCCCTCACCCTCTCGCCGACACCCTCCTCCCCTCACCCTCTCGCCGTCACCCTCCTCCCATCACCCTCCTCCCCTCACCCTCCTCCCCTCACCCTCTCGCCGTCACCCTCCTCCCTCACCCTCTCGCCGTCACCCTCCTCCCTCACCCTCTCGCCGTCACCCTCCTCCCCTCACCCTCTCGCCGTCACCCTCCTCCCACACCCTCCTCCCCTCACCCTCCTCCCCTCACCCTCTCGCCGTCACCCTCCTCCCCTCACCCTCTCACAGTCACCCTCCTCCTCACCCTCTCACAGTCACCCTCACCCTCTCGCCGTCACCCTCCTCCCTCACCCTCCTCCCTCACCCTCTCACAGTCACCCTCCTCCTCTCATCCTCTCGCCGTCACCCTCCTCCCCTCACCCTCCTCCCCTCACCCTCTCTCCGTCACCCTCCTCCCCTTACCCTCACTCCGTCACCCTCTCTCTTTCTGTAATGACATGTTTACTTTGTTTGCTGTTATGTTTGATTTATTTTCAATTGCAGAAGACAGTGGTCTCGTTGTTATTCTGCCACTGTGATGATGGTGGTTTATAGTGGGTCTGTGTACAGTGAGAGGAGGTGGTTGTTGTTTTTCTATTCCCATGCAGTTTTTTTAATAGGTCACTTTTCTGTCAATTGTATTTTTTGTGCCAAAACATTTTCATATTCAAAACAGCTGTTTGTGTTCAGTGGAGAACCAGGAAAAATAACAGGGTCGGTATTCCTGTATTTGTAACTATAGCAGTAATCAGTATTATTCAGTCTTAATCTAACTATGATGAGTATTATTCAGTCTTAATCTAACTATGATGAGTATTATTCAGTCTTAATCTAACTATGATGCCTACTCCAAAATTAAGTTCATTTATTTGCCAAATCTCAACAACAGTTTGAGACCTCTCAACAATACACAACCTCTTGACAGTAATATATTAATGTCATTTCAGACAATAACTATATGACATTCAGTGCATTTTAATGAATTCATATTTGCCAAATGAGTGAACATTGCCAGGTCTGCGTCCCACTATTCCCATAGGGCTATGGTCAAAAGTAGTGCACTATGTAGGGAATAGGGTGCCATTTGGGATGGTGTCTACATTGGTTCCATGACCAGGGTTTACTCCCCCTAACAATGTCAGATCTTTTAATTGTCTACAATAACCATTGTTATGTATATTACTGGTGCTTTTGATGCAATATCTTCATATAATTTATGTTTATTCCAGACTATCTATTCTGCTTCCCAAAGCATGCATGAACAAACCACTCCTCATCAGTGTGATAGTACGGCATATGGTGGGTTACAGGTGTGTTTCAGACAGTCAACTAGTCTGTCTGTATCGTCACTTCAGGCACAGGAGGTTGGTGGCACTTTTAATTGGGGAGGACGGGCTCGTGTTAATGACTGGAGCGGAATCAGTGGAATGGTATCAAATGCATGGTTTCCATGGTTTCCAGGTGTTTGATGCCATTCCATTTGCTCCTTTCAGGCCATTATTATGAGCCGTCCTCCCCTCACCAGCCTCCACTGCTTTCAGGGTGGCATCCGCTGCATCTGTGTTTCAAAACAATGACAAATCTTATGTTAAAAAAAAACACCTTCTAGTTTGATACAGTATCTGTGGGGGTGCTAAATCTTCCCCTAATGCAGAATCCACCATGCCGTCTTGCCTTGAAATGAAAGTAGCGCTCCATTTCAAGGTGTGGCACAGTTTTATGAAGTGTTAAGTGTTGTTTGTTGATAAAGAGCAAAACCTTGCGGTCCCGAATGCCAACCCAGTCATGAGACACCCACAGACCTTGCTGATCGAAGTTGCCAAAGAGGTGATGGTATGTTTTATTGTGCTACTCTGCTGCTGTCCCAGGCTAGCTAGACCATCTCTCAGGCTAGACAAAAGCACAGCATGTCTTGTGCACGCTTGTCAATCCCTAATTTAAAATCTATATATGACATAGAATTCGAGGAATAGTGAATGATTGACCTGCTGAAAGATTCACTCAAATGCACTGTTATGGTGTTAAACTCGGGACTACAGAAACATCAGCCAAAGCTACAGGTAGCCTACTGGTATCGTATTGTCAGACAAAAGGAACTCTTAAAAACAGAAACAATTGACAGATTGCTATTTTTTTATCCAGTTTATTCCAGAGTTTATGTCTGAAAAGAAAATGGAAGTAATACATTTAGAAAATGTTTAAAATAATTATTGTGAACATTCCGTTTGGTTGGTAATAATAGCCTCCTTTTTCATCTCATTATGTGATTTTTGTAAGGTGTTTTAAATGTTTAAGTATGAAAAATATATCTACAGTATTGACTTATATGGTTTCTATATAAGTATTTTCAGAGAGAGTCCTGCTATAGAAGTTGTTCTTACAGATGGTATGAAGAGGCTTTAAGCAATGGATAATGTTTCGGTGTATTTCAGTAGTCCAATGTAGCATCGGCAGATCTAATTCAAACTGAGACAGGGATTCAATCCAAGGCGTGTTATAGAGCAGTGCATTGGACAGACACTGCACCTTTAAAAAAAAGGCAATTTCTCTGACGTTTCAAACGGTGAACGCTGATGGTAAACGCTGTAAATGCCGTTAAAGTGGGCTGCTCTATAACGTGCCTTGGATTGAATCACGGTCTCAGCATCTATCCATTGTTTGATGTTTTTCATATGTAAAACTGGGAATGCTATATTTGGAATATTGTAATTGATGGTTGATCTGAGATACTACATATTTCTAATTCTCAGTATTTCAAACTTAAAGTCCTATAAATGATTTATGTGATGAAGCACATTCATTATTCAAATATATTAATATAACTTTGAAAAGCAACAATTAGTGAGAGATAAGCACAATAACTAATAACTGAATATTTGTCAACCAGCGGACAATGTATTTGTATCTCTTTAACTTGATGTACCAAACCCCAAGAAATGCCACACAAACCTGCCCAAACAAACCTTAATTACTACAAATTAAAAGTCTTTACAAAATAAAAGTCTTACGTAAATATCAATCAATGTTTTACAGGCCTTCAGTCTATCTGCCAAGTCAATCTGCTGCAATGTCAATCTAGCCAAAGTGATACAAATCCACTCAAGAGGAATAAGTCATGACAGTTTACAGTAATCTAAATGAAATGGGTATTTTTAGGAAAGGGTATTCTGGAATAATGGTATTTAATAGTTTTTTTTGCAGTAAATTTGGGATGTTGTAATGTCTAGACTAACTGGATGAAATTAAAAATAATGAAGTCTCAAACGGTTGTACTATTTTTGTTTTTACTACTAAATGAAATCAAAGATTGGTCGCATACACAGATTTGAAGATTTTATCGCAAGTGCGATAAAATCCCTCAAAACAGCCTAATTTCTTCCGGGGCGTGGACTCTACAATGTGTCGAATGCAGGGCCGCTGGCCCATGTTGACTCTAATGCTTCCCACAGTTGTGTGAAGTTGGCTGAATGTCCTTTGGGTGGTGAACCATTCTTGATACACACGGGAAACTGTAGTGTGAAAAACCCCAGCAGCGTTGCAGTTCTTGGCACAAACCGGTGCACCTGGCACCTACTACCGTACCCCGGTTAAAAGGCGTTTCAATATTTTGTCTCCACCCTCTGAATGGCACACATACTCAATCCACGTCTCAATTGTCTCAAGGCTTACAGATGATTTAACCGGTCTCCTCCTCTTCATCTACACTTGATTGAAGTGGATTTAACAACTGACATCAATAAAGGATCATAGATTTCACCTGGATTCACCTGGTCAATCATAATGTTTTGTACGCTCAGTGTACATATCAAGTGGGTAAAACTGGATGTAAACATTATTAAAGTGACCAGTGGTCAGTGTCTATGTACATAGGGCAGCAGTCTCTAAAGTGCATGGTAGAGTACCGGGTGATAGCCAGCTATTAACAGTGACTAAGGTTCAGGGCAGAGTATTGGGCGGAGGCCAGCTAGTGGTGACTGTTTCACAGTCTGATGCCCAGGAGATAGAAGCTGTTTATCAGTCTCTCGATCCTAGCTTTAGTGCACCTGAACAGGCTGTGGTGGCTGAGGTCCTTGATGATCTTGGCCTTCCTGTGGCACCGGATGCTGTCGATGTCCTGGAGCGCAGGACTGGAGCCTTTTCTAGCGTTTCCCCTGGTCAGGTCACATGGTTTTTCAGTCTCCATGTAACAAAATAATAAAATATGAAAAAGTATGTAAATATAAAGTTATCATAGCTCTCATTCAAACCCAGACAGGCAAAACCACTGGTTGCCTACTGCCATCTACTGGTCAAGGTTGGACGCAGCAGATGCCTTTACCACCATAGTGCACTTTACTGCAATAGGAATGTTTTAACCATTTAAAAAGCTAATCAAGTGGATTTGATGGGCCAGAATGATCCTGTGTGTTTCAAATTAAAATAAACAGAAGAACAACGTCAAAGCAGTTTATTCCAAGAGAATTATACAGACAACCTATATGGAAACACTAATGCCTCCCTCCTGGATGGCTTCCACACAGAAGCCCCTCCTGGATGCCTCCCACACAGAAACCCCTCCTGGATGGCTTCCACACAGAATCCCCTCCTGGATGCCTTCCACACAGAAGCCCCTCCTCGATGGCTAGGTGCATGTGCTGACTGATACTATGGTACGCATATAAGAGCACAATGAAACTGGCATCTAATGTGGAGGAACCAGTATGTGACTACATTATGTTGCATGATTACATCCTTCACAATATTCACCTTGAAAGCACAGCAATGTAGATGAACGGAAAACAGATGACAAGCCACTACTGGAAAAGTTCAACTAACAAGCAGGCCTTCTGGGAGGATCAGTCATGACCACAATATGAATGAAGAGGACGTACAATCTACTATCCTTCTAGTCCCGCTTTCTTCCCTCTGAGTGTTTCATAGTGTCTCTAGCAATATAGGCTTGAAACATAACGTTATTTCAGTCATCCTTGTGTGGTGCATCTACCAAAAGCCCAGTTGTTACTGACCCAAGTCTTCCTGGTGTCCTCTGAGACCCCGTTGTTACTGACCCAAGTCTTCCTGGTGTCCCTCTGAGACCCCGTTGTTACTGACCCAAGTCTTCCTGGTGTCCTCTGAGACCCCGTTGTTACTGACCCAAGTCTTCCTGGTGTCCTCTGAGACCCCGTTGTTACTGACCCAAGTCTTCCTGGTGTCCCCTCTGAGACCCCGTTGTTACTGACCCTAGTCTTCCTGGTGTCCTCTGAGACTCAGGGTTAAATCAAGTACCGTGACATGCAAACATCCATCACATGGAATGAACAGAAAGAGGAAGGATTGGATTGCAGAAAACAAGTTGCAGCCAAGGAGGAAGTGGCTGTTTTCTTGCCAACTTGCAGAATCTTTTCTCCATCCTTACATCTTATTTGACGTTAAACTTATATTAAAGTTTTCAAAATGTCCCTTCACACACAATCACATATTACTTCTACCATGTAACATCAGGTTGTTTCATTCACAGTGAAGAATTGACATTCAATAACTGACTCTTGGCTGTTTTACTCAGGTCTGTGTTACTAATCCAATCAATTACATAATTTAAAAATGCAAATCCAATTCTTCTTCATTCTATGAGAAACTCAGTCAATGAACGGACTGTGGTAAAGCACACAGCTGCAGACTCCTGCTGAGCACAGCGTTATCTTTGGAATGTGTTGGACTTTGAGTATACAAATTGGCACTTGAGTAACATTTACTGGTACAAATGGTTACACGAGTATTCTGCAGTAAGAGATTCTTAGAGTTCATACAGTACATTCTGAAATGATTACTCACATACAGTATATATTTCCTAATGCGAGAAAACAATGTTTATGTTGGAAACATGGATGACAAACATCCTCAACAACAATCCTTTGTTTTCCAAGGAAAATAGATAATAAAGTACAAATAAGTACTGTGATAATTGTCTTTAAATAAGGCCAATATAAATACTCTTGTTATAAACTGGGTGGTTTGAGCCCTGAATTCTGATTGGCTGAAAGCCGTGGTATATCAGACCGTATACCACATGTATGACAAAACATTTATTTTTACTGCTCTAATTACATTGGTAACCAGTTTATAATAGCAATAAGGCTCCTCGGGGGTTTGTGATATATGACCAATATTACCCGGATCCCGGCACTCCGTGTTGCCTAAGAACAGCCCTTAGCCGTGGTATATTGGCCATATACCACACCCCCTCGGGCCTTATTGCTTCATTATACAATCATAATATACAACAGCATATTTATTACACTTCTGCTCCCTCGGAATTATTTTCGTTTTTTTGTCACATTAAGTACACTTTAACATGGGGCATCATTTTAGGGTGTCTTTGGATACATGTCAAAGATTGTCTCTGCAAACCTTCATATTATAAACACAGAGAAAAAGATGGCAGTGCAGTCTTCCTATAGACACCGGCATCGTCTTTCAGCTGAAGCTCTTAACACCCTGGACAAAGAGGCAGAGCTCCTATAAAACCCTAGTGTAAGATCGCGTCCCCTGGGGGTACAAGTGGCCATTAACAAAAGACACAGGCAGCGGTAGAGTGAACATGAAGCCCTGCCAGGCATCCATTGGAGTGCACACTGTCAGTCAGAGGGTGTGGGGCAACAGAAAGGCTTTTTCAAGTCAAAAGATGTCCCCCCCGGGGGCACCTGTGTAGATGGACGGGGCAATTCACTTATGTAACCCACTTAGCCTTCGCTACCTTAAGTTAGCTTAGCGTAGCCTAGTCAAGCATAAAATGGCTAAACCAAGCTTAAATTAGCATAGACTAGCGTAGCTTAGCATAACCTAGCCTCAGACAAACTCCTCCTCGCAGAGGGCCTCCCCCACCAGCAATGAGTGTTTGTCGGGTTCGCTGAGGGCCATGCTGTTCAGGGAGTGCTTTGATTGGAGGGAGTTGATGGAGGCGCGGCTGAAGTTAACAACGCGGTCCAATAGGCTCAGCTTGGGGGAGGAACGGCGCAGCTCGCCCATGCCGATGTGTACGCTGACGTCTGACAGGCTTGCAGCGTGTCTCTTCTGACTGCCCAGACGAGACTCCAGCAGCTCAGCGCTGGGCTTAATGTAGCTACAAACAGAGAGAGAGAGAGGAGAGTTAGTGTAACTACAAACACAGAGAGAGAGAGACAGAGAGAGAGAGAGAGAGAGAGACAGAGAGGAGAGTTTGTAGCTACAAACACAGAGAGAGAGAGACAGAGAGAGAGAGACAGAGAGGAGAGTTTGTAGCTACAAACAGAGAGAGAGAGAGACAGAGAGAGAGAGAGAGACAGAGAGGAGAGTTTGTAGCTACAAACACAGAGAGAGAGAGACAGAGAGAGAGAGAGAGAGACAGAGAGGAGAGTTTGTAGCTACAAACAGAGAGAGAGAGGAGAGTTAGATACAGAAACAATAAGACACTACAAGTTGTAGTTCAGTGCTGGATTTAGAGTAACTAAGGTGCCGAGGAGAGCTAACACACACACACACACAGAAATACCACAGCTTGATGGGAAACTGGCACCTGGTCTGACAACTCACCATTTGAGCAGTAGAGAGGACAGCACGACAGAGACAGAGGAGAGGGCCATGGCAGCAGAACCCATCCACGGCTGGAGGACCAGACCAACAGGCATGAACACACCAGCAGCGATAGGGATCCCCACCAGGTTATAGATGAGAGCAAACACAAAGTTGATCCTGATTCTCTTGACGGTCTTCTTGGACAGGTCAATACTCCCCACCACATCCAGCAGGTCATTCTGTGGACAGTGGAGAGACATGGGAGAGAGAAAGAGAGAGACATGGGAGAGACATGGGAGAGAGAAAGAGAGAGACATGGGAGAGAGAAAGAGAGAGACATGGGAGAGAGAAAGAGAGAGACATGGGAGAGAGAAAGAGAGAGAAAGAGAGAGACATGGGAGAGAGAAAGAGAGAGACATGGGAGAGAGAAAGAGAGAGACATGGTAGAGAGAAAGAGAGAGACATGGTAGAGAGAAAGAGAGAAAGAGAGAGACATGGGAGAGAGAAAGAGAGAGACATGGGAGAGAGAAAGAGAGACATGGGAGAGAGAAAGAGAGAGACATGGGAGAGAGAAAGAGAGAGACATGGGAGAGGAGAAAACTTAGTATACAAGAGACGGAGCTTTACCATTACAACAAAATTGCGCAAATCTTCAAAAATGAATTTTGGAGGCAGACAGATAACATGTAGAGACGATCAGACAGCCAGACAGATTACCATGTAGAGACGATCAGACAGCCACACAGATTAACATGTAGAGACGATCAGACAGATTACCATGTAGAGACGATCAGACAGCCACACAGATTAACATGTAGAGACGATCAGACAGATTAACATGTAGAGACGATCAGACAGCCAGACAGATTAACATGTAGAGACGATCAGACAGATTAACATGTAGAGACGATCAGACAGCCAGACAGATTAACATGTAGAGACGATCAGACAGATTAACATGTAGAGACGATCAGACAGATTAACATGTAGAGACGATCAGACAGCCACACAGATTAACATGTAGAGACGATCAGACAGATTAACATGTAGAGACGATCAGACAGCCAGACAGATTAACATGTAGAGACGATCAGACAGATTAACATGTAGAGACGATCAGACAGCCACACAGATTAACATGTAGAGACGATCAGACAGATTAACATGTAGAGACGATCAGACAGATTAACATGTAGAGACGATCAGACAGCCAGACAGATTAACATGTAGAGACGATCAGACAGATTAACATGTAGAGACGATCAGACAGATTAACATGTAGAGACGATCAGACAGATTAACATGTAGAGACGATCAGACAGATTAACATGTAGAGACGATCAGACAGATTAACATGTAGAGACGATCAGACAGATTAACATGTAGAGACGATCAGACAGATTAACATGTAGAGACGATCAGACAGATTAACATGTAGAGACGATCAGACAGATTACCATGTAGAGACGATCAGACAGATTACCATGTAGAGACGATCAGACAGATTACCATGTAGAGACGATCAGACAGATTAACATGTAGAGACGATCAGACAGATTAACATGTAGAGACGATCAGACAGATTAACATGTAGAGACGATCAGACAGATTAACATGTAGAGACGATCAGACAGATTAACATGTAGAGACGATCAGACAGGAAAACATCCATCCATCCACTCACAGTCTTGCCCTCTTCTCCTCACCCTGATCAGCACCACGTCAGCTGCCTCTATGGCCACGTCGGTGCCCGTTCCTATGGCAATGCCAACGTCTGCCATGGCCAGAGCGGGCGAGTCGTTGACCCCGTCACCCACCATGGCCACCCTCTTCCCTGCCTGCTGCAGCTGCTCTACCTTGGCCACCTTGTGGGACGGCAGCACCTCCGCAAACACCTTCCTGATGCCCACCTGGAGGAGATAGACACAGCTAAATGACAGTTCACAAGCCACAATAAAACCACATTAACACCTTCCTGATGCCCACCTGGAGGAGATAGACACAGCTAAATGACAGTTCACAAGCCACAATAAAACCACATTAACACCTTCCTGATGCCCACCTGGAGGAGAGATAGACACAGCTAAATGACAGTTCACAAGCCACAATAAAACCACATTAACACCTTCCTGATGCCCACCTGGAGGAGAGATAGACACAGCTAAATGACAGTTCACAAGCCACAATAAAACCACATTAACACCTTCCTGATGCCCACCTGGAGGAGAGATAGACACAGCTAAATGACAGTTCACAAGCCACAATAAAACCACATTAACACCTTCCTGATGCCCACCTGGAGGAGAGATAGACACAGCTAAATGACAGTTCACAAGCCACAATAAAACCACATTTACATTTGGGTAGTTTAGCAGATGCTGTTATCCAGATTGATATGTTCTGGTTTGGTGCATAACATTCATAGACATTATATTAGCATGTAGTAGTCTATGTAGTCTCCTGAACACGGCTCGTTGATGGCTTGAATAACCTATGAGGGGAAGATGGATCCCGTGACCTATGAACCCCACCCACCCAGCCAGCCAGTCCTGTACCCTACCTGAGCAGCGATGGCCCGTGCCGTCTTGCTGTTGTCTCCAGTCATCAGAATCACCTCCAGACCCATGGCCTGCAGGGTGTGAACCGCCAACTCTGCCTCTGGCTTCACTGTGTCTGCTATGGCTATCATGGCACATAGCAGACCTACACAGAGGGAGAGAGAGAGAGAGAGAGAGAGGGAGAGACGGGGGGAGAGAGACGGGGAGAGAGAGAGAGAGACGGGGGAGAGAGAGAGGTTATATACTCAGCAACACAATGGATTAAATGGTTGGAAACTCCTAAGGCTACTGTACTCACTGTCGACTGCCACCAGTACAGCAGTGCGTCCCCTGCGTTCATGTTCATTCATGGTCTCGTCAACATCAGGTCTGATCTGGAGTCCGTTCCTCCTCATCCACTCCCTGTTCCCTATCAACACCACGTAGGATGCTGTCTGCACCAGGGCTATAGAGGAACACACAGAGAGGTTACTGGTTCCCTATCAACACCACGTAGGATGCTGTCTGCACCAGGGCTATAGAGGAACACACAGAGGAATAGGGGTTAGACTAGAACGCAACCTAGAATGTAGACAGAATGTACGGCATGCATTTAAATCGATGAAGTGGAAACAGGGGAATCTTTAAGTCTTATGTTGAATAATAATTGACAATAAGGGCTAATTTAGGATTGTATTTTAATTTGGCTTTAAAACAATTGAAAAGAGCTGCCCTATTTTGCACTACATATCCCAGTACATACTGAGAGGCTGTGGGTCCATGATGAGGGGGTGTGATCCTGGCCTGGTACTGGAGTCACTGATCTGGACCAGAATACTGTTTCTCTGGTTGTTGTCGTCACTGTCACTGTCCTCCTGATGTCGTCTCAGCAGGGTCTCTGTGTTACTGACCTAACACACACACACACAGGTTTAGTATATTACACAGCCGTCACTGTCCTTCTGATGTTGTCTCAGCAGGGTCTCTGTGTTACTGACCTAACACACACACACACACACACACACACACACACACACACAGACACACACACACACACACACACACACACAGGTTTAGTTTATTACACTGCTGTCACTGTCCTCCTGCTGGTCTCTGACCTGGCATTACTGACCTGGCATCGTATTCCGCAGCCTGGTACAGCCTGGAAGTCAGTACATGCACCAAGGGACTCTGTACCCAGCTCCTAATACAGAGACACACATTAGTCTGTCATTCTGCATCCACAATGACAGATAGGGCCTAGATATTTGAAGTCGTCCAAACACTTGGAATGATCCACTCGCGAGGACTCACAACTACCTGTCAGCTGTAGGACTGAAGTTCAGCTGGACTCACCGATTTACAGCACTTGGTAACGGAGTCAGACTCACCGGTTTACAGCACTTGGTAACGGAGTCAGACTCACCGGTTTACAGCACTTGGTAACGGAGTCAGACTCACCGGTTTACAGCACTTGGTAACGGAGTCAGACTCACCGGTTTACAGCACTTGCAACGGAGTCAGACTCACCGGTTTACAGCACTTGGTAACGGAGTCAGACTCACCTGTTTACAGCACTTGGTAACGGAGTCAGACTCACCGGTTTCCAGTACTTGGTAACGGAGTCAGACTCACCTGTTTCCAGCACTTGGTAACGGAGTCAGACTCACCTGTTTCCAGCACTTGGTAACGGAGCCAGACTCACCTGTTTACAGCACTTGGTAACGGAGCCAGACTCACCTGTTTACAGCACTTGGTAACGGAGTCAGACTCACCTGTTTACAGCACTTGGTAACGGAGTCAGACTCACCGGTTTACAGCACTTGGTAACGGAGTCAGACTCACCTGTTTACAGCACTTGGTAACGGAGTCAGACTCACCTGTTTACAGTACTTGGTAACGGAGTCAGACTCACCTGTTTACAGCACTTGGTAACGGAGCCAGACTCACCTGTTTACAGTACTTGGTAACGGAGCCAGACTCACCTGTTTACAGTACTTGGTAACGGAGTCAGACTCACCTGTTTACAGTACTTGGTAACGGAGTCAGACTCACCTGTTTACAGTACTTGGTAACGGAGCCAGACTCACCTGTTTACAGTACTTGGTAACGGAGTCAGACTCACCTGTTTACAGTACTTGGTAACGGAGCCAGACTCACCTGTTTACAGCACTTGGTAACGGAGTCAGACTCACCTGTTTACAGCACTTGGTAACGGAGTCAGACTCACCTGTTTACAGCACTTGGTAACGGAGTCAGACTCACCTGTTTACAGCACTTGGTAACGGAGTCAGACTCACCTGTTTACAGTACTTGGTAACGGAGTCAGACTCACCTGTTTACAGCACTTGGTAACGGAGCCAGACTCACCTGTTTACAGTACTTGGTAACGGAGTCAGACTCACCGGTTTACAGCACTTGGTAACGGAGTCAGACTCACCGGTTTACAGCACTTGGTAACGGAGTCAGACTCACCTGTTTACAGTACTTGGTAATGGCAGCACCCAGTGGGTGTTCACTGTTGTTCTCTGCAGTCCCTACGATGGCCAGCAGACGGGAGCGAGGCATCCTGTTCCCCTCCACTACAATCTTCACCTGGATGACTTTAGGAGCTCCGTAGGTGATGGTACCTGTCTTATCAAACACCACCGTCTGGATCTGGAAAACAGAACATTTTATGTTATGAGTTAGGAATAAGGGAAGCAATAGTGTAGCGATCCTCAGACTATTTAATAACATACACCCAGTAACTGCAACAGTCACAAACAATACGATTCTGACTAAATACATGAGGCATAACATATCAAACCAAATTATTTTTACTATCAATATGATATTATTAGTGATCGACTATGGTCTGATTGGTAGTGTCTTCTCCCCTCACCTTGTGTGCCATCTCCAGTGGTTCCCCTCCCTTGATGAGGATACCGTTCTGAGCACCCACCCCCGTGCCCACCATCACAGCTGTTGGGGTTGCCAGGCCCAGAGAGCAGGGGCAGGCGATACACAGCACTGTGATGGAGGCCTGGAAGGCAAACCTGATCACAGCTTCTGCCTTGGAAATGCTCTTATCATAGCCCTGTAGAGGGAGACAGAGAGACGTTAGACAGGGTAGTCTACAGCTTGGAGATGCTCTTATCATAGCCCTGTAGAGGGAGACAGAGAGACAGTGAAACAGTCTGGGTTACATTTCAATAGTCTAATGTTGATTTCCTCTCCTTGCCTCCTTCCCTTGATCAGCCTCCACTGTTTAAATAGGAAGTGGACAGGTGCCCACTAGGGCTTTCCCATACTGCGCTCACAAAGAGGAAATGATGTAAATACCTGATTTAAGTGGAATGATTTAGCTAAATACACCCTTTGTAAAGATTTTTACACAGATATCAGTATAGTAAAGGGTTTTACACAGATATCAGTATAGTAAAGGGTTTTACACAGATATCAGTATAGTAAAGGGTTTTACACAGATATCAGTATAGTAAAGGGTTTTACAGAGATATCAGTATAGTAAAGGTTTTACAGAGATATCAGTATAGTAAAGGGTTTTACACAGATATCAGTATAGTAAAGGTTTTACAGAGATATCAGTATAGTAAAGGGTTTTACAGAGATATCCGTATAGTAAAGGGTTTTACAGAGATATCAGTATAGTAAAGGGTTTTACACAGATATCAGTATAGTAAAGGGTTTTACACAGATATCCGTATAGTAAAGGTTTTACAGAGATATCAGTATAGTAAAGGGTTTTACACAGATATCAGTATAGTAAAGGTTTTACAGAGATATCAGTATAGTAAAGGGTTTTACACAGATATCAGTATAGTAAAGGGTTTTACACAGATATCAGTATAGTAAAGGGTTTTACACAGATATCAGTATAGTAAAGGGTTTTACACAGATATCAGTATAGTAAAGGGTTTTACAGAGATATCAGTATAGTAAAGGGTTTTACACAGATATCAGTATAGTAAAGGTTTTACACAGATATCAGTATAGTAAAGGGTTTTACACAGATATCAGTATAGTAAAGGTTTTACACAGATATCAGTATAGTAAAGGTTTTACACAGATATCAGTATAGTAAAGGTTTTACACAGATATCAGTATAGTAAAGGGTTTTACACAGATATCAGTATAGTAAAGGGTTTTACACAGATATCAGTATAGTAAAGGGTTTTACACAGATATCAGTATAGTAAAGGGTTTTACACAGATATCAGTATAGTAAAGGTTTTACAGAGATATCAGTATAGTAAAGGGTTTTACACAGATATCAGTATAGTAAAGGTTTTACACAGATATCAGTATAGTAAAGGGTTTTACACAGATATCAGTATAGTAAAGGGTTTTACACAGATATCAGTATAGTAAAGGGTTTTACACAGATATCAGTATAGTAAAGGTTTTACACAGATATCAGTATAGTAAAGGGTTTTACACAGATATCAGTATAGTAAAGGGTTTTACACAGATATCAGTATAGTAAAGGTTTTACACAGATATCAGTATAGTAAAGGGTTTTACAGAGATATCAGTATAGTAAAGGTTTTACACAGATATCAGTATAGTAAAGGGTTTTACACAGATATCAGTATAGTAAAGGTTTTACACAGATATCAGTATAGTAAAGGGTTTTACACAGATATCAGTATAGTAAAGGTTTTACACAGATATCAGTATAGTAAAGGGTTTTACACAGATATCAGTATAGTAAAGGTTTTACACAGATATCAGTATAGTAAAGGTTTTACACAGATATCAGTATAGTAAAGGGTTTTACACAGATATCAGTATAGTAAAGGCTACTCACAGGGAAGTATTTCTCCACCAGTGGAAAGTTGACAAAGCCAATGAGGATCCAGGCGAACAGAGTGAGGAGAGAGACCCCAACGATGAACGGGACAAAGTAACCACTGATCTTATCTGCAAACTGCTGTATGGGAGCCTGCAGGGGAGAGGTCAGAGGTCATAAAGGTTAAAAGCATAGGTCAGAGGCCACAGAGGTGAAACTCTTCCAGCTCAGAACACCTGAAAAATTCATTCTGGAGACAAATCCTCCATGTGTTGCCCAAGGTCAGTTCTGTCAAAAGCAAATATTGACAAATATTTATCAAATATCCTTTATATCCAACTCAAACACCAGGAAACAGAAGATCATTTACAGAAAAACAAACATATTACCACCCTCACCTTAGATGTCTGAGCCTCCTCCACTAGTTTGACTATCTGAGACAGGGTTGTGTCCAGGCCTACGTGTGTAGCACTGATGAGCAGAGAGCCGTTCTGGTTGATAGAGCCAGCTATCACTGAGCTGCCTGGCTTCTTAGTCACTGGCATGGCCTCGCCTGGGACACAAAACACATCCGAGATGAGACATTAGCTTTGAGATGCATTTTTCTCCAGGATCCTCAGAGTTGATCTTCCACTGTAACCCACCTGTGATGAGAGACTCGTCAGCCATGCTGTGTCCCTCGATGACCCTCCCGTCTACGGGGAACTTCCCTCCGGGAACCACCCTGACCACATCTCCTCTCTGGACCAGCTCTACATCTACCTGCTCCTCACTGACATGGACAGAGAGATACGCATGCAGTCGGATGTATAATACACTGGTTCTATGCCATGTCTCAAAAGAGTTTGCTGTTCCAATGTCAGCCTGCGGTCAGTTCTGATTAAACATTGAAATGAAACTTAAAAACACTTGAAATAGTGTCCATATCTACAGCCTGCCTTATCCAATTCCTAATCTCAGTGCCATAAACCGTTTTGGTTAAGAGCAGAAACACCCAGGCTATCCAATTCCATGTCTAGAAACAGGAGATCTTTAGTGAAGTACCTGAGTACAGACATGTCTGTGTTGAGCGTGACCACCGTGGCCTCGCTGGCCTGGAGGGACATCAGCTTGGACAGAGCTTCTGACGTCTTACTCTGCAGGGGGGAGACAGAGCAGGTCAGGAGTATATGGTTGCAATAGCTACGGGCTAGGCCGTCATTGTAAATAAGAATTTGTTCTTTACTGACTTGCCTAGTTAAATAAAAAGGTTCAAGAAAAAGATATATAGGTCCAGTACCTTGGCGATCTGCTCCAGCCAGCGCCCCAGGGAGATGAAGACAAAGAGCATGGGGGGCGTGTCAAAGAAGGTGATGGGGTTGACCTTGGCCCTCTCTATCATGGCGACCATGAGGATGACCACAGAGTAGGTGAAGGCTATGGAGGTGGCCAGCACGATGAGCACGTCCATGTTGGCTGTTTTGTGTTTCAGGGCCTTGTAGGCCTGGGTGTAGAAGTAGCGTCCGCCAATAAACTAAAAGACAAGAATGTTACATCTTAAACCAGGAAAAATATTAATTTCAGGTTTGATTAGAAAATGACTTTCACACTTGGGTCACCAAAAGTATGTGAACACCTGCTAGTCGAATATTTCATTCCAAAATCATGGGCATTAATATGGAGTTGGTCCCTCTTTTGCTGCCTACGCCGGTCAACCGTCGCTCATCCATATATTTATATGTACATACTCGTATTCATTCCTTTACTCTTGTGTGTATAAGGTAGTTGTTGTGAATTTGTTAGATTACTTGTTAGATACTACTGCATGGTCGGAACTAGAAGCACAAGCATTTCGCTACACTCGCATTAACATCTGCTAACCATGTGTATGTGACAAATAAAATTTGATTTATCTCAGCCTCCACTCTTCTGGGAAGGATTTCTACTAGATGTTGGAACATTGTGTCAGTGACTTGCTTCCATTCAGCCACAAGAGCATTAGTGAGGTTGGCCACTGATGTTGGGCGATTAGGCCTGGCTTGCAGTCGGCGTTCCAATTCATCCCAAAGGTGTTTGATGGGGTTGAGGTCAGGGCTCTATGCACACCAGTAAAGGTCTTCCAGACCGATCTCGACAAACCATTTCTGTATGGACCTCGCTTTGTGAACAGGGGCATTGTCATGCTGAAACAGGACAGGGCCTTGTAGTAGTGTTAAGATTTCCATTCGCTGGAACTAATGGGCCTAGCCTGAAACATGAAAAACAGCCCCAGACCATTATTCCACCTCCACCAAACTTTACAGTTGGCACTACGCATTCGGGCAGGTAGCCTTCTCCTTGCATCCGCCAAACCCAGATTAGTCCGTCGGACTGCCAGATGATAAATTGGGATTCATCACTCCAGAGAACGCATTTCCACTGCTCCAGAGTCCAACAGCGGCGAGCTTTACACTAGTCCAGCCGGCACTTGGCATTGCGAATGGTGATCTTAGGCTTGTGTGCGGCTGCTCGTCCATGGAAACCCATTAAGCTTCTGACGAACAGTTCTTGTGCTGAAGTTGCTTCCAGAAGCAGTTTAGAACTCGGGAGTGAGTGTTGCAACCGAGGACAGACAATTTTTAAACGCTTCAGCACTCGGCGGTCCCCTTCTGTGAGCTTGTGTGGCCTACCACTTTGCGGCTGAGCCGTTGTTGCTCTTAGTTTTTTCCACTTCACAATAACAGCACTTACAGTTGACCGGAGCAGCACTAGCAAGGCATCCTTGTTGGAAAGGTGGTATCCTATGACGGTGCCACATTAAGTCACTGAGCTCTTCAGTAAGACCATTCTACTGACAATGTTTGTCTATGGAGATTGCATGGGTGTGTGCTCGATTTTATACCCGTCAGCAAAGGGTGTGGCTGAAATATAATAATATTATATAATATATAATAATATTCAGACCCCTTGACTTTTTCCACATTTTGTTAGGTTACAGCCTTATTCTAAAATTGATTAAATTGTTATTTTTTTGCTCATAAATTTACACACAAAACCCCATGATAACAAAGCAAAATCAGGTTTTTAGAAATGTTTGCTAATTCACAAGATGTAAAAAACTGAAATATCATATTTACACAAGTATTCAGACGCTTTACTCAGTACTTTGTTGAAGCACCTTTGGCAGTGATTACAGCCTCGAGTCTTCTTGGGTATGATGCTACAAGCTTGGCACACCTGTATTTGGGGAGTTTCTCTTATTCTTCTCTGCAGATCCTCTAAAGCTCTGACAGGTTGTATGGGAGCGTCGCTGCACAGCCATTTTCAGGTCTCTCCAGAGATGTTAGATCAGGTTCAAGTCTGGGCTCTGGATGGGCCACTCAAGGACATTCATAGACTTGTCCCGAAGCCACTCCTGCGTTGTCTTGGCTGTGTGCTTAGGGTCATTGTCCTGTTGGAAGGTAAACCTTCGGCCCAGTCCGAGGTCCTGAGCGCTCAGGAGCAGGTTTTCATCAAGGATCTCTCTGTACTTGGCTCCGTTCATCTTTCCCTCGATCCTGACTAGTCTCCCAGTCCCTGCCGCTGAAAAACATCCCCAAAGCATGATGCTGCCACCACCATGCCAGGTTTCCTCCAGACATGACGCTAGGCATTCAGGCCAAAGAGTTCAATCTTGGTTTCATCAGACCAGAGAATCTTGTTTCTCATAGTCTGAGTGTCTTTAGGCAAACTCTAAATGGGCTGTCATGTGCCTTTTACTGAGAAAGGGCTTCCTTCTGGCCAATCTATCATAAAGGACTGATTGGTGGAGTACTGCAGAGATTGTTGACCTGCTGGAAGGTTCTCCCATCTCCACAGAGGAACTCTGGAGCTCTGTCAGAATGACCATCGGGTTCTTGGTCACCTCCCTGACCAAGGCCCTTTCCCCCCGATTGCTCAGTTTGGCCGGGCGGCCAGCTCTAGAGAGTCTTGGTGGTTCAAAACTTCTTCTATTTAAGAATGATGAGGCCACTGTGTTCTTAGGGACCTTCAATGCTGTAGAATTTTTTTGGTACCCTTCCCCAGATCTGTGCCTCGATACAATCCTGTCTTGGAGCTATACGGACAATTCCTTCGACCTCATGGCTTGGTTTTTGCTGACATGCACTGTTAACTGTGGGACCTTATATAGACTGGTGTGTACCTTTCTAAATCATGTCCAATTAATTGAATTTACCACAGATGGACTCCAATCAAGTTGTAGAAACATCTCAAGGATGATCAATGGAAAAAGGATGCACCTGAGCTCAATTTCGAGTCTCATAGCAAAGGGTCTGAATAATTTTGTAAATAAGGTCAGTTTTTTTGGTTTTTTTATAAATTTGCAAAAAAATATAAAAACCTGTTTTTGCTTTGTCATTATGGGTTATTGTGTGTAGATTGCTGAGGATTTAAAAACATAATGTAATTCATTTTAGAATAAGGCTGTAACGTAACAAAATGTGGAAAAAGTCAAGGGGTCTGAATACTTTCCAGAGGCACTGTCTGTAGTGTAAATCTCATTTTAAATCAGGGGCTAATTCAGTCTGATGTCATCTATTCTATGCAACAGAGTCTTGTTTGTTCTACATAATATATTTCTATCTGAATGTTCTATAACCTTGCACTCTTATGAATACGCCCCAAGTGACTGCTCCCTCCCTCCCTCCCTGTCTACATGCCCCAAGTGACTGCTCCCTCCCTCCCTCCCTGTCTACACGCCCCAAGTGACTGCTCGCTCCCTCCCTCCCTCCCTGTCTACACGCCCCAAGTGACTGCTCCCTCCCTCCCTCCCTCCCTACACGCCCCAAGTGACTGCTCGCTCCCTCCCTCCCTCCCTCCCTCCCTGTCTACACGCCCCAAGTGACTGCTCCCTCCCTCCCTCCCTGTCTACACGCCCCAAGTGACTGCTCCCTCCCTCCCTCCCTGTCTACGCCCCAAGTGACTGCTCCCTCCCTCCCTGTCTACACGCTCCAAGTGACTGCTCCCTCCCTCCCTCCCTCCCTGTCTACACGCCCCAACTGACTGCTCCCTCCCTCCCTCCCTGTCTACGCCCCAAGTGACTGCTCGCTCCCTCCCTCCCTCCTGTCTACACGCCCCAAGTGACTGCTCGCTCCCTCCCTCCCTCCCTGTCTACACGCCCCAAGTGACTGCTCCCTCCCTCCCTCCCTGTCTACACGCCCCAAGTGACTGCTCCCTCCCTCCCTGTCTACACGCCCCAAGTGACTGCTCCCTCCCTCCCTCCCTGTCTACACGCCCCAAGTTCATGATGGTGAGGCCTGGGAGCATCTTTTTCTCATTCCATCTATCCCTCCCTCCCTCCCCTTCATCTATCCCTCCCTCCCCATCTATCTCTCCCTCCCTCCCCATATATCACTCTCCATCCCTCCCTCCCTCCCTCTCCATCTATCCCTCCCTCCCTCTCATCTCTCTACCCCTCCCTCCCTGCCCATCTACCCCTCCCTCCCTCTCATCTATCTACCCCTCCCTCCCTCCCCATCTACCCCTCCCTCCCCATCTACCCCTCCCTCCCCATCTACCCCTCCCTCCCTCTTTTTCTCCTACCTGTACAGGGACACAGAAGAGGAATGAGATCAGGTTCATGATGGAGAGGCCTGGGAGTAGCTGTCTCTCCAGGAACATGGTGGAGTGGTAGTGTTCACGGTCCTGTGCGGTGGCGTTGTGCTGGTGAGACGTGCTGATCTGGTGGTCTACTATGATCATGTAGGTCATCATCCCCATGACTGGGACGCAGAAGAACAGGCTGACCAGGAACGACTTCCTCCATCTGGGAGAAGAGAGAGAGAGAGAGGAGGTGGCGGCATGGAGATGGAGACAGACGAGTAATCTCGTCTAAATAGCCAATGAGTAAAAACCCAAGCAGCTGAACTACTGCCGCCCGTTAACCCACACCTCCCATTCCCTTCCATTACTGTGTGATCTCTCTGCTGTGGTCCAGGTGACTGCCTGTGCGATCCTTCTTCACCAGAGATGCCTTGAAGCCCAGGTTCTGATAAACAGACAAAATTAATGAATAAAAAGAACAAATTCTTATTTTAATTAACTGACTTGCCTAGTTAAATAAAAAGGTAAAATAAATTTTAAAAAAAATGTAACCCTTTATTTTACTAGGTAAACGAACTGATATCACATTGTCATTTAAAGAAACACCCGGGGGAAGAGTTGAAGGGCAGAGGAGAGGGGTTGGATGACCCAGTTGGGATAAACAAATTAAGGAATGATTGAAAAAAAATTAAAGTACCTCTATGAGTTTGATGACGTCTCTCGGCCCCGTCACCTCCGGGTCGTACTTGATGTGGGCTTTGTTGGTTGCCAGGGCAACAGAGGCGTAGATGATACCCTTCTCTTTCATCAGGCTGGATTCTATTTTGTGAACGCAGGAGGCACACGTCATTCCCCTGACCTGGAGAGAGGTGGAGGAGAATGTGCTGTTAATACACGGTTTAGAGGAAAAGGGGAACATCTGGCAGAGGTGTAGCACATAAAGACATCTGGGATTATTCCAAGATATTACTTGCCCTATAAAAACATCATGATTGTGAGATTCATCCATAACACCAAACAGAAGATCACATCATTACGGTGTGTTGATGAGAATCAGAACCCTCACCACAAGTTCCAGGCTTCCATCAGAACCCTCATAGTTCTCCATGACAGAAGCAGTGAAGCCCAACTCTCTGACATACTCTGCTATCTTCAGAGGGTCCATCACCTCAGGGTTATAACGGACCTCAGCCTTACTAGCCATCAGGGCCACCAGCACAGAGTAGATACCTGCACAGAAGAACGCAGGACAATGTTAGACTAATGCAACATACCCATTTTAAACACTTTCCTATCGAACTGATACATGAGTTTGATGCTGAAGGGAGACAACAGTAAATATACAAGTGATTAATGCCTTTACAAAAGGCCTGACCAGGTAAAAGTCCACAGCCTTCATTACACCCTCCACGTTCCTCCCATGTTACTTAAAAACTGCCATCGTAAATGTTAAACTGACACCGATTATGACACTTTTCCATCCCAGATACGACAGCTAGCTACTGTAAAGAACAAGCTCCATGTCAGTGTTCTTAATACAACTACACCCTAGTTCCCATCAGTAGTAAGTACCAGGTTGTGTTAATTACCAAAGAAAATGGACTGAAACAGGGAGTAAATCGTTGCAAAAATCGCATGCCCTAATGAACATAACCCTCGCATGCCCTAATGAACATAACCCTCGCATGCCCTAATGAACATAACCCTCGCATGCCCTTATGAACATAACCCTCGCATGCCTTAATGAACATAACCCTCGCATGCCTTAATGAACATAACCTCCTCTCACCGTGTTCATTCTTCAGGTTCCTCTCAATGTTGGCCACACAGGACGCACAGGTCATTCCACCAATCTGGATGAAGCATTTAGCGAGGGTGTTTGGGGCCCCCTTAACACCCTGTGCAGCACCCCTCTCTGGGTCGCTGTCCAGCTCCTTCTCCTTGACAGGGGCGGGGGAAGGGGGCAGGGAAGGGGACGAGGGGGGACTGATAACTGGGACGGTCAACAGGGAGTTGGTTTCTAAAAAGGACAACATAGCAACAATGAGTTTCCATTTCATGTCGTGTTCTCATTCTGCTTCATATGGCTGTTCACCAGCTACTGTTCCGGGAAGTTTACACGTGTTCCAAATAGACAGATTCATTTGTTTTGCGTCACAGCACAGCCTTCAGGCTAGAGATATAATTAGGTGTAGGGTTGCACATTTCCAGAAACTTCCCCAAAAGACAGAAATTCCTGTGGTATGATTCCTAGAATAAGGAGAGAGGGAACCCTCGCAACCAGGATCTCTGAAAAACCTGGGAACGTATGAAATGTTTGAGGAATTTTGAAACCCTAGTTAGGAGGATAAAAGAATACAAACCGCCCACTCACCAGGCAGGAAGGCATCAAATCCCATGTCCTCTATGGCCTCTCTGAGCTCCTCTGGTTGGGTGAGGAGAGGGTCGTACTCAAACGCCCCTCTGTGATTGGCCAGCGACACCTTGGCTAACCGCACCCCCTTCCTCTGAGACAGCATCCCCTCGATGGACTGAACACAGGACCCACAGGTCATCCCTTCAATATGGATTAGGGCCGAGGCCGTCAGGGGCTGGCTGTAGCAGGGCTGGGCGGAGGAGAGGACGGCCTGGGACGACGGTGGTGGTGGTATAGGTGTGGTGGCTGTAGGGTTAAGACCTCCAGAGGTAGAGCTCCAGGGTTGGGTTTTAAACGTCCCTGGTGGCAGGGCCTCGATGGCTTGCTGTAGCCCAGACACAGTCACCCTCCCCGGGTCGTAGTGGATGGAGGCGCTCTCTCTCTCCAACAATACCTCTATGGAGGTCACCCCAGCCAGCTTGGAGATGTTATCCTGGATGTTTACCACACAGGAGCGGCAGTGCATGCCCGTCACCCTGAGGGTAGTCTGGGCAGAGTCTGTAGACACCTCAGAATCCTCGGTGGAAGATTCCACCGGTGCTGGGGGTGATAGGGCAGCGCTTAGCAACCGCTCCATCTCACTGACGGACAGCTGCAGGGGGCGGGGCTTGGACTTGGGTGTGGCTTTGAAGCCGGCCTTGGCGATCTGGGCGATGATGTCGTCGATGGTGATGAGGTATGGCAGGTAGAGAACCGTGGCCTCCTGGGAGTCTAGAACCACTGGGGGAGAACACACAAGGGAAACATTTATACATTATAATCTCCAGGAATCCAAAAGTATCACAGAGTGTTGAGGACAGAAAAACATGAGATTTAGTTTTTTCCCCAGATTATTCCTGACCCTGAAATGCAAGTTAATGTTAAGTGAGTCAGTTAAAGGACCAGTGCAGTCCATTTTTATTTTCCAGTGTTTATATATAAAATTCCCACACTATGAGATTGGAATAATACCGTGAAATTGTGAAAACAGCTATTTGAAAATAAGTTTCAGCCTGTTTAAGTGGGATGGTATTTTGGCCTGCCTGATGACATCACCAGGTACTTTACAAAAATATTAAAACGCAACATGCAACAATTTTTGATTGATTTTACTGAGTTACAGTTCATAAGGAAATCAGTTTGTTCAAATACATTCATTAGGCCCTAATCTATAGATTTCACATGACTGGGCAGGGAGGGCATAGGCCCACCCACTTGGATGCCAGGCCCAGCAAATCAACATTTGTTTTTCCCAACAAAAGGGCTTTATTACAGACAGAAATACTCCCCTGGGCTGGCGTCGTTACACGTGGTCTGCGGTTGTGAGGCTGGTTGGACGTACTGCCAAATTCTGTAAATTGACGGTGACGGCGGCTTATGAAATTAACACTAAATTATCTGGCAACAGCTCTGGTGGACATTCCTGCAGTCAGCATGCCAACTGCACGCTCCCTAAAAACTTGAGACATCTGTGGCATTGTGTTGTGTGACAAAACTGCACATTTTAGAGTGGCATTTTATTGTCCCCAGCTTCTCTTTTATTTCAGCTCATGAAACATGGGACCAACACTTTACATGTTGAGTATATATTTATTTTCCAGTGTAGTTAAAAGACTAATAAGAAAGAGAGTTCCAAACCTATCTGCCAATAACAGCTAGTTTTCAGTTTTCCCCTCCCCACTCAGACAACTCCTAGCAAAATTCTGGCTTGAGAAATGTCTCTTTGCTAAGAAGCAAATTTGTTTATTTTTGACCATTTTAATTGAAAACAATCACAGTAAGGTACTTCATTGTTACCAAGAAATGACTTGATACTGACATTAAAACGGCTGCATTGGACCTTTGGCAAGATCAGCACTACACTTGGTGATAATAACGGCCTCCCGTGTAAAACCTGGGACTACAACGCAACACAAAGTAACAAAGTCACCTTTGATTTTCTCAACTCCTTTGAGCTTGCCAATCTTCCCTTCGATGGTGGTGGTGCAGGACAGACAGACCATGCCCTCGATACGCATCTTCACCACCTGAGGCTGTGAGGATGTGGCCGGGGCTGACACCGTGACTGTGGCTAAAACTGCGGCAGGAACTGGGACTGAGACAAGAGTTTCCTCTGTAGGGCTATTGGATGTAGGGACCTCCAGGAGGGGAGCCAAGCTACTAACCACCTCCCCCAGCTGCACTGCACTGATCAGGGCAGGGATGAAGGTAACGGACACCCCCCTCTGGTCCTTGTTCTCCTGGACCTCCAGGACCCCCTGGAGCTGAGCTAGCCTTGTCAGAGCCTCCTGTTGGGCTTCGGGGGTGAGAAGGGCTGGGATGGGGACCAGCTGGGTCCCCGTGAGGACCACGGACGCTGTGGTAGTGTCTGAGAGAATGGAGACAAACCCCATGTCCTCAACGACCTCCGCCAGGGACTCTGGGGTGTGATGGCTGTGGTCGAAGATGATGCTGGCATTCTTCAGCTCCAGAGACACCTACCAGAAAAAACGTCAAACAAACTGAATAATTAAAACACTTTACACTGAATCAACAGAAGTGACAGCTGATGTACAGTAATGCAGTTTCTAAAACTAGGCTTTGAAACGAAACAGAATTATACAGCTGTTATAAAAAGTATAACATGGAGACATACAGTCATTGACAGCCAGAAAATTGTCATGTAAATCAGCACAATTCTGAGATTCATGGCACGGGCTGAAATCACAGACACTGAGAGGGTTACTAAAACATTACAAAGCTACGATCAATAGGACATCAAATCTATTCCACATAAACAAGTAGTCAGAAGATAATCCTTGTGCAGCTTCAAGAGGAAGTCACCTGGAATGCATTTCAATTAACCTCTACTGGATCGGTGTCCCCCCCCCCCGCGGGACGGTTGAGCTAACGTAGGCTAATGTGATTAGCATAAGGTTGTAAGTAACAAGAACATTTCCCAGGACATAGACATATCTGATATTAGCAGAAAGATTAATACGAATTTAAGCTAACTGCACTGTACAATTTACAGTAGCTATTACAGTGAAGGATCACCATGCTATTGTTTGAGGAGTGTGCACAGTTTTGAAAATGTATTAATAACCATATTAGGCACATTTGGGCAGTCTTGATCTAAATTGCGCCTGAAAAACACGTTACGGCCTTTCTCTTGCAATTCAAAGATGGTATATAAAAAAATACATTTTTTTTTCTTTCTATGTATTATCTTTTACAAGATCTAATGTGTTAAATTGTCCTACATTAATTTAACATTTCCACAAACTTCAAAGTGTTTCCTTTCAAATGGTATCAAGAATATGCATATCCTTGCTTCAGGTCCTGAGCTACAGGCAGTTAGATTTGGTGTAATTTTATGCAAATTGAAAAAAGAGGCGGATCTAAATTAACAGGTGTGCATTGTCAAAAGTTAATTTGTGGAATTTCTTTCCTTCTGAATGCGTTTGAGCCAATCAGTTGTGTTGTGACAAGGTAGGGGTGGTATACAGAAGACAACCCTATTTGGTAAAAGACCAAGTATATATTATGGCAAGAACAGGTCAAATAAGCAAAGACAAACAGTCCATCATTACTTTAAGACATGTAGGTCAGTCAATCTGGAAAATTTCAACAACTTTGAACGTTTCTTCAAGTGCAGTTGCAAAAACCATCAAAACTGGCTCTCATGAGGACCGCTACAGAAAAGGAAGACCCAGAGTTACCTCTGCTGCACAGGATAAGTTCATTAGAGTTACCAGCCTCAGAAATTGCAGCCCAAATAAATGCTTCACAGAGTTCAAGTAAGACACAACAACAACAACTGTTCAGAGGAGACTGCGTGAATCAGGCCTTCATGGTCGAATTGCTGCAAAGAAACCACTACTAAAGGGCATCAATAATAAGAAGAGACTTGCTGGAGCCAGGAAACACGAGCAATGGACATTAGACCTGTGGAAATCTGTCATTTGGTCTGATGAGTCCAAATTAGATGTTTGGTTCTAACTGCCGTGTCTGTGTGAGACGCAGAGTAGGTGAACGGATGATCTCCGCATGTGTGGTTCCCACTGTGAAGCATGGAGGAGGGGGTGTGATGGTGTGGGAGTGCTTTGCTGGTGACACTGTCAGTGATTTATTTTGAATTCAAGGCACACTTAACCAGCATGGCAACCACAGCATTCTGCAGTGATACGCCATCCCATATGGTTTGCGCTTAGTGTGACTATCATTTGTTTTTCAACAGGACAATGACCCAACACACCTCCAGGCTGTGTAAGGGCTATTTTACCAAGAAGGAGAGTGATGGAGTGCTGCATCAGATGACCTGGCCTCCACAATCACCCAATCTCAACCCAACTGAGATGGTTTGGGAGGAGTCGGACCGCAGAGTGAAGGAAAAGCAGCCAACAAGTGCTCAGCATATGTGGGAACTCCTTCAAGACTGTTGGAAAAGCATTCCAGGTGAAGCTGGTTGAGAGAATGCCAAGAGTGTTCAAAGCTGCCATCAAGGCAAAGGGTGGCTACTTTGAATATAAAATATATTTTGATTTGTTTAACTACATGATTCCATGTGTTATTTCATTGTTTTGTTGTCTTTACTATTATTCTACAATGTAGAAAAGAGTAAAAAATAAATAAAAATGAGTAGGCGTGTTCCAACTTTTGACCGCTACTGTATATAAAGAGGAGTGCATTGGCCTCAGAAGCTTCCAGCATGTTCTAATAGCAATACAATGAACCCATATCTCTCTAACACACACACACACACACACACACACACACACACACACACACACACACACAGGGAAACTTGTGATTAACTGACACCATCACATGACCACTCAGCCCTGACTGAACTGCAAGTTAAAAACACAGGAGGGAAGTGTGAGCACGTGCCAGAGATGATCTATGTTTTCCTACGTGTGTGTGTCAGGGAGAGTGAGCGTGAATGAGAGAGAGAGAGAGACGCTAGTCAAAAACTATCCTATAGGCCTACCGTCCACGTGCAATAATCTATTAATTCCTCACATAAAGGACATGTACTGTTCCTTACAATAACACACATTAACGTTCCCAGACCATTTAAGGAATTGATGACGTTGCCTATCCTCCGTCTGCTACCCGTTCAGCCGGTTATCGACCCACATAAACCAATGACAGTCCTGTAAAGACCAGCTCTCTGTCAGGAACAACGCCATTACATTATATCCTCATTAACCTGTGCCTGAGGGGTAAACAAACAGAGAAGGCCACATTTACTGCCATCTAGGACGTTCTTATAGCTGCTACACGGAATTAAGGATCACTGTTTATCTTCAATTAAGCTATATAAACAAGCCACCCCCTTAGGGGAGAGGAGGAGGCTGAGCTGCATCCCAAATCACACCCTATTCCCTGATTCCTTGGTCAAAAGTAGTTGAGAATAGGGTGCAATTTGGGATGCAGCCTGGAAATCAGATGCTATGGGATATTTAGTTGGGTGAAATGAAATACAAATTATAGTTGGTAAGTTTTTGTTGCTTTCTCAATTCCAGCTAGTTTTTTTCAAAATGCTCTGAAACCGTTTTTTTCTTTTTAAAGCAGTCTCCGCTATTTTAAATCTCAGGAAATTGTGCAATGGTGTCAAGTCTATGGTGAAAATGCAGACTTGGCAGTTTGAAGACATTCTGTTTGAAAGTTGAAAGATGACATTGATGAACACAAAGCTTTCGGGGTGAAAACATCCTTCAGATCCTTTAAAATCAGTTGGACGTGTAGGTTATTAATCAGATGGACGTGTAGGTTATTAATCAGTTGGACGTGTAGGTTATTAATCAGATGGACGTGTAGGTTATTAATCAGTTGGACGTGTAGGTTATTAATCCGATGGACGTGTAGGTTATTAATCCGATGGACGTGTAGGTTATTAATCAGTTGGACGTGTAGGTTATTAATCAGATGGACGTGTAGGTTATTAATCAGATGGACGTGTAGGTTATCAATCAGATGGACGTGTAGGTTATCAATCAGTTGGACGTGTAGGTTATCAATCAGATGGACGTGTAGGTTATCAATCAGTTGGACGTGTAGGTTATTAATCAGATGGACGTGTAGGTTATTAATCAGTTGGACGTGTAGGTTATTAATCAGATGGACGTGTAGGTTATCAATCAGTTGGACGTGTAGGTTATCAATCAGATGGACGTGTAGGTTATCAATCAGATGGACGTGTAGGTTATTAATCAGTTGGACGTGTAGGTTATTAATCAGTTGGACGTGTAGGTTATTAATCAGATGGACGTGTAGGTTATTAATCAGTTGGACGTGTAGGTTATTAATCAGATGGACGTGTAGGTTATTAATCAGATGGACGTGTAGGTTATTAATCAGATGGACGTGTAGGTTATTAATCAGTTGGACGTGTAGGTTATTAATCAGTTGGACGTGTAGGTTATTAATCAGATGGACGTGTAGGTTATTAATCAGATGGACGTGTAGGTTATTAATCAGATGGACGTGTAGGTTATTAATCAGTTGGACGTGTAGGTTATTAATCAGTTGGACGTGTAGGTTATTAATCAGATGGACGTGTAGGTTATTAATCAGATGGACGTGTAGGTTATTAATCAGTTGGATGTGTAGGTTATTAATCAGATGGACGTGTAGGTTATAGTCTAACACATTTACATGTCACACATAGGCCTATCCTATAAAGTTGTGATACACATGTTAAAACACATTGGGACAGTTTCCCGGATACCAGATTGCGCCTAGTCCTGGACAACAAAAAATAATCATGCTCACAGGAGTCCCGGACTAGGCTTAATCTGGGTCCGGGAAACCTCCCCTAAATGTGTACCGGACCCACCTTGATGTGTACGACTCCAGGAAGACCCCCAATGCGCTGCTCAATAGACTGAACACAGGAAGCACAGGTCATCCCCTCTACACCCAGACAAACTGAGCTCAGCTTGACCTTCAGTGTCATTGTGAGTCCTTAGTCTGGGAACAAAACAAAAGACGTAGCATGGTTTAACAAAGAAAACATTTTCACATTCCAAAAAGCAAACAAGGTCATAAACGAGACTATTCATGAGCGCATGACAAGAGTAAACAGAAATGAAACAGGCCAGTAAATATTACATTGACGTCATACACTCCAAGATAAGGATTCGTCAATGGGCTGATGTGCAGTAGCCCCTCTCACTAAATCATAAAAAGGTCCAAAACTAAAATGCTCTATTTCTTGCATGTCACTCAGAGACCCTTTTCCCCCTCATCCATACCCCTCCTTCCTACCTAACATCCCACATATCTCCATCATACTCTGGAAAGCTGTAGGGAAAAACATTTTAGGAACAAAAATCTATCTACTTACCCATCAGCTTCATATATATATATGTCTCTGAAAGTGAAATCTGTACTACAGCTGTTGTGAGGATCAATCGAAATTGTAGCTAACCGAATACCAGACCAAACACAAGGCATTGGATCTATACAAAACAAATGTTGCTTATCCCAGCTCAAGAGCCACTGACAGTGACAGTGCAGTAGAAGAGGAACATGTTGTTGCTTTGACAGTAGACAGGCAGGGGCTACTAGCTACATCATTGCGTGGCAGGGGATCTGATTTGATGACGCTCCAGCCCCTCCACTTGCCATGAACGACTTAAAAGGAAACCAAAAAAGGAGAATATTCCGCCGGAAGCCAGAAGTTAAATCAAATTCAATATGCCGATTGTGTGTAGGGTCGTTCCATGTCCTTTCAGCAAGCCATGCCACCCACTATCTCAGATTTTTCTGAAATTGTTTCTGTAGTTAGAAAGATTATCATTCCGGAAACATTCTTTTGTTGAAATATAATTAGATTTCTGAGAAATGAAGCTAACAGACTGCACCCAAATTGGCATTATAAATGTATAGGATTCATATAATAGTCAATAAATATAGTACCTAACATCTGATTTGGACCATAATTCTTCCTAACAATGAGTAAGACATGAGGAATCGAATAAAAATATTTAAAATGTTCTGTCTCCTACAGATGAGCGTACTTTGGTGCGAAAAGTGAAAATCAATCCCAGAACAACAACAAAGGACCTTGTGAAGATGCTGGAGGAAACAGGAACAAATGTATCTGTATCCACAGTCAAACGAGTCCTATATCGACATAACCTGAAAGGCCGCAAATGGGTCTTCCAAATGGACAATGACCCCAAGCATACTTCCAAAGTTGTATCAAAATGGCTTAAGGACAACAAAGTCAAGGTATTGGAGTGGCCATCACAAAGCCCTGACCTCAATCCCATAGAAAATGTGTGGGCAGAACTTGAAAAAGCGTGTATGAGCAAGGTGGCCTACAAACCTGACTCAGTTACACCAGCTCTGTCAGGAGAAATGGGCCAAAATTCACCCAACTTATTGTGGGAAGCTTGTGGAAGGCTACCCAAAACGTTTGACCCAAGTTAAACAATTTGGCAGTAGACAGGCAGGGGCTACTGGTTATGCTACCAAATACTAACTGAGTGTATGTAAACTTCTGACCCACTAGGAATGTGATGAAAGAAATTAAAGCTGAAATAAATCATTCTCTCTACTATTATTCTGACATTTCGTATTCTTAAAATAAAGTGGTGATCCTAACTGACCTAAGACAGGGAATTTTTACTAGGATTAAATGTCGGGAATTGTGAAAAACTGAGTTTAAATGTATTTGGCTAAGGTGTATGTAAACTTCCGACTTCAACTGTGTGTATTTGGATGGCGTATCAATACACCCAGTCACTACAAAGATATAGGCGTCCTTCCTAACTCAATTGCCGGAGAGGAAGGAAGCCGCACAGGGATTGGTGACTTTAGGTCAGTGGTGACTTTAAAACAGTTAAAGTTTAATGGCTGTGATAGGTGAAACCTTAGGATGGATCAACAACATTGTAGTTACTCCACAATACTAACCCAATTGACTGAGTGAAAAGGAAGCCTGTACAGAACAAAAAATTATCCAAAACATGCATCCTGTTTGCAACAAGGCACTAAAGTCATACTGCAGACAACTTGGCAAAGCAATTAACTTTTTGGCCTGAATACAAAGTGTTATGTTTGGGGCAAATCCAATACATCACATTAATGAGTACCACACTCTATATTTCCAAGCATAGTGGTGGCTGCATCATGTTGTGGGTATGGTTGTAATCGTTAAGGATTTGGGAGTTTTTCAGGATAATTTTTTTTTTAACGAAATGGACCTAAGCACACGTAAAATCCTAGATGAAAACCTGGTTCAGTCTGCTTTCCACCAGATACTGTGAGATGAATTCACCTTTCAGCTGGACAATAACGTAAAACACAAGGCCAAATCTACACAGGAGTTGTTTACAAAGAAGACAGTGAATGTTCCTGAGTGGCCAAGTTACAGTTGACTTAAATCTACTTCAAAATCTATGGCGAGACCTGAAAATGGTTGTCTAGCAATGATCAACAACCAATTTGACAGAGCTTGAAGAATTTTGAAAAGAATAATGGACAAATGTTGCACAATCCAGATGTGGAAAGCTCTTAGAGACTTACCCAAATGTACTTAAATGAGATATTTCTGTATTTCAACCAAATTTGCCAACATTTTCTAAAAACCTGTTTTCACTTTGTCATTATGAGTGAGAAATGGTTGAGAAAAAATATATTTAATCCATTTTTTATTTAAATTCAGGCTGTAACACAACAAAATGTGGAATAAGTCAAGGTGTATGAATACTTTCTGAAGGCCCTATAAATACTAGGGTTGCTAAAAGCAACTACAATGATCCTGCCCAGCTACCCATCTCTTCTTAAAATCTATTGTAATGACAAAAGGATGTTTGTGTATAGTGAATGGAGTCCTTTTATGGCTACCTCCCAAAAGCCATGCTAGAGGATCATGCGTGACACAGACAGGACAGGATGGTGACAGTAAGCAACATTTTGGAGACCTCTAGGGCTGTCAGGACCAGCTCTTACATGGGACCCCAGAAAACAAAGTTACATCACAAGTTAGATAGCCATGGCACGAAAGTCCTTTGGTTAGCTTCGCGTCACATTTATAGGAATGTCGTACTAATAAACATTTATCCATTGCATTAAGTATTGGCTTAATAGCTGCTGTAAACTATGACACCGCGGCAAAATGTTTAGTCGCTTATTTTGCGCACAATCTGTTATTTTATATCCTAGCTATATTATATTAGCATAGCTAGCTCGCTCAGTGTTGGACTGAAGCAGGGTAACGTTGCTCCTACGGTGCAAAGACCGCAGCTAGCTAACCTTCACGTTACATGCTCATTTAAAAGATGCATTGGCTCTGGAAGACAAATACTCAATTCTAAAAAAATAAAAGTATTGAAAACATAGCTAAATCCCTGTATACTTTCACATCACATTAAAAACATAATTACACCAAATGCAAACTACACACTTACGGCAGACTATTTGAACCTGTGTTAAGAGTTGCCTTTTAGGTCGGAGTTAAACTCCCCCGGTGGAGAACGGCTAGCTACGCTTTTAGAAAGCCCCAAATGGGACTGCTTTTCCCGGCCAAAGCACCAACACACTAAGCTACTGATATAGCTAGATAACGTTCGCTAAAAGCAAACGTTATTTCCCCAGATAAAAAAAAAACATGTTGAAATATTTACCCGTTAAACAAGAAGATAATCATGTAGCTACAGCAGGAAGGTCGAGGACGGTGTTGACGTTGCAACAAAAAAAAATCACCGATATTCGGAGTTGTTTATGGGGGGAGAAACGTGGCTTGCTTCGCTAGCGGTCTCCTTATCGCCGCTACAAGTGCTATACCACAGCTCCGAGCTAAAAAGACAAGAATATTGACATGACTCGTTGAGGTTGTCGATGTGTGTGTTTTTGTCATGCCGACTTCACACGGTTGAAATTGCGTCGGATCTGCGCAGGAGAGATGGGGAGTTAGGGAGGCGACGTGGGCAGCCTGTGATGAACTTGGCGGGGTCTAACATCTAAATATTATACCATTGGTTTCGTCTTCGTCCCTTTATTTTCGCTGATCAGGGAATACCTTTTGCACAGTTCATGTTTTGTAGCCTATGTTGTTCAAAGCTGTACAAAGGCAAATTACAATGTGTCGATTAGGCTTAGAAATGTAGATTGTCTATTCCAACAAGTGTTCGTTTACGGTCCTACCAACCCAACCTGTAATGCAACGTGAGTAGGGCCCAAGGTTATTATTGCAGGCCTAGCAGTTAGACCAGGAATGCAGGTTCAAACATAGGACTAACAATGGCATCGGCATTTAAACCTGGACCCATTATGCTGAAAAGAAAATGATCCACTCAAATGTCAAGTGTATGCCTCTCCCCAGCTTGCTCTTGCTGTGCAGGCTATTGAAAGTTGTATGCCTTTATCCCTCACTGTAAACGGATGTCCTATGGTAATATGACAGATCGTTTGTCCTTCTAAATGTGTGCCCATAAATTCTTTACCCTTTTAAAACTAAGAGTTTTCTGATATTTACTGCCCCTACATAGATGTGGTTTAAGAAAGTAATAACTAAACTCTTTACTAATTCAAAGATTGTCTGCAGTTTGCCTGGATCATACGCAGTGCTTGGCTTGCAATGAAATATACTGAACAAAAATATAAATGCATCATGTAAAGTGTTGGTCCCATGTTTCATGAGCTGAAATAAAAGATCCCAGAAATGTTCCATATGCGCATAAAGCTTATTTCTCTCCAATTTTGTGCACCAATTTGTTTACCTCCCTGTTAGTGAGCATTTCTCCTTTGCCAAGATAATCAATCCATCTGACAGGTGTGGCATATCAAGAAACTGATTAAACAGCATGATCATTACATAGGTGCACCTTGTGCTGGGGACAATAAAAGGCCACTCTAAAATGTGCAGTTTTGTCACACAACACAATGCCACAGATGTCTCAAGTTTTGAGGGAGTGTACAATTGGCATGCTGACTGCAGGAATGTCCACCAGAGTTGTTGCCACAGAATTGTATGTTCATTTCTCTACCATAAACCGCCTCCAACGTCATTTTAGAGAATTTGGCAGTACGTCCAACCGGTTGTTGGGTTTTGCAACGGACGAGTAGGCAGCAGTTGAAGCTTAAATTTTTCTGCATCAGTAGAGCCTCTGTCTGGGTGGAAAGGTAACTTTTGAAAGTGCCATGTCTAATATGTAATTATTTGCAAACAGCGTTGCAAACAAGACACTGCTTTGACATGGAGAAATATGGTAAGAACGCCTAGTTCTCTATCCATTCTTCCCTGAAAGGTCTACTTTCATTATTATGAGACTTTTTCAACATTTTGTTTTGATTGCAAGCTGATTTTCAAATAAAATAAATATTAAAAACGTATTTAATAGAGAAATTGGTTATTTTATCAATGTAAGGAGATTGAAAATATTAGGCTATGTTATTGACATTGAACTGATTGTATAGCCTACTAACCAGATGTGTTAAAAATTGTGTTTAATTTGTAGTGTAGGCCTATGAATTGGGCTGCTATTATGTTCTGTTCTTTAGACTTTTAGCCGAGAAAAAAATTGTCCCAAGGTCAAACCTATTGCTGACCCCTGATGTAAATAGTTTAGCAGGAATAAGAGTGGGCCGTCAGAATGCCCTGGTGGAATCAGCCAGACAGTGTTTTCCCTATCTGAACGTGCACTAGCTGCTGGTGCATATACGTGCTTAACAAGAAGCTTATTACGGACGTTCCTGGCCTATATTATCAGCGACAGAGCAGTAATTCTCCAACTATCTACACTCAGTCCTAACGGCTGGTCTTCTGGAAGACGTTTCACAGACGAATTGAACGAGAAAAGTACGTTTGCTATTCTTTTTTCTTACTGTACTATTGTTTTATTATTACCAAACTTATTCGTTCAACTTTGGTTGTCATTGGTTTATGATTCAACAGTTATTTCAGCATTGTAGTCAGCAGCAGATATAGTAGTGACAAGCGTATTATTAGAAATGCCTGTTTTATGATGTCTAGAGTCCACAGCCCACTGACTCACTGTAATGAATCGGCTCCAGCGGGGTTCTTCTAAGCTGCAATCTGCTACACTATTTTCTGTTGCTGATGTAAATCCTGAGTGAACAATTAACATTATGGTGTGCACTAAAGTGTGTGATTATGTGATTGACCACGTCGTTTTTGTTATAACAATGTTGTTAAATAATAATATCATTATTATAATGCATATAAACTACATTCTCTATGATTACACAGACACATTATAACATGCATATATACACATGTGTGTGCATTGAATCTAGTGAAGAGGCAGGCAGGTAGTTGTTTATTTCATTGCCTGTATTTCAAATCAAATATATCATATTCTGTAAGTGAGGTATGAGACACAGCTGACCTATCCATCTTTCCCACTTTTCAGGATGAAGTGAAGACATCACATCAGAAGGCCAAACCCTGCAAAGCCTCGAGCCAAGAGGGATATGGTGACCAGTTCAACACAGATTCCCCCTCATCCAGCACACAGGTCTGAGGAGGACTGGGACATGCTGTCATCCCCACACCAGTCAGACGAGGACTGGGGTAACCAGGACTGGGGCAACCTCCCCTGGGCCTCGTTTTTGTGCCGGCACTGGAACAAAGTCTTCCACATCCCTGACCTCTGGAGACGCTTTCAGTTTAAACTGAACCAGCCTGCCACATCCTACCTGCGGTCCACACACCCAGACTTCATACAGCTGCTCATCAAGAGGCACTCCAACCATCTGCAGTAGGTCAACTTCAAAGTAAAGATCTGTAGACAAAAATAGTGCACTATATAGGGAATAGGGTGCCATTTGGGATGAAGACCTAGGCTTCCGGTAGTAGAAGGTGCTCCCTGAGGTACAGATCTAGGATCAGTTTACCTAACCCTAAATCGTAACTGTAAACATTAGTGTGAAAAGTGTAAAACTGCTCCTAGATAAGTGTCTATGGACATGTTCCTACTGGGACACCAGAACTCACCTTCTACCCCAACTGCCTTACCCCTTTCAATCCACCCCTTTCAATCCCACCTGTTCTCCCCTCCTTAACCTCCCTTCCCTCTTCCTCCCTCTCTTCTTCATTAACCGACACTCGGCCCCAGCCAAGCCCTGGAGGCAGAGGTGTGCAGCAGAACGCCCACGACAAAAAGAAAGGGAGAGATGGAGAGATGGCTGTCTATCGTAAACAATGTGTGACCTCATTAATTCTGGCAATCTGTCTACAGCAACCATTATGACTCATCGCTCCTAATGTAGCCTACTTAACACACTGCCTGATGCTAGGAGACTGCGTGTGTGTCAGACCTGGGTTCAAATAGTAGTTTAAATATTTTAAATACTTTGTGTGTTTGCTTGAGCCAGCCTTGAGTGTATAAAGCGGGATTTGCACTTTTAGGACTATTTCATTGGTTCCATTGCACCAGGGAAGCTCAATCAAGCCCAGAGAAAAGTATTTTAAATGATTTCAAATTCGATTTGAACTGAGGTCTGGTGTGTGTATGGAATAAATTGGCTTAGTTAACTTTCGTCAAAAATAACACCCTATTCCCTATGTAGTGCACTACTTTTGACCAGGACCCATAACTTTTAGAAAAAATAGTTCCCAAAGGGTTCTTTGGCTGTCCCCGTAGGATAACCTTTTTTGGTTATAGGTAAAAACCCTTTTGGGTTCTATGTAGAACCCTTTGTGCAGAGGGTTCTACATGGAACCCAAAAGGGTTCTACCTGGAATCAAAACGGTTCTACCTGCAACCAAAAAGGGTTCTTCAAAGGGTTCTCCTATGGGACAGCCGACGAAGCCTTTAAATGTAATTGGGGTTTTGGTCATTTTTTGTATTTCTAACACAAGCAACCGCACAGTGATCACTGACAGAGGAGAGGGCCAATAGCAGCTCATCGCTCAGCAGGTGGTAGTTCAACGCTAGTTCCCTGAGGCCACGGCACTGGTCCGCCACACTCAGGATACCTAGACAGAGAAAAACAAGGAAGGTCAGAATGTGATTAGGATGCATGATTAAATGGATTCAATGGGATATAACTTTCCAGGAAAGAAGCACATCCTTTATTTTGACTTGAGACCCGTGCTCTGTTCCAATATACACACTAGCATACCATGTAGGCTTAGAATGAAATATTGTATGCTAGAATGGATATTGGAACTTGAAACCCTTGAGGCTCTATCACCCACCTGCTGGGGAGATGTGAGGGCAGCTGCTCATCTTTAGCAGTTTCACTGTTGTTGGCTACCAGGACTTTGAGTGACGGGTCATCCACCGATGTGTCATCTGTCTTAATGGAGAACAGTGACTTGGAGTTGACAAACACCATTGTCAACGCTGACGCCAAATGGGACTGAGGAGAGACACACAAAACATGCAATTAAGTTAAATGCACATCGAGGTACCACTTTGCATTAAGTTGACACATAATGCAAAGTTGCATTAGTTTACATCACGTTATTAGTAATTACACTGATAACAACTTAATATTAACATGTTGTTACATAGTATGCCTTCTTTAGTAACGACATAATGACATGGTAATAGACTTGAGAAGGGGGGAAGTTCATGAAACACAACACCACCAAAAGCCTGATTCAACCAACCAACTAATCATCCAGTTCAATCTGGTAGTGTGGTATTAGTTCCAATATTCAAACAGCACCTCTACTTAGTGTCTCTATGTTAGGACACTAGACAGCTGTGAAAGTTGTCCAGATTCAGATGTGCCTATGGCACCGAACACACCACCACCTGTCCTGGTGGCGCGCCCGAACATGCCTGCCTGCCTGTGTTTATGTGTGTGTGACCCAGTGGGGTGTAATTCCCTGGTTATGATGTGGGATGTAATTCCCTGGCTATGATGTGAGGTGTAATTCCCTGGCTATGATGTGGGGTGTAATTCCCTGGCTGTGATGTGGGGTGTAATTCACTGGCTGTGATGTGGGGTGTAATTCACTGGCTGTGATGTGGGGTGTAATTCCCTGGCTGTGATGTGAGGTGTAATTCACTGGTTGTGATGTGGGGTGTAATTCCCTGGCTGTGATGTGGGGTGTAATTCACTGGCTGTGATGTGGGGTGTAATTCCCTGGCTGTGATGTGGGGTGTAATTCACTGGCTGTGATGTGGGGTGTAATTCACTGGCTGTGATGTGAGGTGTAATTCACTGGCTGTGATGTGGGGTGTAATTCCCTGGCTGTGATGTGGGGTGTAATTCATTGGCTGTGATGTGGGGTGTAATTCACTGGCTGTGATGTGGGGTGTAATTCCCTGGCTGTGATGTGGGGTGTAATTCCCTGGCTGTGATGTGGGGTGTAATTCACTGGCTGTGATGTGGGGTGTAATTCACTGGCTGTGATGTGGGGTGTAATTCACTGGCTGTGATGTGGGGTGTAATTCACTGGCTGTGATGTGGGGTGTACTTCAGGAGGAAGGAGAAGGAGGGAGGGGGGAGGAGGGAGGAGGAATAGGAGGAAGGAGAGGAGTAGGGAATAGGATGGAATAGGAGGGAGAGCAGGAGGAGCAGGGAGGAGGAGGAGGAGGAGGGAGAGGAGGAGGAGTAGGAGGGATTATTATTTTTGGAAAAAGAACAAAACTCCTAACAGTCAACAAACGCTGGAGGTGTCTGAAATAGCATCCTATTCACTATAGTGCACTACACTCTTAGAAAATCTAGAACCTTAAAAAAAAAACATTTTAGACAGTTTGATGAGCAAGCGTTCTTACATGATCTGTACCATAATATTGACAGAGTAAGTCTGATTCCCCATGTTGACACTGCCTTGGACTATTTCTATATGAAAAGTGTGTCCATTTGTGATAAGCATGCCCCTGTGAAGAAGTATAGAATCAGTGGAAGGGACAATCCCTGGTTTTCAGATAACTTGGCAGAATTCATTAGAAAGAGAAATATCTCTTGGGCTCAAGCTGGACATACAAATGCTCCTGTTGACTGGGCCTCCTTCAGAGCGCTAAGAAACAAATGTGGAGGATTGATCAGGAAGTCCAAATAAAAATACTATCTAAATGCAGTCACAGAGAACCTAAACAACCCTACCAAGTTCCGGAAGCTAATCAAATCAGTCTCAGGTTCTAATGTATCCTCTGGCCTTGCTGAGCATTTAATGATGGATTCTAATGAAGTGAAGGATAAAGCCCATATTGTAGGGGTTTTTAACAAGCACTTCATACCTGCTGGTTCAGTTTTTGATAATGTTGGGGCCCAGGTCTCTAACGTAAGCTCTGTTACAGTCAACTATGATATAGGCCCTCATGTGAACCATTTTAACTTTAGCCTGTTTCTTGTACTGAGGTCTATAAAGCACTAAAGGCAATAGACACTAAAAGGTCTGCAGGTCCAGACAACCTGGACCCCTACCTCTTAAAGATAGCAGCTGGTATTATTACTGAACCTGTGGCTCACATTTTCAACTTGAGTCTCTTGACCAATTCCATACCCAGCATTTGGATATCAGCTTAAAGGGAGGAGATCCCTCAATGCTACTAACTATCCTCCTATCTCTAAACTCCCTACTCTGGCCAAAGTCTATGAAACCCTAGTAAACTCACAGCTAAAATACTTCTTAATTGAAAAGAACATACTGAGCGGGGTTCAGTCTGGCTTTAGATCGGGGCACAGCACCACAACTGCAGCGATAGTATTGGCAAATGACATCATTAATGCATTTGATAAAAAGCAACATTGTGCTGCTCTGTTTGTTGATTTATCAAAGGCATTTGATTCAGTTGACCATGAATTGTTGCTAGCTAGACTTAGTAACATTGGTCTCAGTGAAGGGGCAGTAAATTGGTTTAGGAACTATCTTTCTGTATATACACAATGTGTATATACTAATAATCACAAGTCTAGCTTTCTTGAGATGAATAGAGGTGTGCCCCAGGGTTCTATTTTAGCTCCTGTGTTGTTCTCAATTTGTATTAATGATTTGGGAAATGGGATGCAACCAGCAAAGTTCCATCTATATGCAGATGATACAGTCATAGATGAATGTGCTCCTTCACTGGTTCAGGCTGTTGAAGAGCTCCAGACTGCTTTTCAGTCACTGCAGGCCTCCCTTTATGGTCTCAAACTGGTCTTGAATATACAAAACACTAAATTCATGACCTTTACCAGAGCTCGCACTCAGGCAGAGAGGGTTAGCATTGTCACATCTTGTGGCTTATCCATTGAAAAAGTGTCATCCTACAAATACCTAGGTATTTGGTTGGATGACAAGTTGTCCTTTAAAGTTCATATGGATAATCTTGTGAGGAAGCTTAAATTGAAATTGGGTTTTTATTTTCGTAATTGTCACGACTTCCACCGACGGTGGCTCCTCTGCCTGTTCGGGCGGCGTTCGGCGATCGTCGTCACCGGCCTACTAGCTGCCACCGATCCTCTATTTTCTTTCTGTTGATTATTCTTATTGTTTGCACCTGTTTTCGTTTTTGTGTTTGCTAGGGCTATTTAAGCCGTTTAAGCCCGCCTCCTTTCGTGCGGGCTTGTTTGCTGTTCTGTTGGTGTTAGAGCATGTCCTGTGTTTGGGCTGCTCTTATTTGTGTTCTGGGTTTTCGCCTGTGTGTTCTGGCAGTATCCATTTGTTACAACCGCATTAAAGTCGGTTGTTCCGTACACTCTGCTCTCTGCGCCTGACTCCACACCCACCACTCCTAGCTGCCGTGACAGTAATAAGGCTTGATTCCCGCTTATGGCTATAAAGAAGCTTGTTCAGGCCACTTTTCTCTCTGTAATTGATTATGGTGACTTGTTGTATATGCATGCAGCCTACTCCGTCTTACCAACTGGACTCTGTTTATCATGCAGCCTTGCGCTTTATTACAAATGCCAAGTCACTCACCCACCATTGCACATTGTACCAAATGGGAGGTTGGACCTCACTTTATATGCACAGAAAGATACATTTGTATTACAAAGTATCTACAAAGCCCTTTTGGGTAAACTCCCTCTTTACCTCTGTAGTCTGGTCTCCTTCACCAGCAGCAGTTACCATACCCGGTCTGCTAGGTGGTTGCTACTTAAAGTCCCCAGGACATATACAGTATTAAGCAAGACTGCCTTCTCTTCTTGTGCACCAGGCATGAAATAGTCTACAATCCATGATTAATCTAGATATGTTAGTGTCACTAAATGAATTTACATTGAATTTACACTCTGTTACAGAGGAGAGTAAATGCTTTTTGTAGACTGGATCATGTTACTGTGTTGTATTGTTGTATATTTTAATTCTGTAATGTGTGGATTGTGTCACGACTTCCGCCGAAGTTGGTCCCTCTCCTTGTTCGGGCGGCGTTCGGTGGTCGACGTCACCGGTCTTCTAGCCGCCACCAATCCATCTTTCATTTTCCGTTGGTTTTGTCTTGATTTTTTATACACCTGGTTTCAATTCCCATAATTACATGTTCCTTATTTAACCCACTGTTTCCCCCATGTTTGTGTGCGTGATTGTTCGTTTGTAATCTTGGCCCGTTGTTCTTGTGATATTATATCACTACATGTATTGTTATCTTATTGAGTAAAGTTTATGAATACTCATCTCTGTTGTCCTGCGCCTGACTCCGCTGCACCTGCATCACCGAGACCCATTACAGATTTTTGCTGCCTTCTTGGCCAGGTCTCCCTTGAAAAAGAGACTCTGGGTCTCAATTAGCTTTTCCTGGTTAAATAATGGTTAAATAAAAAGTTAAATATAGAAATATATCAACCTGGAACACCTGCGAACATCAACGTAGTCAGTGAGCACCCTGATGGAGTGGAGCACACTTCCACTCCTGGTCAGACACTCTTCCACTCCATCAAGAGGAACAGCTGGGATGCCCAGGTCAAACACTCTTCCACTCCATCAAGAGGAACAGCTGGGATGCCCAGGTCAAACACTCTTCAACTCCATCAAGAGGAACAGCTGGGATGCCCAGGTCAAACACTCTTCCACTCCATCAAGAGGAACAGCTGGGATGCCCAGATCAAACACTCCTCTACTCTACTCTTCAGCCTGGTAATTATCTGGGAGGTTATTACAAATGAGTCATGGTTTTATAACATGTTTATTACCCATTAGTTGCTCTGTTTCAACCAAATGGAAATATGTCTGTTTTTATTGTAGACTGAGATACTTTGTATATGTACATATGGCTGGCACAAATATTATCATAATATTTGCATGCAAATCAAAATATGTTTCATAAAAGAGGAGGCTTCATTAACAATTGTTAATTGTTATTACATTATGACTGTATTACCAAATGTATCTAATGTTAAGTTGTGCCGCACGTTGAATAGAAAAGGGATCTTAGGCCTGGCATCTGTTGATTCTTGGAGAAAATGTAAAACAACAACAGCAAGTGTGCAGCTGTGTTTTAAGTGAGATTATAAAGGTATGGGATGGTCTGGCTAAACCATAAAATACTACTGTATCTGGCTTAGGTTAACTGATATTGCACTTTCTGGGGATTTCACCTTTCCAAGATTGAAATATTTTTCATTTACTATGGGACCTGTAATTCTTGCAGTGGGAACTGTAAAGCCAAGCATTTGACCTATTCCTCGCAAATCAAATTTTATTTGTCACCTGCGCCGAATACAACAGGTGTAGACCTTACCGTGAAATGCTTATTTGCAAGCCCTTTAACCAACAGTGCAGTTCAAGAAAGAGTTAAAATATTTACCAAATAAACTAAAGTAAAAATTATAAAAAGTAACAATAAAATAACAATACGAGGCTATATAGAGGGGGTACCTATACAGAGTTAATGTGCAGGGGTACGGGTTAGTCGAGGTAACTGTAGTAGACCTATGGCACCAAATACCCTCTGATCAGAGATTTCACGTTTGTCAGTTTTACCATGCCAACGGCCTCCATGCACAAGACTGTCAATGAATGAATCATGGTGTTGGCTGTTGGCGGGCTACGTACTGTATCACCCTCATCAGTAAACATGGGATGTAACTTCAATGACATTGTCCCAATTCTCAAATGACCTTATTGCAGTTCCCACATCAGCCACTAGAGAGCAGAGATGCTCTAAGAAAGAGGCGGTAGAGTAGACCAGGACGTTATATAAACAAGTACTATAAAATGCATTTGACCAATGGAATCACAGCTAGACCTTCTCACCAGAAGCCCGTTGGGAACACACTTGAATTACACAGACGCTCAACAAGAGCTTGACCATTTATATGTTTTTCCCCATTAAGTTTCTCTTTCTTTGATTAATACATTTTCAGGTGATCACATCCCATTTACACATCTCAAATGTATGTGGGTCTATTTATTTATTTCACCTTTATTTAACTAGGCAAGTCAGTTAAGAACAAATTCTTATTTACAATGACGGCCTAGGAACAGTGTGTTAACTGCCTTGTTCAGGGGCAGAACGACAGATTTTTACCTTGGCAGCTCTGGGATTCGATCTTGAAACCTTTCGGTTACGCTCTACTAGGCTACCCGTAAGATAATCTACCACTGCTATTAAATTAATCAAATATATACATTTATTGACGTTGAACAATTCAAAAAATAGACACATTTAATGAGGAAAAGATGAAGGAATCTCAGACAGGCCAGCCTTATTACAATCTCCATTTGGTGTTCTCATCCTGACACCTTCATACATAACTGTTTTAAATGGTCCGAATCTAGACACATGAACTGTGTTCCAAATGGCACCCTATTCCATTCATAGTCCACCCCTTCTGACCAGATTGGGCCCTGGTCAAAAGTAGTGCACTGTGTAGAGAATAGGGTGTCATTTGGAAAGAAATCTATGAACTGAAAACGCCACTACACGATGCACCATCTGCAGTATACCAACTACGTCACGATGGGTAGCTCGGGAGTTGGACAGGGACACGTGAGTTAAGGTACTGTGGTGTGACTATGTGCTTCAGAAGCCACAGAGCGAGAGGTGAAGTGAATTTGGAGCGTCTGTCCATTGAGCAAACTACTCTCAGGTGTCTGGGTCAGTCTGTGTCCCAAATGGCTCCCTATCCCCTATACAGTGCACTACTTTTGACCAGGGACCATAGCGTTGTGCACTACATAGGGAATAGGGTGCCATTAATGCCGCGGCCTAGGTGAAGCAGGGGAATTTTAAATAAAACATACTAAGTGCATTGTTCTGGAAATGTGGAGGTTGGTTTTTTGGAGATGGGCGTAAGGATGAGGTGGGCGGTGCAGGGTGGGGTAATTAAAGCGAGACTGATTGGGTTACCAGTGAGTAGAGTAACAGGCTACTGTGTTTCCTATGGAGGGGAAGTGGTGCCTCCTGTTCTAAGGGGAAGTGAAGAGAGGAGAGTGGTGCCTCCTGTTCTTAGGGGAAGTGAAGAGAGGAGAGTGGTGCCTCCTGTTCTAAGGGGAAGTGGAGAGAGGAGAGTGGTGCCTCCTGTTCTAAGGGGAAGTGAAGAGAGGAGAGAGGTGCCTCCTGTTCTAAGGGGAAGTGAAGAGAGGAGAGTGGTGCCTCCTGTTCTTAGGGGAAGTGAAGAGAGGAGAGTGGTGCCTCCTGTTCTAAGGGGAAGTGGAGAGAGGAGAGTGGTGCCTCCTGTTCTAAGGGGAAGTGAAGAGAGGAGAGTGGTGCCTCCTGTTCTAAGGGGAAGTGAAGAGAGGAGAGTGGTGCCTCCTGTTCTAAGGGGAAGTGGAGAGAGGAGAGTGGTGCCTCCTGTTCTAAGGGGAAGTGAAGAGAGGAGAGTGGTGCCTCTTGTTTCAAGGGGAAGTGAAGAGAGGAGAGTGGTGCCTCCTGTTCTAAGGGGAAGTGAAGAGAGGAGAGTGGTGCCTCTTGTTTCAAGGGGAAGTGAAGAGAGGAGAGTGGTGCCTCCTGTTTCAAGGGGAAGTGAAGAGAGGAGAGTGGTGCCTCTTGTTTCAAGGGGAAGTGGAGAGAGGAGAGTGGTGCCTCCTGTTTCAAGGGGAAGTGAAGAGAGGAGAGTGGTGCCTCCTGTTCTAAGGGGAAGTGGAGAGAGGAGAGTGGTGCCTCCTGTTCTAAAGGGAAGTGAAGAGAGGAGAGTGGTGCCTCCTGTTCTAAGGGGAAGTGAAGAGAGGAGAGTGGTGCCTCCTGTTCTAAGGGGAAGTGGAGAGAGGAGAGTGGTGCCTCCTGTTCTAAGGGGAAGTGAAGAGAGGAGAGTGGTGCCTCTTGTTTCAAGGGGAAGTGAAGAGAGGAGAGTGGTGCCTCCTGTTCTAAGGGGAAGTGAAGAGAGGAGAGTGGTGCCTCTTGTTTCAAGGGGAAGTGAAGAGAGGAGAGTGGTGCCTCCTGTTTCAAGGGGAAGTGAAGAGAGGAGAGTGGTGCCTCTTGTTTCAAGGGGAAGTGAAGAGAGGAGAGTGGTGCCTCCTGTTCTAAGGGGAAGTGAAGAGAGGAGAGTGGTGCCTCCTGTTCTAAGGGGAAGTGAAGAGAGGCGAGTTGTGCCTCTCTGCCTGTGCTATACTTTTGTATTTTATTACAAAAGGAAACTTGACACAACAATTGACACCAGAAGACAGAGACAAGCGATGACACTTTGAGTGGTTAGAAAAATAAAGTGAAGTGGATTTCCACAGGTTTCCGTAGGATCACCCAGGATCCCCAGGTTCCCCCAGGTTCTCAAGATAGAAAGGGGTTCAGAGATCGCTTGGTGATGAAGTTCATTTTAATGCCACTTTTTGTGATGTCACAATTCGTCGTTGTTGGAGTTCAAACTGGAATGTGCTCTGAGGAAAAGGGTTCCAAGGCGGGCGATGGTGAGGGTAGGGGTGACTCTGATTGCCCAGAGAAGGCTCCTGTTCCTGGGTCTGTTCCTGTTCCTCCCTCCCCTGAGACCCCTCCACTCCCTAATCCACTGTTCCCTGATGGGGGGTTCCAGCCGCTCCAGATGCCTGGCCCGTATGAGGGGGGAAGGGGCTCAGCACACGGTATGTGTACCTGGGAGAAAGAGAGAGCGAGAGAGAGAGTGTGTGGTGATGGTGGGGGTGGTGGTGGAGGGAAAGTAGGCCAGTATAAAATATTCACCCCTTTGATGTAAATCAGAGCGTTGTGAGCACTGTGAATATGGCTCTCGTTCTGAGCTCTGTGTGCTCTGAGCTGTGTGTGTGTGTGTGTGTGTGTGTGTGTGCCAAGACTGAGAATATGAAGCTCGTTCAGGGGCATGTACTCGACTCAGAGAGAGAAGAGAGGCTGACTGAGCCCAGCACACCCCTGCATCTCCACAGAGAAATGTAGACATATCCATATTCTAATGTAACCAATGAAATGAGGCCCTGCGTTACTGTTATTAATATCTCTGTGCATTCAGACCCCTTCACCTTTTTCCACATGTTGATACATTACAGCCTTATTCTAAAATAGATTTTTTCCCCCCTCATCAATCTACACACATTACCCCTTGAGCCTTGAGTCTTCTTGGGTATGACACTACAAGTTTGGCACACCTGTATTTGGGGAGTTTCTCGCATTCTTCTCTGCAGATCCCCTCAAGCTCTGTCAGGTTGGATGGGGAGTGTCGCTGCACAGCTATTTTCAGTCCGGGCTCTGGCTGAGACACTCAAGGATATTCAGAGACTTTGTCCTTTTGGAAGGTGAACCTTCGCCATCAGTCTGAGGTTCTGAGCGATCTGGAGCAGGTTTCCATCAAGGATCTCTCTGTACTTTGCTCCGTTCATCTTTCCCTCAATCCTTACTAGTCTCCCTGCCGCTGAAAAACATCCCCAAAGCATGATGCTGCCACCACCATGCTTCACCGTAGGGATGGTGCCAGGTTTCCTCCAGACGTGATGCTTGGCATTCAGGCCAAGAAGTTCAAGCTCCTGGACCTCCATACCGCCTCACCTCCTCTAGAGTATATTCCAGTGTGGACACACACATCGCCTGGAAAATACATTATAGAGTTGGCTGTTATTTGTAGGCTGTTATTTGTAGGTTGTTATTTGTAGGCTGTTATTTGTAGGCTGTCATTTGTAGGCTGTCATTTGTAGGCTGTCATTTGTAAGCTGTTATTTGTAGGCTGACATTTGTAGGCTGTCATTTGTAGGCTGTCATTTGTAGGCTGTCATTTGTAGGCTGTCATTTGTAGGCTGTTATTTGTAGGCTGCAATTCATTTCAGAAAGTTACTCCCTTCATTCTACCCTTGTTGACTCCCAGAGGGGAGGGGACAACTGTTTGGAATGTTTAGGAATGAAATGCAGCCATAGAACATTCTGTTGTTGTTGTTTAGGGTGGATTTCTAAGCAGTTTTGTGTATTTCTATGTTATGTTTTTATTTAACCTTTATTTAACTAGGCAAGTCAGTTAAGAACAAATTCTTATTTTACAATGACGGACTACCCCGGGCCAAACCCTCCTCTAACCTGGACGATGCTGGGCCAATTGTGCGCCATCCTATGGGACTCCCGATCATGGCCAGTTGTGATACAGCCCGGGATCGAACCAGGGTCTGTAGTGATGCCTCTAGCACTGAGATGCAGTGCCTTAGACCGCTGTGCCAGTCACATAATTTATTTATAATGTCAGAGAGGGGAGAAGTGTCCTGTCCAGTCACAGTGCTGTGTAGTTGACTCGTGTGTGTGACACCAGCATTAATTACCAGGACGGTGTGCTTCTACATTCATCCTCTCTGGCTGTAAATGACTGGATGAGCCTGTTTATAGTGACTGGAGAGTCTTCTACTGGCCTCGAGGGGCCTGTTTATAGTGACTGGAGAGTCTTCTACTGGCCTCGAGGGGCCTGTTTATAGTGACTGGAGAGTCTTCTACTGGCCTCGAGGGGCCTGTTTATAGTGACTGGAGAGTCTTCTACTGGCCTCGAGGGGCCTGTTTATAGTGACTGGAGAGTCTTCTACTGGCCTCGAGGGGCCTGTTTATAGTGACTGAAGAGTCTTCTACTGGCCTCAAGGGGCCTGTTTATAGTGACTGGAGAGTCTTCTACTGACCTCGAGGGGCCTGTTTATAGTGACTGAAGAGTCTTCTACTGGCCTTGAGGATGCAGACGTGCCGAAAATATTGAGGTGATAATCTGCCCACTCTGGACATTGGTTAGGCATTGTATTACACTGTATTATGGGGGTTTAGATTGTTAATTACAAACATACTGTATGCTTTCTAATTCCTACGAGGGTTGAATATGATAACTGTGATCATTCCTTGGACGTGTATTGGTGTATTACAACTTTGATTAGATCTGTAAGCAGGTTTAATATTGTT